>JAPWTK010000387.1:0-443522 GCA_029963805.1 Aromia moschata
TGTAACAATTTATTGACCCATTTCAACATTCATTCATTTCAACAAATCTTCGTACTAGATGCAGATTTCCCTTTTGATAAAGGACTCCAAGAATGCAACTAAAATGACAAGGTTGGTACACGAAAATATATGTAAAAAGTTACTAAATATCTAAATAAAATAATATATAAATAAAATTGGCTAAGAAATTAAAGCAAGATCTAATTCTACAAGTACAATTTACTGTGGACAATAAATTGGCCGCAATTTCCGTTTTACACGTATTCAAATAAATTGGAGGTTAACTTGTACAATTTATTATGAGAAAAATTGGTGTGTGTAAAGCAGTCATAATAATTGCATAAATCCAAGTGCCGACCAGCCGTTCAATCACTTTGGTGATATCACACCAATATGTTAAATTTACGCAGATGAATAAATGTGAATATAGCTTTTGAAATTGAATAACTTTTTCCTTTCTTTGATTTAATGGATAATTATTTGTTTACGAAATGTGACAAATACAACCATGTGCAGGAAATTACAGTTGTTTATATCTCATGTTGGTTTTTAAATATACCACAAAAAAGTAGGGAGAATTTTTGGTCTCGTCATACGCTATTGTGTAATAAATACATGGCGCCGCAGCCGACGGCTAGTATTGTAATACATATTGTATACTATACATACATACATAATGTATACATATATTGTATACATACATATGTACCTATATATATACAAATATACATACAGGGTGCTTCACTATGGTGGCATATTAAACGTTTTGGGAGAACTATAAATAAAATGGAGCTAAACATTTGTGTAAGAGGGTTCAAAACAACGCACTGTACATTGTTTATTGCGTGTACCCACAACCAGAGATGGGCGTCGCTACTCGACTTTTTATTGTCGACCTCGACACTCAGCAATACGTTGAGTATGTCAACAATGTCGATAATAGGTAGATAATATAAAACGTTGAGTTATATTTATTTCTTGATATTTTGCTGTGTATCAGCTCTGGACCATAGGCATTCCGGTTAAACATTTTGTGTTTATGAGCTAGTTTGGCGCAGTGGTGTATTACACTACTGATATGAAGGTTGTAGGTTCGATTCGTGTCATATTTGTCAAGACAAGTTGTTTGCCATTGTTTACATTCTCAACGTATTGAAGAATTGACGTCGACGCGTCGAGAATAGAATGACATTGTTGACGTCGTCGCCCATCTGTGCCCACAACACGAGGTATCTATTATAATTTTCTACTAAACTTATAGTTTGATTACTAAAATCAATTCAATAACTATGTTATGTACCTATGTATGGCTATGTATGTGTATGCATGTGCTAACAACCGTAAACATTAGGACACACGCAAATATGAATTCCATGTAGTTTTCAACGTTGATTCGGAATCTGAAATAATCATTTTGATATCTACATTTCAAATACTTTTCGAGATATTCGCCTTTTTCTGTCCAGTAAATACGTAAAACATCGGAAATTTAGTTGTACTAAAATTTAGATGCAATATTAATGTGTTTTCCTCGATTTATTTCATTATTATTAATTACGAACTAAACTGCTCGCCAAAATTAGCGTAACACTTTTTAGATTAGCGCGGTTTGCGTTCTATTCGAGTTAGACTTGCGGTTTTTACCTTTCAGTAGCCTATCTATAGGCTTGGTTTGAATGCCCCGAAGCCGGTACGTTGTGACTTAAACGGTTCGCCGTCCACACCCCAAAAGCAACCCCTTGTCGAAATTTGAATTTACAAGATTTTGACGGCAATTTCAAAAACATACAAGATGGACTAAGAAGGGCGCTGTCGGGTGAAAACTCGATAAGTTCTGTGTACTTGGTCGTTGTCCCATTTCTTCAACCCATTTCGAGAACCTCTTTGCATATACGCAGGGTTTTGCGTGGTTTTGCCTCTGTTGGGCGAATCCATTGAACTTAATGCTTCATAATAAATACAGCTGCCTGCAGAGGCGGAACCAGAGGGAGGTGAGTGGGAGGTCGGGTGTGGCCTAGAGAGGTGCTTGAGTTGTTAAAGGGTGAAAATGAGTTGTGGCGCCCCACACCAATTTATCATTAGGATCAATGGATTCGCCCAACAGAGATCAAACTATGTATAGTCCCTCTATTTTTAATTGAAAATGATAAATACGCCTGGGGAACAAAAAAAGGCGGTGCAACTTTATGATTCCATGGGCGTGCATATAACTTTTATAAATTCGAAAATTGTGAAATAATTTTGTTCATTCAAATCAATATAGGAGATTAAAATTAGCCTGCATACAAAACTCTTAATATTTGTAATATAATTTTCTGTAAATAATGCCCATTTAGCCAGACAATCTCAAAACATTGTCTGTTAATAAACCTAGCTGAAATACACGTCACTGGCGTCTTAAACAAGTAGAATTCCCTAAAGTCGTAAATCATTTTAACGACGTAAAAATTTTATGGCACAGTGGACCGAATAAGTATTTAAGGAGTATTAGATACAAAGCAATCCAATAGTATACTGGATCGGCATTCGTCAGCGGTAATATACAGCGGCATCGCGTTGCCGGCTCTTCAAAATTTTCTTAAGTATAGTAATATTCATAAAGTTGTTTTAATTTATAATGATTTTTTCCAGCAATTTTAAACGCTTTATTTTAATGCTAACTAATAAAGTTATATATATGTATTTTTTTTTAATATTTCCAAACTAGCTTTCTAAGAACGTCACGAACTAACAGTTTACTGAAGTATGAAGTATACTTGTATAATGAGCTTAGCAATTTTAGAAAATATATCTGACAACCTTGCTTTTTTCTACCTATTTTCAATTTAGAATGGAAATACAGTAAAACCCTCCGTAAACGCAACGGGATAGCTTAGGGGGTCTGGAGTCTGGAAATAGATTGAAGAGATGGGACAGCGACCAAATACACAGAACTTATTCAGGAGGTCTTAATGTGTGCGGGATGGAGTTTTACCCGACAGCGTCCTTCTTAGTCGATCCTGTAGGTCTCCGAAATTGCCGTCAAAATCTTACGAATTCAAATTTCGATAGAGGGTTGCTTTTTGAGGTGTGGACGGCAAACCGTTCGTCACCGCGTAACGACTTCAGGGCATTAAAACCAACCCTATAGGCTACCGAAAATTAAAAACCGCAAGTATCTAACTCGAATATAACGCAAATGGCGTTAATCTAAAAGTGTTACGCTAATTTTGACGAGCAGTTTATTTTGTTACAAGAAATTTTTTTTATATTTTATCAACTCTTGTTACAGTAATAGAAAACTCCCCAATCTAATATTAATTAAAATTAATACACAGCAATTTATAACAAGATAAGCAAATCTTTTTAGGTGCTCACTGAACCAAACGTGACATCTTTTCGGCTATTGAATAAACTCCAATGCTTATCATTACGCGTTGTGGGAATTTAAGCTTACCCACAATTACACCGTTACCCAGAAGTGCCCCGACGGGATGTGTTGTCCCACTCTACCCTACTTAAATCGATTCATTGGCTATATGAATTTTATTAAACTAATTGTCACAAAGTCAGTCTACCAATAAAACTAGCCTAATCATGAGGTTACTCATTTTTCTTAAATTGTGTTGATGATTGGGTTCAAAGTCCCCATGTGTTTTTCCTATTTTTGTATATATAAATGAGGGGTCCAGATGCAAAACTCACATTATCCATAATTTTTCAAAATAGAGTTAGTGGCGCTATCTTGTTCATCGTGTTGAACTACACCATTTTAAATTTTAAAAGTGGTATAAAACTCACATTTTCGTATTTATTTTAAATTGTGGAATCTGTGAATTGTTTCAAAACTCTTGTACTTTGTAATTTTAGGTTCATTATAAAAATATTTCACTTCATCAGTCAATGATGATAATAAAACTGTATTCTAAGTATTTTGTGCAGCTTTTTATTTTGATTATGAACTATCATATTACATAAAATTTTTATTGATATACCATTGAGTTTGTTTCCAAGTTCCTTTTCTTAGCTTAACTTCATGAATTTTAGTGTAAAAAATAATATTATGTAGAATAATCTGGAGAAAAACGACCATTATCCAAAAAGTTGTATCAAAACTCACATTATCCAAATTTTAATTCACTTTCTTGGAGTCAAATATTGTTGTGCTGTCATTTCACCAATTGAGAAGCAAAAGTACAGATTTGATACAAATACCAAAAAAATTTCAGAGCGTCAAGTCACTTGAAAAGTGAGAAATCAGTTATTCCTTCTTCCTGAACAATTTTAAAAAGTGGGTAATGTGAGTTTTGCATCTATACCCCTCAAATGTACATGATAGATTCTAACTACTTTTTACCTCTAAATATTTTTTTAGGAAGGGAGCATAGTCTAAAGCGAAACAAAATGTTCATTTAACAATACCTTTGGTATACGTTCTTGTTAAAGAAATTCAGAAATTCAAATTAACTATGTACTAATAAATTAATAAATAATCTGTACTAATAAAATAGTTTTAGACCAAGTTTAGCAAAATGTGGAAAAACAAGATATGGGTGATTCTTCAAGCAGCTGTTTTATGCTTGGAAACGTGAAATAATGAAACGCCTTTATAATTAATGAGTGATGATCTGGTATGAGGGATCTCCCTACATTTATACAAGTGTTATTGTTTGAGCGACTATTTTTAGAATGAAAGGAATTAAGGTTAGTTTGTAGTCGTATTTTATTTTAGGGCAATGTTTATGAATGGCAAGGTAAAGAGCCCTCAAATCTAACCAGTGTTTTATATTATTTTACTTCTACATCCATTATTTACTTCCCCCATAGCGGAGTGAATGTATAGTATCGCTGATTTTTTTAATTGTTATTACCTAGATTGGCCTAAAATATTCTAAAACATCGAGGTTTTAAGTTTAAGCGAGAAAATATTTTCTGTCTGTCAACTTTTTTGTTATATACACAATAACTGGAAAATGATTTAAGATATCAACTTGAAATTTAGAACACTTACATATGTACATTTACTAGATCTGGAACAGCTGGAACTGATTCAATTTTGAACTTAATCAGTGAAGAGGGTGGGGGATATGTGGAGATAATACACTTCCTTTTTACAACATACGGATTTCAAATTTGATACGTAATATGTGCAGTATATTAATGTATAATTAATAAATTGCACAAATAACGTATTTTAATTATAAATGTTATTTTTTCAGCCAGGAAATTCAACGAAAAATCAGCTTGTCTAGTTTTTTGTAAAGTTTTATACCGTAGTGACAAAAATGTTACAAATTGTCAAGTGTCAAATTTAATGGCATATCCTGTTGTTTTTTTCTAATGGAACATCCTGTATATTTTTAGCTACGGGTATAGAAGTTTGTATCGTGATCATGGGGATATGCCACATGTGCCTTTTATTTGTAGTACTCTGCGTCAAACTGGTTACAACGCCATCACATTTTTACTCCAGCAATTTTTATTAACATCGAGAAAGATGAGCTTATCGTTTGTTACCTGTTACTCTCATAATTGGTTATTATCAGTATATTGCTATTAAGTGAAACAAGTGAATGATTTCGCATAGTTCCATTTATAACGAGCCATCAAAAAAAAAAGTTATCTAAGTTGTTCGAACAAAAAATACTATTTATCTCTTAAATGTCTAACCATATTTAATTGTCAAGGCTGTCGTATTATGTGAGAACAATTATTTGCTTTATATTTGTGATAGCCACTTGTCAAACATTTGACGACAATAAATTCCGCTTAATATAACCAAAATGCCTTAATTTATAAAAATAAAAAGCACATAATATGGTAGGTATGTCACCGTAATCACTGATCACCATATTCTTGTGTGTAAAAGTTCTATTCTAATAGCTAAAAATGTACCCAGTGTTCCATTAGAAAAAAAATTAGGTTATGCCAATAAAATTGATCTTTGACAGTTTGTAACAATTTTGACAATACGGCATACAACTTTACAAAAAAGTATACTAGCTGATTTTTTTGCTGAATTTCTAGCTCAAAAAAATAGCATTTCTACAGCTACTTAAGTGTGGGACAATATAAATGAACACACTGTACATATGTAATAGAATATGCAAATGTTTTTAACTTAAAATTTTAACGTAAATATTAATAAACGACACAGAGCTCTAAAAAAATCTGCTCTTCAAGGTCATATATGTAGGTCATACGAGTAAATGTCGTATATGTCATAAAGGTAATAAAGATCATATAGGTCATAACGTCTTAAAAGTCATAATGGACATTAAAGACTATATCGGATATAATAGATATCGGATATTTTAGGTCCTGAAAGACCAAATATCACACTTCTGAAAATATAGTCTTATGTTTTTAGTGATTCGGTCTTATTAAGTCTGATTAATCAAGCAAAACTAGATGATGTACTACTAACTAATTCCTTGTCAACGTTGTGCTTCCCACATGGGAAGAAATTCATTAAAGCAACCATCAAAACCCGTATCCGAGCAACTGTTAGCAATGAACAGGAAACAGCTATGCACTATAGTAGGGTTACGCACAGGATATCTTCCTGTACGAGAAAATTCCTACATAAAAAAGGTCTGTATGCAATTCGGAGAGCTACAGATGTCAGAATGTGCAACAAGGAAACGGAGTCAGCACCTTCCACATTCTCTGTCAGTGTGAGGCTGTTGGAAATAGAAACGGAAAGCACATATGTTGGAAAACCCTTTATGGAACCAGAAGATTAAACTGCAAAGCCAGATATGACCCTGTACAAAATTGAAAAGGAAATGAAAAGATTTTAGACTGGGTGCAGTTGAAACCGGTTATATGGAGATAACTAAAAAATACAAGAGGGCTGTATAACCGTATAACCGGATAGTACAAGGACGCTCCTAAAGGAGGAAAAAAAAAAAAACAACTAATTCCTTAGGCAGCGTTGTTTTATAATATACATTATACAGTGAAAGGATTTTTATATTGTTTTATGATTTTTTAATTTTATTTCTGTATTTACGAAGAATCATTTTCCCACGATATTATGAGATTGACTACAGGGTGGTGACCTCCACAATTTGAATTGAGGTCAAATCCGACTAATTTTTTCCGCTCTTTTCGATTCCGGGGTCAAAAATAGGTGTTCCCATTTAAAAAAACGGCCTTGACCTTCAAATGACCTTGAAGGTCATGCTCAAGGTCAAATTCAAGGTCACCAATGGCTAGCCGGGAAAAATCATGTAAAATTTTGTATAAAACATTTTTTCCAAAAATGCACTCCTGGCGAGTTATTCTGCTGTTCCGGTACTTTTCTAATATCCTGTATACTTACATATGTATAGTCCTTCTAATTTTAATTGAAAATGATAAATACGCCTGGGGAACAAAAAAAGCGGTGCAACTTTATGATTCCATGGGCGTGCATATATCTTTTATAAATTCAAAAATTGCGAAATAATTTTTTTCATTCAAATCAATATAGGAGATTAAAATTAGCCTGCATACAAAACTCTTAATATTTGTAATATAATTTGCTGTAAATAATGCTCATTTAGCCAGACAATCTCAAAAAATTGTCTGTGTTAATAAACCTAGCTGAAATACACATCACTGGCGCCTTAAACACGTGGAATTTCTAAAGTCGTAAATCCTTTTAACGACGTCGTAAAAATTTTATGGCACAGTGGACCGAATGAGTATTTGGATGTATTACATATAAAGCAATCCTATAGTACATATGGTCGGCATTTGCTGGTGCATTCGCGGCTGCCGGCAGCTCAGACGTTGCCAGCTCTTCAAAATTTTCTTAAGTATAGTAATATACATAAAGTTGTTTTAATTTATAATTATTTTTTCCAGCAATTTTAAACGCTTTATTTTAATGCTAAGTAATAAATTTATATCTATGTATTTTTTTTAAAATATTTCCAAACTAGCTTTCTAGGAACGTCACGAACTAACAGTTTACTGAAGTATGAAGTATACTTGTATAGTGAGCTTAGCAATTTTAGAAAATATATCTGACAACCTTGCTTTTTTTCTACCTATTTTCAATTTAAAATGGAAATAAATTACATATACAGTTTGTGTAAAGCCGACATCGACCGGTTGTGAAAAAGAACAAATGCTCCTCGGTCTAACGACTAACCGTAATGTGGTGAGAGGGCCAGGGCCGGTTTTATTCCCTCACTACCTTCGAAGTGTGTGCGGTTGCTTCTTATCTGTCGTCTCAGTTCTGTTTGTCTTTTTTCATAACTGGCCGATGTTGGCTTTACACACACGGTATGTATAATAATATGTACATAATGTGTATCTAAAAGTGTTGGTCGTTTTATATTATATGTGTATCTGTTAAGAGTTGATATTTAAGAAGTGGCGTATGTTACAAATTCTTGACCTCTAATTATTAATCTTGGCAAATGTCACAGTAAGTTCTAGACACGGTATACAAATACCGTGTCTAGAAATCTATTTGTATACCGTGAGTTCTAGAGAAATTTTGTATGAGTAAACTATGAGTACTAAAAAAAGGAAAAAAAAAAAGAGAAAAAGTGGCAGGTAGTTCGTTTAATAAATTTTTAAGGGACGTTTTGTTTTCATGTGTCCTTTTTAAATGCAGTTGCTTTTAAAACTGTATACAGTGGGTCGCCGCTTAATGTTTGGATTAAACGTAAATAAATAATGCATTTTTTTTAATTTGCAGATTAAAAATAAGTATTTATACTTGCAGCAACGATAATACTTTTCTTTACACCGTGTTCAAAGTTAAGTCAGGACTATTGCTAATTTTGTTGTTATAAGGTTCAGAATGTTTGCCGTCTTGCATGTTAAACTGCGTTAGCATATCCTGTCCTCCCGCACCAGGATGGCGTACTAAGCATACGCGGGTCCTGGCACCTTGACAGGATCGGCCAGTGGCGTACATATGCAGATACAAGAAATATACGCATATTATATAATTTACAAGGCGCTTAAAAAACGTGGTTTATTTTTCATCATCATAGGACATAGCGTTTATAGTGCCGAGTCCTGCGTTGTAACACACATTTCCGAACACTAGTTATGAGGGACACGATTTCGGGAATATAGTTGTAGTTTTTTTTATGCTGAATTTAATAATAATAGTAATAATAATAAGGTCTTTATTTTTCAAAGATAAAAAAATATATAACTGCATATTTTACAAAAACAAATGTCTGGAGAGTATAATAATAATTTTAAAAGAAGAAATATATGAACAAGACATAGGTCCTTTTTTTATTGTACACTAAATTCTGGACGAAAATGAATAGGAAGGAAAATGACATAAACTGTGGCTGCTTTTTGGCTTCACTATCCGTTAAAGTCCCGAGATTGGTCCTAAGAAATAAGTTTTTTTTTTACACAAAATTCATGTATAAATCGACGCAACATCGTCGGAAGAGTTTCTAAGTTTGCTGCTGGCCCCAAAAAAGACCACTCCAGGACGCAACATAACAGCCAATATCGGTTCTATAGGTTTTTGGTAAAGCTGATTACTATTTTGATGTCAAAATAAAGAAATATTATACAAAAATACGCATTCCGAGGCTTATTTCCATATAAAAGTTTTGTAGTTTTCTTTTGAACAGCGTGGTCGTTGAAACTATGTAATAAGTCTTTCTTTGTATTTATTTGTACTTTTCTTTTTTTTTTGTAAATTCTTCACATTTTGTTTGTATTGATTTTAGTTATTTTCAAATAAAGGCTCAGATTAACCACTAGATTCGGCTATTTCAATATTTTTTTCTGTCGAAAATGTTTGTAAGCAAAGTCTGACAAATGGTCTCACTTTTCTTATCGACTGGGCTACGCTATTTCTGTACGTTTTGAACTTCACGAATGATGAGTCCAAATCTATGCTAATTCATATTAGATAACCATTTTTATATACTCTTTGAACAACTATTCATTCTTCGCATCAAAAGTGATTCTGTAAACAATGTATACGTAAAAGCAGAGTACGAGGTGTGTAAATTAAGTAATGAGACTGGCAACTACCCGATCTAGCAACACTGCGGAGACGGGACTTGGAAAGGCTGTAGGTTAACATGTAATGCACCTTCAGTACAAGTTTGAACTTGTTAGAGTCATTTGTTTGTTTTTTCTTGTGACTGTTTTCGTAAACCGTTTCTTTCTATTGCGTTTTAAAAATGAGTGACATTAATTTTGAGCAATGATATTCTATCAGGTTTTGCTTCAGACTTGGACACAGCGCAACGGATGCTTTTGTAAAACTTCAACACGCGTACTAGACGGAGACAGTGTTTTTCAAGAGCCCAGGTTTTTTTGTGGTTTATTTCATTGAGAGTCAATTGAAGATGAACCACGCACCAGAAGACCTTCATCTTGAAGAATCGATGAATAATGAATTTCGATAAAATACGGGATCTTGTGCGTTCAGATCGTCAGTTGACGACAATAATTGAGCGGGGAAGAATTAAATTTGAATCACCACTGTTCATCAGATTTTGACTAATGAATTGGGGACGAAAAAAATTGCGCAAAAATGGTTCCAAAAACCTTTTGCAGGAACAAAAGGACATCAGGGGAGAAAGGTGACTTGACTTTTTGGAATCGATTGAAAATGATCCCGACTCTATGGAACGCGTCATTAAATCAACACACTTTTACAGAGAAGTTCTTGAAAAACTTCGAAAAAGGTCATGCGTGTGAGACCAAACATCAAGAACAACTGGATGTTGCATCACGACGATGCGACACAGCCATTTCAGTGAACTAGTTTTTAGCCAGTAAAAATATTCCTGTGGCTCCTCAGCCACCTTATTCGCCTGACTTGAATCCTTGTGACTTTTTTCTCTTGGCGAGATTGAAAAATCACCTCAAGGGACGTCATTTAGGGTCCAGAAAATAATCAAACGGCTGTAACCGACCAGCTAAAGGCTATTCCAGTATATGAGTTCCAGCACTGCTATGAGGAATGAGAACCGTCTCCAGCGCTATGTGACTTTCCAAGGAAGTGATTTTGAAGGAGACAATACTGAATTGTTATTCTATTCGAATAAAAAAACTTGAAAAATCCAGTCTCATTACTTAATTTACACACCTCGTATATATTTTTATTTCATTTAAACTTCAATTTGCCCGAGGTGCAATTGACTTCAGGATGGAAATGTACATGTCTCAGAATTTGAACAGTAATACTATAATACTGTTAAATGTGAAGTACAAATAATTAGGTACTTTTGACACGTGACAGCAGTATTGGTTTTTTCTTATTTTTTATTTTTGGATATCCTACAGGTGAATATAAAATTTAAAAAGTATTTATACATAAATCTTTCAAAGCAAAAACGTCCGTTATCTTTTTGTCAGTTATACTCAGTTATAGTTTTTTTTTTTTCATTTAATGTATTAATTACATTACGCATTTATTGGTGTCTTATTTTATTTAATAATCCTTGTGGTATAGTATTCCTAGATAGAAACTGACACGCATACTTAATTTTACTCTCTATGGGACTACTTTTTAATTAGTTTTGGTGAAATGACATTTATGCAGACGTTATGCGATCTATTTACATTATTTTTTCTCCTTGTGTCCGTTATTTCACTATGATGTAAAAAGCCATTCGGTAAAAGATAAAATGAGGCAGTGCCAGCTTCGTTAGTTAAGAATGATTGAAGCCGCTGAAAATAAAAATGCTCAAAAAAATCAAGTAGGCCTTGCTTAATATTTTCAATCTACTTTATATGATACATACATATGTAATTCATAAAGGGCATATCGTAAAATAAAATTGGGAATCATATTGTTTACGAAAGTTTAAAAGTTTACACAAAACAAAATAAGAAAAAAATAATTGTAGTACCTAAACGGCGAAAATTGTGAAAATTAAGTGATTGCGAATAGCTTCAATGAAACATGTTCATTTCATTCACCATTTGGAACATTTTACATCAGTTTTCGTATAAAACTTATGCTGACTCATGGACATCCGCTGACAATTAAACCTTTTTATATCCTATGATTCAGTACGTTCTTAAGACATAATTACGTGTTAGCCAGGCCAGGCCAGGCATTCTTGTCTTTTCGGTCTCGGTCGAAAAACGTCATTTATCCAAGCAGTCAGAATGGTCTCTTGATATTTTCAACGTTTGAAATTTTTAACTAACATTCGGGAAAAATTAATATACAGTAAGCAACGAAAGTTATCATACACCCACTTTTGAAGTTTGCTTAAATTCTGATAATTTTTGTATTGATTTTTTTTGCTTCTGACAGGATTATAGCTTGTGATATTCTGCGTCTAATAAGCCGAAGTTGAAGGCGGTATGTCGATTGTGTGAAAAGATATCGCTAAAAAAGTAAAATTTCAATGTTTTCAAAGAAACATAAATAACTTCGAAAATAGTAAATCCCTTTCGAAGTTGTTGGACTCGTATTAAAGGGAAATCTTCAGTGTAACTATTTGACTAACTGAGTCATTTTGAAAGAAAATTTCCTAGACATGAATAAAATCTAAAGTTGTACCAAAAATATCACGAAAATTCAAAATTCTATCATCCTTAGTATCGTTTCCGTAAAAATCACTGTTCCTGAAATTTTAATAAAACACAGAGAGAGATCTAGAGGGATATTAATCCTAAATTTTTGTTGGAGTAATATGTGTGGCGTACAGGGCTTTTTTGATATTTCGTGATATTTTTTGGTTCAACTTTAGATTTTATTCATGTCTAGGAAAACATTTTTCAAAATGACTCAGTTAGTCAAATAGATACACTGAATATTTCCCTTTAATACGAGTCCAACAACTTCGAAAGGGATTTACTATTTTCGAAGTTATTTACGTTTCTTTGAAAACATTGAAATTTTACTTGATTGATATATTCACACAATCGACATACCGCCTTCAACTTCGGCTTATTAGACGCAGAATATCACAAGCTATAATCCTGTCAGAAGCAAAAAAATCAATGCTGTAATACAAAAATTATCAGAATGTAAGCAAACTTCAAAAAGTGGGTGTATGATAACTTTTGTTGCTTACTGTATGTGTTAAAATTGATTTCCAAAGTTCCTTGTAATTGTTCATATGTGACTTCAAAAGAAAACATATTATTCTGGCACAAATCGGCGTAATAACGGGATTATTTAAATTTTAGGTCTCTAAATGATAAAAAATATGCATATTTGAACAGTATCTTTTGGTGATTTGTAAAATTACTTTATTCCTAATCGTCATCGTGTTTATGTTACGACTGGCAAAGTTATACTTTTCTGGTACTTGTAAAAATTCTGTTTTATAAAAGGTAGTAATCCATCCTTGAAAACTTCTTGACATCTGACCTTCAGAATCAACGCAGGTAAAGGTTGACATTATTGTTTTCTTCTGCACCTTTTGCATATATTTTAAAAATTTCCCTCTACCACTTTTCGAGTTATGATATCAACATTTTTTTTAATTGGAACCCCTACTTTTCGGGCAAGAAATAAAAACATTATTTTTTTCAGGACATAACAAATGTTACATTTGTATTTAAGTGTCCAAAATGAACCGTTATAAAAATAATATCAGAAAAAAATCAATCTATGCATATCTTGGAACCATATATCTTTTTGATATGAGAGTATGCCATGGTGAGGTATACCATAACTTTCTTCAAAACGAGTTGTTAGGTACCTGCTTTAGTAGAACTAGCTGCGACAAATGGTCCGTATATTCCAAAGTGCGTTGAAATGGTCCGCTCGACGTCCAAACTTAACTCCTCTCGACTCTCGACTTTGGGGTTATTAAAGCAAACGTTTTGTGAAACGAAACTGAAATACTTACTAAACACTTAGAAATTTGCAGGAAGCAAATGGATGACAATTTGACTACGATATGCGTTAATAATTTCAATTATGTCTTGGTATTTTGCTTGTTGTAATTTAGTGTAATAATTCTTGTTAAGGAGGTTTTAAGTTATTTTGTCTAATTTGAGAAATGCAAATTAAGGTTAATTTAAACCTAAAAGAAAATTAATGTTGTTATCATAATGCATCAAAGTTTCATATTCTATCGTGGTGGAGGAAACTGAAAATAGATGCGAAAGATCCACAAAAAAATATATAAATCAATCTCGTGTTTTCCAAAAAATCAGTCATAATTAAAGCTGACATACGGCAACGCGACACATAAACAACTCGCGTAGCATATGATGGAGGTTGCCTTAGTTTACCGACGACGAGACGCCAGTTACGCGATTGATTCGATTGCAGTAGTCCCATGGTTTGTAATGCCAGCTAGTGCTGTTGTACAACCTCCGCTGTATGCAATACGTTGAATAGATTAAGTACTTTGTTGTTTTTATTTGTATATATTTAATTGTTACTAGTGACTTCCGTGTATTACACTTATGATGAGTACGCCTCTGTGGTGCGTCTCATTTATTATTCCAGACCATTTATTTTTGTCTCACGGTATATTCGTAGTATTACAAAAGTAAACTTAAGTATATCAGATTTTTCCGCAATATGATACGCTTTATTGTTATAATACAGTCTTTTGTATCTGTAATGTAATAAACAAAATACATTATTGGCGATTTCTATAAAAAAGGTAGCAATTAATGTCAAAGAAGTTTGTGAAGAATGTGATACGATTTGAGACGTCAATATTTTCAAGCACACTTAGAAGAAAGTTCGTATGTAAGGAAATATCATAGTATTATATAGCAAGGGATTAAACATACTGTACTCCTGTAGTGCACTATTTTTCCATCTACGAGACATTAAACATATCTACGAGTATGTATATCTCCAGTTAGAGCTGTCTAGACTTTTCAGGTAACAATCCATGTGTGGCTACTTAAAGCTCAGGTGGTTTACGACTAATTTAATTGTTGTTGTTCTTATAATTATTGTTGATAAAGGCAAAATTAAACAGTAATTTGGCTTTACACTAATTATAAGGAATATTATTAAGTGACAAAACTCAACAATTTAATCTAGATTTGACAGGACATTTGTCACACTATAGAACTCAATAACACTGGCGTTTATACATATCTAGTTCTGAATGTGAACTAGTAAGAATGAGAAAATAGAAAACGTGTTTTTATATGTATCCTCTTTTTTAAGGTGTTGATATTACGTCTACAGCCCTATTTTTTAATTGAAATTGAACTTTTTAACTGTCTTATGTCCTAAATTTGCTGTTAATGGAGAGACTTTTGAGTTGTATTCCTTGGGATTCAAAAATTGCACTCGCAAGGGATTAAAATGCTATTTAACTCCTTCAAATGCAGTACTAAAATTAGTCATTTGCTCTCAGAAGTGCGAAAAGTATTCTTTTCTGTTCTTTGGTGACATTAGCAATAATTTCAGAAAAACAAACAAAATATAACATTAACATGGATATTTACTAGCAACATGCAAAATTGTTTACGACGTGATTGCACTTGGTGTCAATGCAGAGCCAGAGAAGACTCTTCAAAGCGAAATCAGTCCATTGCAGGGCATATAGCACACGTTCTGGCCTCTAGAATGTACCAGTGTATTCATCAATAGCAAACTGTTTAATATTGGCGCTTGCATTAAAGATATAACTCCAAATTATATTATTTTTCTTTATAAAAACAAATAAAAAACGCAATGAGCAAAAAACCTACACAAATGCAACAAGTACATAAAAATATAACAATTCAGTCCTGCCGAAGCTGCAGCTATTAAGGACAGCCAGACCAAATTTCAAGATGTCCGTTGAAACGGCTTTAAAAACTATTCATACCTGTAGTAACTATAAAGGTTTGTATAACGTCATACAAACATTACAGAACAGTGTGTTAATCAAATTAAAACAAACTTGGAATGGTGTATCTACAGATCCGTTAAGTGAGAGCAAAGAGTATTACATCAGTAGATGACGAACGGTCGTTCTCAAAATATAAGCAAACATACAGAGCCATCAAAAAAAAAAAAAAAAACATCAAATATGACTATGAACGAGTGCGATCGAAATAGCGGTTATGTCAAAGCTCTAAACGAAGCTTTGTTGTTGTCAAACTTTTGACAAGTGGCTGTCACAATTACTATAAAATAAATAATGGCTGTCACATGATACATTTAACAATTGCCTTGACAATTAAATAAGGTTATAAATTGAAGATAGAATAGAAACACGTCTTTTTTGCATTTTTTTTTCAAAGAAAAAAATAATAATTCACGTTATTACTGGAATTTTGTGTTAACACATTAACACAGGGGTATTTCTTATCACCCTGTACTTATAAGTAGCAGCTCAACCTTCTTTTCAAAGCATCTAACGACGCCGACCGCCACTGTTTTCAACGACCGATCATTGTCTTCTTATAGACGGAAGGCTTTTTAAGATGTCCACTGCATTATTTCCTCATCCGGTGAGGCGTACTGTTTTTAAGCAGCAAGCTGTGATGTAAAATATAAAACTGTTTGTGCGTTGGTGCCTGCTTGTAATTCGTAGGAAGTGAAGGGTTTGAAAGTCATCTATCACCATTCAGCAATTTAACTAAAGAATTTACCGATATAATTAGTGTAATTACGCATATTGCCTACATACAAAATGTTACAAAATGACTCGTACCCTTCCAAAAATTAAAATTAAAATGAAAAATCCTAGTGATAGAAAATAGAAAGAACTAATATTTTTGAGGGTTAATATGTTCAGTTTAATGCAATGATACAGTATGTACAAGTTTGCAGGAGGCGGAAAATTTTTTCATCGTACGAGATTATAATTAAGGTTTTCGGTTCCGATGGCAGACGTTTTGTGTGGCGAACGAAAAATACTTAACCCCAAAATGAAGAACTTAAAACCAACTCTCAAATACGGTGACGATGCGTTGGTGACTTGGGCTTGTATGGCAAGGGGTGGTGTCGGAAACCTGTTTTCATTGATGAATTGACAAGATGGATCAGTGGCGGCTGGTGGAATTTGACATGCTCGTATTTTCGTAAGGAGGCATGGGACCCACACCATAAATTAGGGGTGGTTACTAGACATAAGTAAAAGGCTATAATGGCAAAAAAATTTCAGGGAAAACTTGCGAATTTTTTTTTCAAAAATGGCTGCCTCCGGGCAGATCTTGGAAACCTCTTGCAAAATATTTGCGAAACATTTTTTTTTTTCATAATCAAGTAAATACAAGGCATTTTTATACTTTTTTTTCTTGACATTTTGAGATCTGTAAATGTGGAATTTGAATTTTAATTTCAACATTTCGTCTGCGAGATTTTACAATAGTTGTATCTTTAAGCAAAAAAAAGAATTTTTGCAAAAATCACAAGTATAAAAAAAAATTTATTTACTCGGTGGTTATGAAAAAAAAATATTTCGTAAGTATTTTGCAAACCGTTTCCAAAATCTGCCCGGAGGCAGCCATTTTTGGAAAAAATATTTCGCAAGTTTTCCCTGAAGATTTGTTGCCATTATAGCCTTCTACTTAGGTGTAACCACCCCCTAAAATAAGGTGTAGGTCCCATGCCTCCTTACGGAAATACGAGCATGTCAAATTCCAACGGCCGCCACTGTGGTACATTTATAACATTTTACATAAAAAATCTCACACCAAGCGCCTCAAAATTAGAGCTACAAGGACACTATTATTTTAAACCTGACACAAACCCAAAACATCGAATCAGATGTTGTAACACTGGCTGTTACAACAACTGTGTATAACAGTTCACAGCAGCTCTGTATGCCACCTCAAAGCTCTCATGTTAACCTAACTGAACAGTTTGTAGATTTGAAGATTTGGAATGATCATCCCCATCCCCTATCGCTTCCTGACCCGACATTTGGTAGATATTATCCCAACTCATTTAAATGTCATAATTGCTGCACGCGATGAACTTTTAACTTTTATTTCTATATTAATAGAATTACACTTATAAGTATGTAGGTTACTACATACCTACATACTTTAATAATTATGTAGGGTTCGAATAATTTTGTGATCCAATTTTTGTACTTCTTTTAATAAAATACTTTTTTATTTTTCTAATCTTTGTTCAGTGACTTCCAAACTTGTACGTTTCATTGCTTAAGACTTAACACATTTACCCTCACAAAGTCATAGTTCTTTCTAATTTTTATCATTAAGTTTTTAAAATTTTTAACACTAACACTAACACGTTTACTTTTGTTTATACTTTTTACATTGCATTTTATCCTTTTTAGTCTTTGCCCTTTTTGGCCTTTTCTTAATGTTTTAATCTTTTTGAAATCGTTCGCATTTATTTTGTCCTTTTAGACATATTTCATCTCTTTGAACATTCTGACCCTTGTCTCTCTATTTTTGTCTTTTTTCCGTTTTTGGCCCGTTTTATATTCTGTCACTTTTGATATCTTTAGCCTTTTTCCTGTTTCTTCAGCCTTTTTCACCTCTGTTATCTTTGACATTGAACTCTTTAATAATTCACCTCCTTAATTTCCTTGATCTCTGACTTCTAATAACATTCAACCTCGTGAGTTCCTATTTCAGAACTATGTAGGAGTAACATTGGTCTGAGTGTTTTGGTTTCATTGACCTCCTTAATTTATCTATCATTTATGGCCTCCTTGACGTTGACTAATTGTCCTCTTTGTCATCCCTGACAATTGTGTACATTAACCTCTTACTCCACATTGGCCCCCTTTTGTATTCTTAACAGTTTTGTTCTCTCTGCCCTCATTAACCTCCTTATATTCCTCTCGCTCTCCTTTTACAGACTTAAACTTCTGTCCCCCCCTTAAACTTCTATTATATTTCATAATCTCATTTTGTTATGCTTGACCTACTGCACATCCATTTGTTCTCCTTAATCTTCTTGTCCTTCCTATAGACAGATAAACATATTTTTTTTCGCTTAAACTTAAAACCTCGACGTTTCAGAACCTTTTAAGTATATTCAGCCAATATAAATATTTAACATAGTTTTCATTAATACTGTAAAATAAGTTCAATATTATAATGATGCCAATACCTAGCCGTTTACTATTAATTTATCATTTTGCATAAATTTAATTCTACGCAATGTTCAATTGGTACATCGTACATTTAATCGACCATACTTTATTTTATAATAATTAAATTTAAACCCTACCTCATTCTAGTACAGTGATATCACATAAATGATATTTAACCTTTTAACGGCAGAACTGGTCAATATATCGACCAGCAGTCATGTTGGGGACTCCACGTGACAAATTCTTTAAATATATCTATAAATTTCGCGTTTACATCTACAAGAGATCAATTATAACTCATATTTCCCCGCCATTAAAAGGTTACAAGTAATTTAGTGGTAACTATGTAAATTAAGTACAGTTATATTGCAAAGTAATTGATCTACATAGTTACGTAATTACTCTGTTTTTGTGTATAAAAGTAATTATCATTTCAATAAAAATTGGTGTTGCCCCATTTATGCATAGTCACATATTGTCCTGTCTAAATTTAAATTTTATATCACCGTGGATAAAGATGCATAAATAGCCTTAAAGTTGCGAACTAACGTCATCACCGTTGCAAATTCGTAGCCTTAGAAATCACCTTAAACTTACGAACGACGTGATTAATTTATAATTCGTATAAGTATTACATATTTGCTCTTAAAATGCGAATAGCGGAAAAAAGTGTTCAAGAAAAACAGTGTGATTCTTTTTTTATTGTTTCATTGTAGTTTCTATGGAAAACTGGGCGTCGTCTGCCTATTATTACATTTGTCACATTCGTGTGTCATGTGTCACATTTATCAGTGTTTACCTTTTTAAAACAAATGCTTCACCTCTAGTTTCGGTCACAGAAGGACCTTGGAAGCCTGAATTGAGGTTCCTCATTATCAACTATATCAAAATGAATAGCAGGTTAGAGGATCTTAAAATTAACATCGTCATTCAGGTGGTTTATGTTTTGTAAAGCATCAGTACTACTACTAATAACATCATTATTATTGTTATTCGGAACTACTTGAAGTTCTACAACTTCTCCACTTCTCCAAACGTGCTTAAGGCTCTGAAGCCCTGAAGGATCGTCAGTTTCTTATCAAATATTTCAGAAGACGATAAGCTTGTTATATTAGCTTATTATTACAGGAAAAATTAAGCCTTTTTTCTTTGTTCCTGCACAGTTTAAGTGTTTCTATCATTCATAGTGAATCTATGTTAAAATTTTTCAAGAGAATGTCCCTTTTCCAACGGGAGTAGCATAAGTTTTCATCATATAAAGATATGGAACAACTTTTCCTTGGATGAAGAATGTGAGATAGCATAGAGGTGTGATAGTACCAACCACACTTTGAATTTTGAATTGCATAATTATTAACTGCTCTAAAAACAATCAGTCAATGATAGAGATGACTCTTTTGCAGCCTTATTTGTTTTTTGTTTTTTTTGTAGTTGGGATGACATAAACCGGAATAATTGTTTTACAAACTCGGTTAATGTGCTGTGACGTCAGTTCATATCTATAAGGTCATTTATACAGTGACGAATTCGTATCTTTACCCACGATTTTATATCCCAAAAATTGCGAGTTTGTCTGATGATTCAGTTGAGAGATTGATGATTCAGTTGATAATATTCAGAGACCTGAAATATTGTATTACTGCACAGTACACACAAAAATGTTTACCTTCGGGAATAAATGTATGAAGTTCAATGTCAGGTCTTTCAAACAATACAGGTGTAGCGTTGTTCAAGAAAGCAATAGCTAAACAATTAAAACGGTTTAGTTATAATTAAAGCCTACGCGAGTGCTACTTTCTTCATTCTGCTTTCTGCGATACGTTTTAGTGAAATAATAGTTCATTACTTCTTTTACGCATTTGCTTTATTATGGGGATTATCTACACGTCCTTATTGTATTTTATTGCACTTACCGGATATCTACGATCATTTGTAGTATAAATTGCGAAATAAATTCCTAGACACTGATATTTGTTTACATTTGTTTTCAAAACGACCTTCTATCTGATACTGTTCCACTCTATGTTTATACGCTGTCTCATGTCATATACGCTGGCATGTTTATGCGCAATTATAGCTAGATTTTCATATAAATATTAAAAAATAAACGTTTGCAGTGTCTACACCAAACGCATTTCATTTGTGCAAATCTTATTTGGAGTTGGTATCGTAAAATGTTTAAAAGTTATGTCCACAAAAAAATGTTAACTAACCGACATACAGACAGAAGACGACATATACACTATAAAATCATCCATGCTATCTATTTCACCATCATATTTAGTGACCAGACGTCCGTCTTTATGACGGACAGTCCGTCATTCTGAAAGCTTGTCCGTCTTCAAGAGCAGTCCGTCAAACTGTCCGTCATTGAAATTTTTTTATTAAAATGTCCGTAATTACGTGTTCTAGATTAATCTAAAGGCGTATCGACGTATCGTATCGATCTGAAGGATCACGATCCAATAGCGCACGAGCCGACCGCCCTTGTCAGCCAGGTTGCCAACTAATCCTATTTCCATTCTGCTTTTTGTTATATGTTAAAATAGAAAAGCAATAGCTGCTTTCCACTTGCGCGATTTGAAATATTACCGCAATACGTACCCGACTGAGATTTCGCGAGATTTATAATGTGCTACACTAAAAAATGTTGTGTTATTTTACTAAAAAAATTTTGTACTTATCTGTTATTTTATACTTATGTATTACCCAAAAATGTGTCGATTAATTACTGTGTAACATGTAACTAAAAAAAATAAAATCAAAACTTATCAAGCATTTTCTTTTAATCTAACTCAGTCATATCTATACGTCTCTTCTTGCACCTTAGGCCTTAATTACATATACTGTATGTTGTATGTTGTTACATATTTTGTTTATTTATTTAGTCAATCTATTTATATCTACCCTTATAGTAGGTAATTCGTGATTAAATATTAGTATTTCAAAAAGGCATCAAATTCCAAAAAGTATCCTTGTGAAAGTCTATATTTTTATGTAAATGTATTTGTCATTGAAATTCTGAAGTGCCAGGAAAACGCGTGACCTTGAAAGTTTTAAAAATTTTCTCACGGCGCGAAAAATTAACTCTAGCTTCGTCAATGTGAACCAACTGAACATGTCCGTCTTTGGCAAGATCAAAATCTGGTCACTTTAACCATATTATGTGGATTTGGCTACTTCGTGAGAGGTAGTCTTGGAATTGCTTTGCGTGTCGATTACAAACCATATCCGAACTATACTACTCATAGGTTCATGTGTCAGATTATCTTCACATCCCTGGCGTTTTAAGTGGGTATCGAATGTTAATAAAAGCTTTTCCAGAAAAGTTTCTTTAACCAATAAAAATAACGAAAGATAACTCCAAATTTGTCACAAAATTAAAAACGTGTGAATAATCTCTGAAACCATTTTTGTGACGAAATTTTAAAACTTCGTCGAAACAATTGTGTCTCATCTCTACAATTTTTATTAAATTTTCAAAGTGAATCACGTACAAGATAGCACTCAACCAGATCCTTGGTTGTCCCCCCTTCCCCTTACGTCCGGATCAATCCGGAAAGCGTCAATAGAGCCGACTGGAAAATTTTCCATTTTTCGAGTGGATGAAAAAGTTATTTCACCTTGAATGCAGCAAAACGTGGTTTTTCTGTAGCTACCGATCAACCGATAACTACAGCTACTTCGCCGCAACTACATTTTTCACAACTACTAGCTGTAGCTATTAATTCAAGCTACAGCTACTATAGCTTCCACAGAACACAACTCAGCTCCCACAGCTGCGGCGAACAACTTCAAGCTACTTAGTATAGCTGTAGTTGCAACTACATCCCAGCTATAGTAGCTGTAGTTGAGCTACATTTTGCCCCACACTGGCCTATAGGGTTAGTTATAATGCTTCGTAGTCGCTACGCTCTGGCTTAACCGGTTCGCCGTCCACACCCCAAAAACCAAGGGTTGAAGAGATGGGACAGCGACCAAATGCACCAAACTTATTGAGGAGGTCTTAATGTGTGCCGAAATGCAGTTTTTACCCGACAGCGTCCCTCGTAGTCCATCCCTTAAGTCTATGAATTGCCGTAAGAATCTTGCGAATTAATATTTCGACATGGGGTTGGTTTTTATGGTATAGACGGCGAATCGTTTAAGTGACAGCGTAGCGACTTCGAAGCATTAAAACCAACCCTATAGGCTACCGCAATTTTTAAAAAAAAACTCCAGTCTCTACTCGAATAGAACGCAAATGGCGTTAATCTAAAAAGTGTTACGCTAGTTTTGACGAGCAATTTATTTAAAATAATTATCAACCAGATAAACTAGATAAACATCTGTATTAAATAAATTCTCATAGATATCTCTATATGTTAAAAAAATTAATCGATGTGAGTAGGTATAGCTACAAGCTCATTAGTATATATTATTAGTATATAGTGTAACATTTTTTGTTAATGTATCTTTTTTTCGTAATCATCAGAATGTCTTTGTCAACATTTTACAGCTGTATTTAAATTTAGTAGAATATCTTTTCA
Source organism: Aromia moschata (assembly GCA_029963805.1). Classification (NCBI taxonomy): domain Eukaryota; kingdom Metazoa; phylum Arthropoda; class Insecta; order Coleoptera; family Cerambycidae; genus Aromia; species Aromia moschata. The sequence goes on from JAPWTK010000387.1 coordinate 23,450, forward strand.
CTTCACTTCACAACGTGGATGCTAAAATAAAATTGCTGAACTATCTCTTGTAACCCTTCGATTCCTCAATTGTATAGTATTTTGTCCATGCACCAAGTAATCCGATTCGACCACATCTTCAATCCAGTTTTTTTCGGCAAAGTTTCAAGATAAATGACTAATACCAACTAACATGCGAATCGTTTTGCAATGAAAGTGTTAAATGTCAATGGTATTTCTTAAGTCGACCAGTACTAATTTAAATTTTTTCTAAAACTAGTCCTGCACGTTAGTTTTGAAAGCTCACAGGTTTACATTGACTCGACAGACTGCTTTGAAAATCAAATCTGGCTTGCTTTCACCGTAGTTCATAGCAGTTCGTATTATGGAGGTTGTGACCTCTATTGACAGAGAATCACATTTGGCTAATGTAAACACATAGATACATAAAATACTTTTACATGACTATTTTTAAATATACTTAATAAATAGTGATACTAGTAAGAGGTAAAAATATTACCAGTTATTCATAATTCATATAATTTTATTTTGTACGATGAAATAGAGAGTATACAAGAAATAGAGAGTATAAAAGAAAAAAAGCTGGTCCTAGAAAATTGCCGCATACTTACCGGACCAAAGTATTTTCTGAGACAATTTTTTTAGAGTACAGTACGTAAAATAAAAACAGAAGAATTAATAAAATTCATGATCTAAAAAAATTGTCAAAATGTCAAAGTGAATCCGAAAATGTAGTGTAATGCACAATGTAATATAATTTTGTTAATTTAGTGAATGAAAAACAAAATCAAATCGCATTTATAGATTGAAAGAATGTAATATTATATACAATCATAGTGAATTATTTTTACCATAATTTTTCAACAAAGCATGGAGTTTTCTAAATATGTACAGGAGCAGAGGTTTATTCCCCATTGGGGCATTCTTTTTTAGTGTCTTATTGATGGATGTATTTATGTACTCGTATATACGAGTATATTTTCATGCAGATTATGCGTCGCACTATATTTGTACGTCAAGCTGGTTATATCGTTTATACTATGATGCGGTTTTAATTGCATAAATAGCTGAATCATTTTGCGAGATAAAACTTTTTTAAAAACATTACGCATACTAACTAACTCTTGACGTATGTATATAAACTCTTGGGTTCTTCACAAAACTATTGTTTGTTACAATTTGTATACAGTACGCGTCACCCTAATGCGTACATAGCAGAATGAAGGGGAATTGATAAGTTGACTTGTTTTGAGAAGACGCCACCACCGCCTAAACATGAGGTGGGAACCAATCGTGATCCAATCGCCATCGCAGGCGTATGGTAGGCATCCGGTTTGCCGATGGAGCTGTTTGGGTTGAAGTTTGAAATAGCATTTTATATTTTATTCTGGTCTAATTACTGATTATCCTTGGCGGATATCTTGCTTTCGAGTTCGCTTCGGCCGGACCATTCCGGTACATGGCTTCGCGCTGACTTGAATAATACCGACAACGTGTTTGACCCACTATAGGAGTCGGAACACCTGCTGTTTTTAGAAGCAGATCCGGCTCGGAATCTTTTCCGAAATACATATCATTTCATAGAACCTCTTACAATTGATTTAGATTTACTTAATGAATTTTACCTTTAAACCGAGGAAATATTCGAGTCTTACTTGCCAAATTTTTATACCTGCCAAACAGGTATTTGGAACAGGTCTGCCCTTGGAATATGAACATATCATACCTGTTATAAAATTCTAGATGCCCCGACGTAGCGTCGGTATCTAGAAGTTTACGATAAAGTATGATGTCTACCTATTTTATACCAGGAAGACTCGTTTTCTCCACGGTATACCTACCTGTTCAAATACATGTTCCCATAATACCAGTTTTGAGACAAGTAAGACTCTAATATTTCGTCAGATTAAAGGTAAAATTCACTAAGTAACACAAAATCAGCTAAAATAGTTGCAGTAACGAAACTGCAACTATTTAACAAGAGCGAAAAAAGTTGTAAAAGAGATCATACGCTAGTTAAAAAGTAATATTACTTTTGTATTAAACATTTTATGAGTTTTTGTGGGTAAGTCCTTTTAGGTTTCATTTTTCGTGACCACTGTATACATTACGACCCCTAAATACCACTCCGCCCTGTTAATAGTTAGCTCCCTAGTACGTTTGTTCGAATATTCACTATTGTATTATGATATATTTTCTGTGAACTATCGCTTTGCAACAATAGCCCGACTGTCCGAGTTGATTAATAGTCCTGAGTCCGACTCTGTTTCGACTCCCCGGAAGATTTACTGTTGTAGTTTCTGTCTTTTTCCGCTGTTGTCACATCAACATAATATTCCTATTAGACATTTAAAATTATTTCACAGCTCAGTTGTTTAAAGTAATATTAGCTGTTTAAAATTGTTCCACAGTAGTTAAATTGAAAAAAAGATAACAGTAAACCATTATACGCAACGCAGTCTGAAAATGAAATTGGCTTATATTAATTAATCCTACATCAATACATTTTTATATACATCAAGTTTTTATAAAGACCTATTCCGTCTGTTTTCTAATCTCGCTAATTTTCGAAACTAAGATAAAGACCTATTATGCAGAGTTACAGTTAGATCTGGCAACGTCTAAATTTCCGCGAAGAAGGAGATTGTTGTACGTAAGTAAATTCGCCTAACTTTGATATTTATTTAATATCCACCTATGTAGGCAGTATGGTAACTCTTACTGTATACCAATGTATAATGATTTGTGTTTTATACTTCCCACAGTAAGAATTCCAAAGGAAACTGAAAAACGATTATGTTCTTGTAACAAGGTCTAATGATGTTCTTCCAATATACATTTTTGTTACTAAATTGAGAACCAGGGAAGTTTTTGGATTGATGTGATATATTTTTGAAAATCCTTTTCATGCTAGTAAAAAATGTATTGTATAGGGTTTTTCATTATATTTCAGTTTCAAATCAAAAAGTTTCAGTGGTTGCATATGAATATTCAAAATATACATATACCATTAGATATAAATTTGTAGTATATTTGTATACGAGGTGTTTCATAAAACAAATAATGCTGTACACGGTGTCAATTTGAAAACTTCCCCACCCTTAATATCGCCCTTCCTCTAAATAATATTGAAAATCAGAAATACGTCAATTTTATTTTCAAGGGAGACACTTTAAATGAACATTTTCAGCCTTAGTAGTAGTAAGCCTACAGTTCCTAAATTACCCTACTAGAGACTCTCGCTATTGTAGTTTTTTGAAATTATCTTTTCAAGGGGAACCCGACTATGTAACAATATACAGGGTGTTCCATTAAAGAAACATAGTAGGTATATTTTAATATACCTACTATATACAGACAATGTATATAGAGGTTAAAAACTCAGGTGTAACATTTTTTCGTATTTGTCATATTAAAAGAAATAATACCCCAGTCAAAATATAATGAAAAACCCTACACCTTTATGTCTTAGATTTAGGAATGTGAGTGTCAAAAAATATTAGCAATATTTACACTTAATGATATCATAATCATTCTCGCTTTTCCTATCCACATCTAAATTATTTTTATTTTAATTAATGATTATATGTTCTCTATTTTCTCTAATACGCAAATACAGTGAAGATTTCTTATTACAAGAAAAATTATGTTTGCAAAAAATGAGCATTACCTATTTTCTTGTTTTAATTATTTATATTTGCAAATATTTATCCTTAAACTTGGTTTCTACAACATAATTTGCTGGAAATTATTGAAAAATTTATTTCTGGTATATTTTTTAATTAATTGTATACGGAACTACCCTCTACATACCTAATGTTTCCATGAAGGATAAAATTGCATTACTTCCAGCCAGTGGCGGTGCGTGATCCTAAGATTGGGGGTGCACCATACATAAAAATAACGATAATCTAGTCTAGTTCACTTTTTAAACACTTCGCCAATGACTCTGCATCATGTCCTACTGGTTTTAAAAAACTCCAGAATCTTTCTACAGGCTTTCCACCCACCATGTAACGATATATTAAATCCAACTGAAAAATTGTAGAAACGTCTGTAGTTTCGTCTGCTATTATAGCAACAAAAGTGGATTTTTTAATTTCAATGGTTATTTCATCGTGACAAACTTCAAGCATGCACTGAAGTAGCTCGTTTTGTATAGTATTAGAAGTTCCTTTTAAATGCCGCCGCGTTTTGTAAATGATACTTCATAGCCTCGTCTAATTCGGCACTGAAATCAATCAACCCACGAAAAATGCCTGTATTGGATGATGTTTCCGATTCATCGTGTCCTCTTAGGGTCAGTTCAAATTTTCCACAAAAACGAATACAGTTAATAATAATGTTTAAAACATACCTGTTTTTTGAAACCGCTTCATTGTGTGCTGCCACTGCTCGTCGATGAGCAGAATCGAGCATCGTCGCAATATTTGCAGTGCCTAGCATGGCTAAATTCAAAACATTATTCATGTGTCCAGCAGAATTTTCATGTTTTGTTATTTTCTCGTTTATGTGATTTAAATCCGTTACTCCAGTTTTGGTCCAAGGTGTTTATCCGACAAACAAAACACACGGAAAACAAACACTGCGTTCAATACATTCGATCCACTTAACCACAAATGTTTTTTAAAAATAAGTCATTATTAAATGTTCTTACAAATTGTTTATTTTTTTTCCTTTCACGGCTAATTCATTTGTGGAGTGGGCCTACCTAGAGTTTTAATTTGTACTTTTTCCTCCAAACTCAAGCTAGAGAATGGAGTTTTTAATAAGTTTTGAATAGAATTCATTATTCCAAACTAGATTCTAACCGAAAACCCGAGTTTATATTTATAAAACGTGAGTGATAAAACAGATGTGTACGAAAACAATTCACGAACTAATCGATCACTCTCGTGCGCTCTTAAACTCCGCACATCATATCTATAGGATTCGCCCACTCCTTTTCGTAATTGTGGAGGGGCAAGCAGTAACAATACGCGTTCGCTTTTTCGTATTGCACGGAAGCGATGGTCGTCCCCTTTTTCGTATTGCGCGTGTCGATTCCCGTGCCGCGATCGGAAACCAGTGGCCTTGGAGATAGAGACCTAGCGTCTAGTGGATTCGTAACGCTGCTGCCAAATAATATTGAGATGGTATTAACGCTAGGGATGCGGCAAGACGATAAATTAAGAATGCATCCATTAATTACTAAATAAAATTATTAATGCTAAATTGTCGGTAGTGCGCGCGCACCAGCGCACCTTATAGCCCACCGCCACTGCTTCCAGCAGTAAACGACTTATAGCGGGTTTACACATGCATGGATTTAGTGGCGCCAGTGGTTGCTGGCGCGCCAGTAAATAAAATTTCAAATGTAAACCTTTATTGTCGTGCATTTTTTGTCAGTGCACGCATGGACGAAAAAAAGTTAGAGCATTCTAACTTTTTATGCGCCAGTAGTGATTCATGCGCCACTACAAATAATATTTGTAAATGTAAACCAGTTCACGCACGCCAGTAAAAATTATATACTTGGGATCTATACTGTGTGGTATCAGTTTAGTAGACCACATTTGTGTTTATTTTAGTAATTAGATTTCTTTACAATGAGCAAAAAGTGAGTTCGGAAAATATTATTCAGTTCTTAGAATATTACGAACAATGCCCTTGCTTGTGGAATTCCATTTCATATAAAGATAAGAATTTAAGAGAAGATGCATATGACAACATCGCAATAAATGTAAATATCGACGGTTTCAGTTCTTCTGACGTAAAATCTAAAATACGTTCCATAAGAAATGCATATATAGTCCTTCTAAACTCAATGTGAAGAGATATTATTTTTTTAATTCCCTTTGATGGCTAACGCCGCCCAATGGCGTGCATGTATCTTATACATTCGAAAATTGTGAAATAATTTGTTTCATTCAAATCAATATAGGAGATTAAAATTAAAAATTCCTAATGTCCTAAAGTAAGAATTCCTAATGTCGTAAATTATTTTAACGACGTCGTAAAACATTTATGACACAGTGGGCCGAATAAGTATTTAACGAACGTATTCGATGCAAAGCGCAATAGCCTAATGGATCCTTGGCCGGTGTTAAGCGTTGCCGGCTCTTCAAAATTTTCTTAAGTTATAATATACATACAATTGTTTTAATTTATAATTACTTTTTCCAGCAATTTTAAACGACTTATTTTAATGCTAACTAATAAATTTATATCTGTTTTTTTTTAATATTTCCAAACTAGCTTTCTAAGAACGTCACGAACTGACAGTTTACTGAAGTATGATGTAACTATAATTGTATAGTGAGTTTACCAATTTTAGAAAATATATCTGACAACCTTGCTTTTTTTATGTCTTCACATTCACATTAGAAATAGTATACAATCATATCGTTAACCAACGAATTTGCTACTATTCGACAGCTTCTACGAAGTATTTCACTTGACATTTTTAGTTGATAAACAATATAAAGGAGTTCTTTATACAGTCACTAACACCTTGCACTCAGCGAATGAGACTGGCGGGATAAAATTTAATTAATGTGTAAACCTTCACTGGCATGCAAGTTAAACTGGCGTTATTACTGGCACCATCACATCATTGCACGTGTAAACCCGCTATTACATGCACACCTATCTGATATACGTATGTACTAGTATGCCTAGTAAGCAACTTACAAACGAGTTCTTAGGCGCATGTTTAGATGAATATTTGGAAATTTCACGGTTTGTTAAACTTTTTTGTTCCATATTTAAGCAGGTTATTAAACTGCCATTGCAGTTTGTTAAACTGCTTTATTATACATATGTAAAACGATAGTTACATGCTTCAAACAGTTCAAATTTCAATTTAAGATTTTCCTGGTGGGAGATAAATATTATTTAAAAAAAAACTAGCTAACTATTAAAAATTTTGAATCATAATATATGCAATATATTAAATTGTTAATATTTATATGACATTTTTTAATACAAACAATGTATAAATGACATACTTAAATGATAAAATAAAATTATATGTTTAAATTATTTTGTTTCAAATCCTAAGGATACTTCTAAAAGTAATATACATACATACGAGTATATCTACTGGTAAACACTATCAATGTTTATGACACGATTTTCTTGGGCTTCTTGGATTTTACAGTTTTTTTTTACAGCCGTCTGTGCTATTTATAAACAACTATGTAACGATTCGATTAACATTCGCCTTATCTTAAACTCTAGTGATGGAACTATTAAAATTCCCGTTCTTGATCAGTGAACAAAGTTGTTGGCATTGCACCAATAAAAAGTCCATGAATTTCAATTTACAAACTGTCGATCTGTTGTAGTTTAGTGTGTTGCGTTTGTAGTTGTTTAAATTGACCCCTAATTTATATTTCGCAGAATTTATACTGATGTTAGTGATGTACGTTTAGTAAGCGTGAAAATCTAAATGATAATATCCTGTACATTTTTCGCAGAAAACAAACAGATCACTGTTCTTAAAAGTTTTGTAATTAATTTTTTTATATTACCTTTTTTTGATAGCTAGAGTAAGTAAGTCTATGTCAAGAGTAAGCAACATTTATAATTTAAATGAAAGTGTAATTGCTCCATGTTGTTAGATGTATTGTATATTCGTTATACATAATATATGTATATTCTTTAAACATACATATTTAACAGTAAGAAACAATATTTTTAATTAGAAAAGACAAACTTCTTGTTGCAAGATATTTTTATGTATTTAAACAAGTCAACAGTCAAAAAAATTTCTCATGACTTACAAATATCAATAAACTGTCATTGGCACTTGCTTTTGTAAGTATAGTGTACATAAAGTGCGTGTCTAAAGTTTCCTCCCTCCCACATATGTTCTGAACCGTAAATATCGAATTAATAAACTAGATAATTAAATTAAGGTAATAAGTGATACAAAATTGTTAAAACTATTAAAATAACGCGGTATTTATATTATTCATAGTTCAGAGTTTGTATGCGACCTCATAAACTAGTGTATTTATATGTTTAAGCAGTGGCGGTGCGTGATATTTCAGTTAGCCATATCTTGAAAACGACGCATGGGACCCACTTCTTTTAGGTGATGACTATACACCTCTTACAGAAAGGATTTATAGTGAAAAAATCGTCAGCAAAGTTTGCGAAAAAAAATTAAAAAACACTGGAGCACTCCCTGGGTTCTCAGTAACGCTCTGTGGGATATTTGCAGTATATTTTTTCATAATCTAGAAACAAATATAAGGAGACGTTTTTTCGATTTGTTGCAAAATATTTTTTGTTTCAAAAAGTTATGGCAATTTTAATTTTGGGAAACAAAATGTTCCATTAAAATTAAAATGGCCATAACTTTTTGAAAAAAAATATTTTACAACAAATCGAAAAACGTCTCCCTTATATTTGTTTCTAGATTATGAAAAAAATATATACTGCAAATATCCCACAGAGCGTTACTGAGAACCCAGGAGTGCTCCAGTGTTTTTGAAATTTTTTTTCGCAAACTTTGCTGACGATTTTTTCACTATAAATCCTTTCTGTAAGAGGTGTATAGTCATCACCTAAAAAGTGAAGTGGGTCCCATGCGTCGTTTTCAAGATATGGCTAACTGAAATATCACGCACCGCCACTGTGTTTAAGGTGTTATATTGCTATTTATTTCTAAGCTTCTTCATACCGCCAGCTGCAGTCCTATCCTGATATTGACGTCATATACAATGGAAGTCCGGAGTTTAGTTATATATAATACTAGCGACCCGCCCCGGCTTCGCACGGTGTTTACGACATCACATTAGAAACCTCTAAAATTATCAGTGTTTCTCTACTATATTATGCATGTATTATACATATAAACCTTCCTCTTGAATCGCTCTATCTATTAAAAAAACCGCATCAAAATCCGTTGCGTAGTTTTAAACATCTAAGCATACATAGGGACAGACAGCGGAAAGCGACTTTGTTTGTTTTATACTATGTTATGATTATGATATATAATACATCGAAATATCTCAATTAAGTTAAAATCGTTGAAAAGGATTCAAACGAGCTTTAAATGAAGTATTACTTGCAATATGATATTGCAACTTGAATATCTCTTTTAAAATTAACTTTCAAGATGGCACCCCGTCCGCCATTTTTAATAATTACGTCACCGACTACCCTAAAAAAATTCCATATGTACCTTAATTCGATTACCCAGAAGTTTATAGGTTTAAGTTTTACGGTTTAGATAATAGTGAGGGGAGGATACTCTAGACCCGCAGTGTATATGGTACAGTGTCCTTCATCTGAATACATCCTTCATGCGCACCTTAGAGGAAAGTATTTTAATAGCGACTTTCTTCTAAAGTCAACTTTGGGGCTAACTTGTGCTTTAAAACTGCTGAAAAATAACTCTCGGATGGGGTCACGTGACTTTCGGCACCTGTCAAATTGGACATTTTCCCAAAAAAATTGCTCAAAATGGACATATTTTAATTTATGTAATATTTGAAAAGGACCAACTGTTCTTAATAAAACTTTTAGAAATGGTGACAAATAGGCCCACTTTGAGCGATTTTTTATAAGTCAAAGGACCCCGCAGAAATCTTGGAAATTGGATCCCTATCGAATTGGTTGAAAATTTAGTATAGTGTAGTTCTTGATTTCCTAATCAAAAGTTGTCATAGGCCCGATACTCTGCCATGACTAGTTTTTATAACTCTTCTATAAGCCCTTATAACTCAATTAGGTAAGTCTTTGAAGCCTTATTCTTATATCTACGTTTAGCCACAGAATCATGAAACAGTACTCAATTAGAAGCTTCAATTGATAGTTAATGACCTAGGCTCCGGAAAGTGTGCCGCAACGCAAGTGTCCCGACCACCCGAGCGTGCGCTTTACTAGGCACGGTCAGGAGCGTACGAATGCACGAGTAAGAAATACACGCGTATATAATTTACAAGGCGCTTAAAAAATACGGTTTATACTTTAATTATCATAGAGTCGTATTGCAGCTTGCGTTGTGCCATACTGTCCCGAATTTTTAGGTTAGAATTCTAAGGTTCTAGTAAGTATTCTTCTATGACTCTGGAAATGAATGCAAAAAGTTCTAAATATTGATGTTTATCGATTATGTCACGAGTGATAGAGTTTTAAGGTGAGTTAGGGATTTGGGGGTTAGATTTTGAGGTTCGGATTCTAGGGTTCTAGTAAGTAGTATTTTACAATTCTAGAGGTGAATGCATTCCAGCTTTTTGCAGTAAGCAGTTGGATTAACTCGTATTCATCAATAGATCGGGCTTTGGAAAATCGCCAATTAGGCAATATCTCTTTATCTGTTCATATCTCGAAAACTGTTCCTAGTAGAGGCTCGGGCCTATGGTAACTTTTAATCAGGAAGTCAAGAACTACTTTATACTAAATTTTCAACCAATTAACCAGGGCTTCTATTTCCATAAGGTTTGTGCATTATATATATATACTATATATATAAATTAAAAAACGTAAAACATATTTAAAAATCAATAACAAGTCAATATTTTCTTATGTCAAAGGATCTGCTCGTTCAGAATCTGAGGTCAGATTTTCAAAATTTTTCGAAGGAACTACAATATGGCCGACCTGAGTTGACATTACAATAGCTTATATGGACAAGTTACAATAGCTTATATGGAACTTTCATGATTTTTTTTAACGAAAGAATGTCGTCTTTACTTCGATTATTTTGTAGTCTGGAAATTTATATTAACATACAAATAAAAATAAAGGATAATTACAATTATGAGTTTTCAGGTATATGAAACATGAAAATTTCAAAATGTGATATCTCGGCGAAAAAAGATATTTGAGCCAACTCAGCGACATTTGAAAGAGGAAGACTTGCACTTTAAGATCCCACACATAGTTTTTTGAGAAAAAAAATTGCTGTGCTACATAACCTCAAGAATGTCAAAAAAACAGTGTTTTTTACACTTTTAGGTTAGAATATCTCAAAAACCTGACGTGATAGAACAATTATGAGCCGGATTTGTTTTCAGCGGAAAAAATTACTTCGAAAACGACTATTCATTGTCCGGGGGCAAAATCTTGTGGGGTAGTGTTACCTATTAAAATCTTGAAAAACTGCATGAATTGTATGGTGGAGTTGTGATTTTTTTACCTGCGGTTTTTCTGTTCCCATTTGTTAACAGAAATCTTGGTATTGTTTATTTTACTTGGCCTTTCCACAACTCGCCTTCCTCACAGTGTGACATAATGACTTGCCAAATGTGTGCCTACTGATATTCTCAACCTATGTACATACAAATATATGTATGTATATGTATGAATAGATGGATGGGAAAACCATAATTGCGAAGCTCCCTCAATCCACGCTGTTGCTAGATTTAATTTGAATTTGTGGGAAGCAGCGTATTCTCTAAATAGATTATATCCGACCTACCAAATTTCAGTAAACCATCGAATAGAGTGGAAGTGTAGTACCTACTGGTGAAAAATATATTGACTATCTAGGCTTAAATTGTTTTGAAATGATGAGTTTTTAATTGTGGGTGAAGCAAATATTTCTCTCTGATGGTCTCCTTGTGTATTAGTATCTGTTGTATGTCTTCTTCGACATTTTCGTAAAAACAATTTTTCGATAAAAAAATTACTGTGAAATATGCTTTATTGATTTTTTGCATATATTTTGTCGATACATGAGTAAACCAGAAGGAACCTTACTTCCATAAAAATTTCGTTCAAATCGAATGATAATTAAAAAATACCCATTACAATCTTAAGTGGAACACTCTGTAATTATGAACTTGTCTTAAAATGAAGTAAATTATCAGCAGCCTTATTAATAATAAAAGTGAATCATTCTATACGACAATTTTAAAATGTAATTAGCAAAACTGTATTTATAATGATCATAAACGCCAATCTGTTCCTAGAATGATTCTAAATTCTTAGGAACCAGTTTTGGTATATTTTACATAATGTAAAATATACTAAAATATTTTATATAATGTAAAATATTGTAAAATAACCTCAATACGAATTATTGTTATGGTCATTTAATAACTTAATAAACCAACTTCATATTATAAAGCTGTATCCATTGGCGGCCGGTGGAATTTGATATGCTCATATTTTCGTAAGGAGGGATGGGGCCCACACCATAATTTAGGAGGTGGTTACAAGAGCTAAGTAGAAGGCTATAACGGCAAAAAATCTTCAGGGAAAACTTTTTCAGCGAAATTTTTTTTTCAAAAAAATGGCTGCTTCCGGGCAGATCTTGGCAACCGCTTGAAAAATATTTGCGAAATATTTTTTTCAAAAAAATGGCTGCCTCCGGGCAGATCTTGGAAACTGCTTGAAAAATATTTGGGAAATATTTTTTTTCAAAAAATGGCTGCCTCCGGGCAGATCTTGGAAACTAATTGAAAAATATTTGCGAAATATTTTTTTTCATAATCACCGAGTAAATACAGTCTTTTTTATACCTGTGATTTTCTTGACATTTTGAGATCTGTAAAAGTTATGATAATGTGAATTGTTGTCTGTGAGATGATTGCACAATAGTTGTATCTTTAAGCAAATTAAGAATTTTGCGTAAATCACAAGTCTCGCAAAACTCAGCCATTTTTGAGAAAAAACACTTCCTATGATAAATCGATCACCCTGTACACAGTTAATGTCTTTATTATTAATATGGCTATATATGTATATGTATATTGGTTTTATGACTATGGTTATGATTCCTTTCGCAGCATTTTTTTTTTGTTGCGAAAGTACTTTGCTGGCAGAATTGAACATTGGTAATTCTAGATTGATTCTGCCGCGTAGGAATTTCCGCCGGAAGAATATAATACATGAGATATAAGATTATTATTGTGTGAAACGGAGGCAGTACAATACGAGTAATGGTTTGTCGAACAATGGATACCTAATTAGTGTTGTGGTAGGTGCGTGTAGCTAAAGACAAGTGTAGAAAGTGCGGATTATTTGTTTTATATTGTCGCCAAAGTCAAAATTGTAAGTAGGGCGTGTTGCTTTTAGGACACTTCATCAGCCTAGTTCTTATTTTGCAATTGTAGGTTGCAATTTTGCTTAAAGTAGATGTACAGGATGTCCTCTAGTTATTATCTATATTAATAAAAACGTTTTTAGTAATAAAGGAATGTTAGCCAGAGTATCAAGAATGCTGCCCAGCCTCAATTTTTTTCTAAATAACCGTGTATTTTTGGCACTAATTTATACAGCGGTTTGTCTCTATTGTATGATTTTTTAAAACTTAAAATTGGGCCGTAAATAAAGAAGGTATTTTAAATTACTTTTTAATATATAATAAATACATCCACAATAATAGTCTAAGAGCCAGTAAACAGATGGCAACACATATTTGATAAAAGCCTCAAATTTGCTCAGTTACTCAGTTGTACCTACCGTTCACGAGATGGGGGCTAGTTAAGCCCAGTCGCGGTAGGTTCAGCGTCACGCAGGGGCAACAGGTGTGTTAATTTGGCAAACTAAAAATGTATTTGATAAAAGCTGCCGTTTTGGTATGTCAAAATATGCAATTATAGTTACTTAAAATTAAAATGGCAGACCGTTCTCGCGGTTGCTACGTCATGGCAGACAAATTCAAAATTAAAAAAAAAAAAATTCAAAAGTATTTTACGAAACTTGAAATTTATATATGTTATTCTTGATAGTATTCGAAGCATATACTTTTCAAGGCAGTCGGGTATGTCGGTTGCTTTGCTCTGGCAGGCAGTAAAATATTTTCTCCTGCGCGAGCACACAAATATATAGAACTTCCTTTCAATATATGGAATCTGCTGACTATTTCATGAACTAGGTACTATGAATATAAGAAATAATATGAATCATATAAATGATCATACTTACTGTCGTTACATGAATTATGGGGAAAATGGGCCATTACAAACCTATGTTCAGTGGTAGAGGATAATAATGGTATCATGAATATACATTCTGTGTTATAAAAAAGGACAAACATAAGTGAGACGACAGATATGAAGCAACCGCATACGCATCAAAGGTAGTGAGGGAATAAGACCGACCCTCTCACCACGTTAGAAAGAGAAGTGTAGACTGTCCTTTTTCACAACCGGCCGATGTGGGTTTTACACATCCTGTATAAATGACAATGTTATTTAATTTTTTAATTAAACATAAATTAAGAATGAGAATATTAATTGTAAACAATATTAAAATGAAAAATTTGAATCTGTATATTCGAAGAATTCAGATCCTTATATTCTCTCTTCATACTTAAGTGTCATCTTCTGAATCATCGTCTTCATCATGTGAGAGAATGTCATCACTGGCTCCATCGGTTTCTGTAAAGTGAAATTAAAATTTGCAAATCGAGTGTTTTTTTATTCAATTTAATTCTATAACTATATAATTACCTGGAGAATCAGCTATTTTGAGAACCTTGATAAATCGCACTACAGAGATGGTTTAATTAAATTAAACCGAAAAATAAATAAAAAAATGTTTAAATGTTGTTTTCATTGAGAGGCCCGGGACTTATCAGCCGACCCTTAAATATCATAGAAAAGAAAAAGAAAACGAAAATCTCTCTATTCCGTATACAACGTATCTACTACACATAGGTATGCTCGCGCAGCAGAAAATATTTTACTGTCTGCCAAGTCAAAGCAACCGACATACCCGACTGCCTTGAAAAGTATATGCTTCTAATACTATCAAGAATAACATATATAAATTTCAAGTTTCATAAAATACTTTTGAAATTTTTTTTTTTTTGAAATTTTGAATTTGTCTGCCATGACGTAATAACCGCGGGAACGGTCTGCCATTTTATTTTTAAGTAGCTATAATTTTTGACATACCAAAACGACAGCTTTTATCAAATACATCTTTAGTTTGCCAAATTAACACACCTGTCGCCCCTGTGTGACGCTGAACCTACCGCGACTGGGCTTAACTAGCCCCCATCTCATGAACGGTAGGTACAACTGAGTAACTGAGCAAATTTGAGGCTTTTATCAAATATATGTTGCCATCTGTTTACTGGCTCTTAAACTATAAGGTCTAATTTACTTTAAAAATATTTTTAAACTTTTATTGTTACTAATTAATAATACATATTTTAATAATAATTACAAAATACTTAGACATATTTCACATTTTTAGAGAATACAAAGCAAAGATGAATAAAGGCCAATTTACAATAGCCTTGCAAGGAGTCTGCTTGCCACTGCTAGGCATTGACTGAAGTAGAATTTCTATCAGTTACACTGGTCTGCATTTTGAAATTTTTTGTCGCTCCCTTGGGTTTTTTGTGTCTACTGTAATGTGCTGAATGAATTCAAATACGAGCTGGGTTTTTACCTAACACTCATAAGTTTTTAGAGCAGGAAGAATAATATGAAGAAAATCTGAAAACCCCAAACCATAAGCAATCTAGTGAATATTCGAAAATTAAAATAAAACAGAATCACTTTTTTTACAAAATATACTTCATTTTGTATAGTTTTGTATAGGTATATTGTTTTGTATTTAGAAAGAAGTATAATACATTCCGCTTCTCCAATTGAAAAATTTGCTGGTGAAATATTTCGCTGTGTTCGTCTAAAACTACATCTAAATTGTCAGGGAAGAATTCCAAATGGGAGTGAAGAAAAATTCAGCTTAAGTGACA
This sequence comes from Aromia moschata, assembly GCA_029963805.1. Lineage (NCBI taxonomy): Eukaryota > Metazoa > Arthropoda > Insecta > Coleoptera > Cerambycidae > Aromia > Aromia moschata. Next base: position 39,105 of record JAPWTK010000387.1, read on the forward strand.
TGTTGCAATCTAACATATTGTAAGATTGGATAAGTTCTTCACCTAGATCTTTGTAGTTCTCCGATTTCTTGTTGCCCAGGAAGTTGCTACATCCATTTTTGAAGACAGTCCACGCCCTATATTCTTTTCTCGAAAGTGTAGTTTTGAAATTTTCATCTTTAAAAAGTTCTCGTATTTGTGGGCCAACAAACATTCCTTCTTTAATCTTTGCCTCACTTATAGCGCGTACTCTCTTCTCGAATAAAGAAAAGCATTTCCTTCTGTATTTAAGGCTTTTAATTTTTTTTATAAGCCCTAGTTTTATGTGCGGAGAAGGTGAATAGGTACATCCTTATACCTGCTTTGCAATTAATCAAAACATGTTATGATGTTCTCTAAAGTTTGCTACGTGATACGACAATTTACAGGTCGTGTAAGGATTAGAAATTATCGAAATAACACATTAGTTTGATGGAGAGGATTTTCATGCAGAACAATATTATTTATCGGACTGCATATCGTAAAAACAACAAAAAATATTGTTAAAAATATGATATTTTGGGTACACCAAATATTGTAAGCACTGTACGGTGCCGGTCAGGTAGCAAGTAGGTTGCATACCGGCACATGCCCGCTTAGTGACAACGGGCGACAGAAAAACCCATTTAGATAATATTAAATAATATTTACCGGTGTGATGCCGAGCAGATGCCGATCAGATGCCTGGCAGAATAGTGAAATAGATCTTAAATCCAACAGTACAAAATACTAAAGGAAAAAAATAAATAAATAAAATGAATAAAGCAATACCACGAAACAATATTGTCTGCATTTGCTTCGTTGTTTTTCCTTTTTTCCTAGGAGATTATTTTTATTTTGAAAATAGTTTTTTAGGGAATTCCTTGAAAATTGAAATCAGGATTTTAGTAAAATAAATCAAGAAATCAGTACTAATACACCGATACAGATTAAGTTAGCTCTTAAAGAAATTGTTTTGATGTTTGGCCTGTCCTTTTTACGCGTTTTAAAGCCATAATAATATGAAATATATGCTTTTTAGGCAGGTTTTTAGCAAAAACAAAGATAGAGTAACATAATCCACAAAAAACATAAACGAATAGACGTATTGCAATATAATCTCCACAATGAATTTTTTGGGTACCCGAATGTCTGCCGGATATCTGTGGAAGTGAGAAGATTTTTTATTTGTGACAATATGATGACGTAGACGTAATAGGGATTATGGGTGATTTTTGTGGGTGATCTTATTTGCAATTCCTTTTGAAACATGGTCTACGATCAGCATAAATACAATAGGGTATCAACTCAATTGCGAGTACTGGTAACCTTTTTTAATGTTACCTTCTAACTTTTGTATATAATCCTGGAGTAGGTATTGGACCCTTTGGCGTAGAAACAAAAAACTGGACGTTTTCCACGAAACACCGAACTACTATAGTTCGGTGTTTCGTGGAAAACGTCCAGTATTTTGTATCTAATTTTCTATTTAGGTATACAGTGTGTCTACTTAAGTTCTCTACATATGGGAAACTTTTTATTATTAATTTTACAAAAAGAGTTTCTTACTCCCTACAAAAAATTATGCTTCCTGAAACAATAATATTGGGCTATGAAAATGTGCAGTAGCGTATACAGAGTGATACAAAAATGGAAAAAGTCATAATTGACCAAGAGAGAACTACTGTTACTATTTCAGAGCAAAATTAAATAAGAAAATGTTATTCAGAAGTTAAACTTATAGCTACATTTAGATTAATCCCTTTTTCATATTTCCAAAGTACATATCTTATTTCAATTCACCCTTAATACCCCCTTTTAAACTTCAGTTGTAAAGCTAGTAATACTTTTTCTGTTACAGGACGATCCCAAACTTACAATTAGCGGTCTGAATAGACAGGTATAGTTTTTTCTATTTATTACTTTTACAGTTAACCGCACTAGCCTTGTCTTATTATTAATTTACTCGGTACCGTTGATTTACTCTATTTTTATCTTAACTTGAAACGATTTGTCGTGTTATGTATGTTCTGTTACGCATGATTGCGTTAATGAGACGAATAAACGTCGTAGTGAATGGAGTAGGAGTTTTTTAAACACATTGGATTTAATTGGATATATGTATGTATATAATGTGTTCAGGATTGATATAACATGTAAAAGTTAAATTTCTTATTTAAAATATAACTAATTTTAAGCATCCATCATAAGTTCATTCTATTTGTCGTGAAGCCTGAAACTTGGACAAATAATTAAATAAATTTCTTTTTCAACTACATCGATTGCTATTAAAAATGTTTGCTTACACTGTAACTAAACAACTCTGCAAATTTTACATACCTTTTGGAAAAAAATGATGGAAAAATGAGACAGGGTAAATAATAATTGAATTATTTTTTCCAATAGCGCACTCAGAAAGAAACGATAAAAAAAGAATCAAACAAATCAAAAATAAACAATCATCCAACTGAATATACATATGGATGTATGTATTATCCAAAAAAATATTAGATGATGTTGGAACAAATCTATTTATAGATTTAGGAACATCAAAAGTGCAGGTTGATGGTCCACATAGAATTAATGAATAATAAATCTGTGGTGTATGCTGTCAGCATTACCGTTTTGAATTGAAAATATCAAATACACTCATGCAATTGGTCTACACAAAACTCGATGTTGTATTGTTGTAATGATCCCGAATGTTGTAACTCATCGCAAAACTGAGTAATGGAACACTTACATATCGTGTTACATGAATCCTAGAACACGCTATACGAGTACATATGTATGTATATGGTAGCCTAACTAAATTTTTTGAAAGTTATCAAAATGTTATCCTTAATTAGGCATCGTTCATTTACATACAAGTATACCTCGTTTTGTTCGTTATGTTTTACTTATTACCATTTATCGTTTACAGTGACTCTATTTATTAATAATTGTGTTTCATAGACTTGCTTTATTCGGTTTAATTTTTTTTTTGTAGAAACTGATATAGTGGACTTATTAGTTTAACTTAATATACACTGACGAGCATAGAAAGTGGGGCAATTACTAATAAACAAAATATATACTATATATTATCTTCTTTTTTTGTTACTTATTTTACCCAATGAAAATATAAGCATAATCAAGTAAACAAGTCCATTTGTAGCAAAGTCTTTATTGTAGCTTTAGATAATAACACTCAAAATGTAAACCTTAATTAAAAAAGACAAACATATTGAGTTCAAAATTAATTATATATTAATTTATCAAACTTAAGAAATAAAAATGTTAGCATCTACAATTTTCTTCGAGCTCTTAAACTACTTGCGTTCTTCTCATTACATTAACGAGGTTGGTAATGAATTCTTAAGGATTCTGAGACCTCATATCAGTTATCGGTAGTCTAAGCTCGGCTAGGATTTTTATAGCAAAGGCTCGTGCTCGAAATTTTAGCAGCCCATCACTCGAATGTTGACATTATTGAGATGTTATCAGTGTTATCATTAGGATTCGGAATGTTTGCCATAACGCGTGTTAAACTGCGTTTATCTATCCTGTAACGGGACCGCGTACTACTGCGCATACGCGAGTCCCGGCGCGTTGTCGAGGATAGTGAGTGGCGTAAGAATGCATGGACAAGAAATACACGCGTATATAATTTACAAGGAGCTTAAAAAATACAGTTTATACTTTAATTATCATAGAGTTGTATACTGTCGCCCATGCGTTATGACGCACATTTCCGGACCCTAGTTATCACATATCTTGTGATATGGAGAAGAGCATTTTCGTGCATAAACACGAAGCTTTGACTGACAAATGGTACAGAAGGCGTGACATGTTCTTGTCACACCTGATCAGTATAGTGCTCAGCTGTTAACGCACCATGAGGTATGATAACCTGCTCCGTATGAACCTCCAAAATGATGCTACCCCACAAGATACGTGGATTTTGTTCCCCTGGACGTCTGTAGATCCTCTCTCTTCAATTCATCTTCTTAAACAAAATCTAGACTCGTCACTGAACTAGCTCAACTCCAGCCTCAACAACTAAAGTTTGATATAATTTTTGTACTTGTCCCACTTCCTGTGTTGGTCAGTGTATAACAATGATATTATTTTGTTTAAAGCTGCGTGTGTAACAAATGATTAATTTTAGTTAATTAAATTTTCCTATGGTAATAGAAGTAATATTAAAAGATTAGCACAATTCTTACCTTTTTGGGTCTATATGAAATGACTATTACATACATAATGTATAAGACGATACTGAAGGCAACTTGGAGCCTTAAGTTGCCTTCAGTATCGTCTTCCTCTTCCTTGTTAATTCAAATATATTAGAACACATTTATATATATAAATTCCATCGATTACCTTGAAAATTGTTTAGAAACAAAAATGAACTAGACACAATTACATGTATTTTATTTATTGTGACAATTTTTTTCTCAAATAAATGGTATAAAACTAAAATTTGACAAAACGTTATTGTTTTTTTTTTAAAAAAAGTCAGTTACCATAATATAATAACACATTATACAATTAGTCTTTTATCTGATTTAGCATTTATCACTTTTATGTGTCTATATATAATCTTACCTAAACTTAATTTGATTATGGAAATCTTCAATAGATCTCTTGTTATCTTTGAAAACAATGTTATAAATAATCTAGATCATTACAAATATTTATTTCGATTATAGAGGATACGCAGAAAAAAATTGTGGAAATTTTAGCAGCTTTAATTCCTACTTTGTGAATGAATGTAAGTAGTAGTAGTTTATTTATTCCTATATATGATTTTCTTCCGATAGTAGTTTTTGCCATATGATTCGTTGATATTTTGACTTTTTATTTTGATAAAACCAAGGTGATTTGAATACTAAAACCGTGAGTATTATTTTTAACTTTTATTCTGGTCTTCTAATCAATTGGATACCGTTAATCTTTGATTAATTGACGGTAATTAATAATTGTATCTAGTAATTCGTTTTTATAATAGTTAAGTTTCTAATTGTGTTTTTACAACACTTCGATTGCAAATTACAGTCAACTGGTCAAAAAAGCAATGTTAATCACGCATGTTTTCGTGGTTGCATATCTGTGTCAAGTAAAACAGCATTTATGTTATTCTATTTTGTTACATTATATTATGACAATTTATTCACAATTATGTATGTATATGTTTGTTTGTTTTTTCTATTATTTCATTAAAAACAAATTTTTGTTTATGTGAAATTGAAAAATTAATTATAATACCTACATACTTCAATATAAGAAATTGTGCTAATTTTTGAAACAGTCCACTTATTGTTTTTTTGTTTGTTTATTTCTGTAATCGATTATATTCGAGACGTGATTTTGTCATAGAACTTAAAGAATTTAAAACATTTAGGTTTCTTTTTATTTAACTGTACTATTGTATGTGGCTTTAAATATCATTTTTTTACATGTAATTTGAAGAAACAATATCTCAGTAAAGTTGATTTTGTCATTCTGTGGTTCGTTTAGGTATGTACATATGTGTATGTTCATTATTTTTACTATATCAGTTTCTTATTATTGTGCTTCCTCTGTGAAATTGATTATATACATATGTATATAGCTCTTGCTCTATATAATAAGTTAATAACTGTAGCTGTAGGCATAATTTACTTTTATGAGGAATTTAAATGAACGATACTTAATTATTAGAGTTTGTGTGTGTTTTTGTATATACAGTTTTCCAGTGGCGGTTGGTGATATTTCAGTTAGCCATATCTTGAAAACGACGCATGGAACCCACTTCACTTTTTAGGTGATGACTATACACCTCTTACAGAAAAGATTTCATAGTGAAAAAACCGTCAGCAAAGTTTGCGAAAAAAATTTTCAAAAAAACTGCAGAACACCTGGGATCTCAGTAACGCTCTGTGGAATATTTGCAGTATATTTTTTTCATAATCTAGAAACAAATATAAGGAGGTTTTTCGATTTGTTACAAAATATTTTTTTTTTTGACGAGTTGCTTCAGGAACCTTTATAACTTTTTTATTTACAATTTATACATGGAGGAAACAAATTGTATACAAAAGCAAAGCACAAACAATTGATCATTTTGACAGGCTGAGTGTCATTGAGTTAGAAGTGGTCAGCGTTTAGAGCATTTTTGTACTCTATTTTACATTGCTTGCAGCCATCAATAACACAGGGCGACAAAATTAAATCGACATGTAACGTCTCTTAGCTCACTTCGTTAAGGAAACGATAGAACGCACAGGGTGACCTCTATATTTTTAGGGTCGTAGATCACGAACCCGGTATCCATATGACCACAGCACGTCTGGATCAATGTCAAATGAAGGTCAAATTCCGTTATAATTTTTCGACCCCGGATTTTGAGAGTGGGATATTTTTACGTCCGGATACCTTCACCTGTTGGTCGAAGTGACCTCTGGAGGTCAAATCTTCAACCAACGGGTCAAAGCGTATCCGGACATACAATTTCCTGTCTCTCAGAATTCGGGGTCAATAAAAATGATATCCCTTGAAAAACGTATTTTGACCTTCATTTATTTGACCTCGATCCAGACGTGCTGAGATGATGTAGACACAGGATTCGTGATCAGCGACCCCAAAAACACGGAAGTCAACTGGTCCAAGATCCAATGTCTCGTTTCTAGCCGAGATTCCAGCCATAGCTGAAATACATATATGTATATAGCCATATAAAATTTGAATAACGGAATATGACCTTCATTTGACCTTGATCCAGACGTGCTGTAATCATATGGATACCGGGATCGTGATCGACGACCTCAAAAACAAGAGGTCAACTGGGCTGACAGAATTTAGATCTCGATTTCATTTTGTCGCCCTGTGTAATTATGCGATTAGCTTTGCACTAGCATTTCTTCTCTAAAATCGTTTATATCATCGGGCATTATACTTCGTCAACAATTTTACGTAATGCAAAAGTGCGTTCAGAACAACAGAACATTATAGCGCGTAACAGATGCGTAACATTTCTCGTTACACATCAAAGTTGCAGTATGACAAAACTTTCCATGAGATGAAACCGCGCAATATTGCGATAATGTTACGCAATTTTATTGTCTTATGATATTCTGTAGCACGTCTGGACGCACCATTAGAATTGGTTCCATATTCGTATAAAACATTCTCAAAAACCATTAAGAAAGTTGATTGTTATCATTATGATTAGTAATAATATTAATATATAGGAATATGAATACCCAGAAATTGCATATTACGTTTTTTTTTTATGATTGTAAGTTTTTACCATTACTATGATTTTTTTTTACATATTTGGGTCATTCAACAGAAATCAGAACATTGATGACGAGGGTTTTTAAAAAAAATGTCGTTTCACTTTTTAATAATTTTTGTAGATACCTTTTTTTAAGTAAGGTATGTACCGGGTAAGTATTATAAATGTTAACCCCCTTTTATTTTTATTATTTCTGGCCGATTCGGTTCTTTCAAAAAGTGGGTTCGAACGATTTTCAACGTAGTTTCCTAATTTGTTACTGGTTTTTGAAATTTTGAAAAATATACGAGGTGTGACAAAAAATATGATTTTTTTAAACGGAACACCCTGTATATTTCTACATATTTCAATTTATGGTTCTTTTCTGAATACAAATATATAGAGACATCCAAAAAAACGTCATCAAAGGTGGCCGAGAAAAAAAGACGTATTTCTATTCTTGATCGAATTTATAACCTTATTTACTTGTCAATACTGTCACATCATATGACAGCCATTGTTTATTTTACAAATTGTGACAATCACTTGTCAAAAGTTTGACATAACCGAAAAGCTTAGACATGACCGCTATTTCCATCTCTCTCGTTCACAGCCAGAGTTGATGACGTTTTTTTTGGATGTCTCTATATATAATTATAGCACATTTGGATAAGGATTTTCTGAGTTATGACGAAATATGATAAATGACAAATCTAAACCGTATTACCCTATTTTACGAAGTAGCCTATGGAAACAAAATTTTAATTTTGTATAAACGTCAAACTGGTTAACATTAAGTCAGTGTTTTTTCTGTTGGGGTTCTGTAAATTTAATATTGTGTGCTGAAAAAACGTATTATGCCTTATCATAGTTTAGAAAATAGGCGTAAAATTTTAGAAATATACTTATATTGCAATAAAAATATGACTGCTTCACAAAGGGAATTTGGGAGGCGGTATCCTGATCAGACTGTGCCTGCTAAAGTGACATTCAAGAAAATTTACAATACATTTTGTAATACAAATTCATTAAATAATGCATCCAGAAGATAAACGAGGAATGTTATTAATGCGGAAATACAGATGAATATTTTATTATCAGTCATAGAAGATCCTAATACTAAGATCGGTCTACTTATTCTATTAGATATAGAATAAGTAGACCGACTATTTAAATTTAGATTTAAATTTAATCCAGAGCAGCGTTATGCAACTTTTAAAAAGGAATAAATATAAACCTTTTCACATCCTTCCTGTTCAACATTTAACTGAAAATGATCATCGACCACGAGAATAGTGTTTTGTCAACAAATCGTCGAGAGATATAATGAAAAACCATGATATTTTGCATAATGTGTTTTGTACTGATGAGTCGTCCTTTTCTACTGCTGGTTTATTTAACAGGCATATCAATCAGCATTCAAAGAAAATTATGAAAAAACTAAAAAACAAGGACGTTAAACTTTAAAATTAAAATTTGCTTTCATAGGCAACTTATAATATACTAGCGACCCGCCCCGGCTTCGCCCGGTTTACGACATCACATTAGAAACCTCTAAAATTATCAGTGTTTCTCTACTACTCGTATATTATGCATGTATTATACATATAAACCTTCCTCTTGAATCACTCTATCTATTAAAAAAAAAACGATCAAAATCCGTTGCGTAGTTTTAAAGATCTAAGCATACATAGGGACAGACAGCGGGAAACGACTTTGTTTTATACTATGTTATGATTATGATGATAATATGTAGATTTGTCATTTTACATATTTCGTCATAACTCAGAAAAATCCTTATCCAAATGTGCTATAATTATTATATATATTTCTATTCAGAACAGAACCATAAATTGAAATATGTACGAATATACAGGGTATTCTATTTAAAAAAAATCATACTTTTTGTCACATCTCGTATATTTTACAAAAATTTTAAAAACCGTTAACAGATTCGGAAACTACGTTAAAAATCGTTCGAAACCACTTTATAAACGAACCAAATCGGCCAGAAATAACAAAAATAAAAAGGGGTTAACATTTATAATACTTACCCTGTACAGTGTGTTCAATTTTCGGCACTTTTGTGGGATAACTCAGTTGTCTTTAAAGATATACAGTTGCGGTTTGCACATTCCTACTTTCTTGTGAAACGAAAAATGCAGTAAACAGAATTTTCGTAGCACTTTTAGTTTTTGAGATACAGGGCAAAACTGAAATCTTGCACTTTTCGAACACACCATCTAACTAGCTCTTTTTCCGTACATTTTTTTATGTGGAATCCAGTGGCGTAGTCAGTTCTTGTTTCCCATCGTTCGTTTTCTCAGAATAAAGCAAACATAAGTTTTTTTTTAAATGGAACACCCTATATGTGTTTATTTGAATTAAATGTTGAATTACATGTTTGGTTGAATTAAATATTTGCTAAGCATTTCAAAAATATTGGTAAGTTTTCTTAACAATACGCTCACAATTCGAATATTTGACAAAACTTGTCTTTAAATTCCCAGTAGGTTAGGTTAGGTTAGGTTAGGTTAGTGTGTTAACTATTGTTAGTTAACTAATTCCCAGTAGGCTTTAGTTTATTATAAATTAAAAACAATCCACTATGACAGTCAATACACAGGACCTCAGATTTTAGTTTTTTTATGAACCAGTTTATCAAAGGAAACATATCGTAACAGTTATTACTATTAGTTACATATATGTATCTTATTAATTAATTACTATGAATCATACCTAGCCAATGATATTGATTAAAGTGATTAATTCAACAATGATTTTTTAGCAAATTAAAAATATATATACCTAATTTAATTTAATTTAATCGTAATACTGTTGAAAATGATTTTCGGCCATTTTCTGTAATTGCATACTCGCAAACTTTTCTTTTCCTTCATAAGGCGTTTAAAATTATTAGTGGACGGTCCCGTGAATATTGAAATGCGAAATGTGTAGCCTCTTGAAGTTCATAGAACCATGTCGAGTCTTGTAAATTCTGTTTTTTATAAAACCCCATAAAAAGAACACAGAGGTAAAACAGAGAGGTCAGGTACCGAGTAAGATGTAGAATGCTGACTCGACAAAACCTAAATGCATATTCCTTGTTATGGTATTAAAACCTATGGATCAAAATTAAAACCCTAAATCAATGTTCTGATTTTGACGAAAATGACCCATTTAATCTTTATTGAATACTTTAAAAGACTGTCGTACTACACTAGGTTAGTTTGGTATTAGGTTGTATTTGCCTTTTGTGGAATATAATTTAAAAAATCTATTTAATAAAGCATGTATGCTGTAGCTCTGATAGTTTTTTCTTCTGACACTAACTGTTCTGCTTCTTACTAACACGCCACATTAATTTTTCCTTTAATTGGCAGTGGCAACTGGTGGAATTTTAAATTATCCTGTCTTCATAAGGGAGCATGGGACCAGCAACATTTTGAGGAGTAATTGTAAGGCCTGAATGAAAGTATGAAGGAAACATATTTTTCATTTGAGGAAAATATTTAATTTAAGTTTGACGTCAATATACAATTCTCGCTTATTAAAAATATTATTGGAATAATGATAAAAAATAAGTCACAAACAGAATTTCATTGAGTTTTAGACTGAGTTCTAGAGTCCTAAACTTCTTTACGAAAATACCATTGTTCACCAGCACGAAAATACCAACACACCAAAATTTCACCAGCCACCATTGCCCACTAGGTGATAGAGTACCAAAGATAAGTACTTAATCCGCACCACTTTGGAGCTACGTATTTGAGCTTAGATTTTTTTCTAAAATTGAATGATTTTGGTGCAGCTATTTGCATTTGAAAGGAATATGTAAACTGAAAGTTTAGTAAAGTGAAGGGTACGTATCTTACTAATCTTGTTTCCTTATATTGCCATTAAAAAAATTAACATATTCGGTATATTAACGTATTTTTTAAACAGTGCTTCAGGGACTTTTGTGGTTCTGCGCACTCTTCAAAGATTCTCAGATATGGAATTTTGAAAGAATTTAAAGAAGGAATCAGAACAACTCAAAATAATGGCAATCCTTTTATTGATAAAAATACATGTTACGCACCAAAATCGTATTGGTGAATACAAGTGATATAACAAAATATGATATACTCATAGAGTACGACTAAGGCCCGGTTTCTTCACCTGTAGTTAAATCTGTCTGACAGATAAGTTCATTGGATACAAGAAAATTGGGGACTGATGTCACTTAACTTTATTGTTACTATAAAATATATGGATTAACTAAAACTAAACGGAGGCGAAAATGTTGAATCGAAAATGGGTAACAAAGATTTTTTTACCGTTAACAGGGCAGAATAACGTCATATTATAATCGGCCATTTGTGAATGTACAAATATTTATTTCAAATATATATTCCGTTTTAAGGACGTATTGACTATACCGTATGCATTATGACAGTCTGTATGTGTATTTCGCACCTAGGGCTGCCTAATTGATTATTTTAAATTGTACAGCGAATCAGAGCAAAGGTGCCAGGTACAGAATACCATGCAGTGCGAAACACGTATACAGAATGCTCTTTCATATTATGCCTAAATAGGTACTATTGACATACATACATACATATTTACCTACATACAGGTAAAGCCGACATCGGCCACTTATGAAAAAGGACAAACATAAGTGAGACGACAGATAAGAAGCAACCGCATACGCATCGAAGGTAGTGGGAATATAAGACCGGCCCACCACCAGTAAATGTGCAATAGCGGGGGGCGGCACCTAAGCGCGCATTGGCGGAACTCTGCCTGAACTCTCGTGGCGCGCTTAACTTAAGCGCGCTGCGTAGCAAAGTTTGTGCGTTTGAACGACGCGCGGACTGTTCCGCCAATGCGCGCTTAGGTGCCTCCCCCGCTGTTCCACATTTACTGGTGGTGGGCCGGTCTTATTTTCCCCACTACCTTCGATGCGTATGCGGTTGCTTCTTATCTGTCGTCTCACTTCTGTTTGTCCTTTTTCATAAGTGGCCGATGTCGGCTTTACACAACCTGTATATAAGATATAATTCGTTGAAATGAAACAAAAAATTCAATACAGCGCTCTTTTATGTAATTTTGTGTATACAATGTGAAAAAAAAGTGGATGATGAATGCGGAATTCGAAATGTTTTGAGCTTGTGAAAAATATTACAAATTTGTTATTTAAAATACAAAATTTAATGTATTCTGTATATGAGTTCTCATGTCATGACATTTTTTTTCCTTAATTTGGCACCACTGCTATGATTTGCTGTACAATTTGAAATAACCAATCACGCGTCTTTCTATTCATCTATTAAGTATTCATCCCTAACATCAAATTGGAAGTCCATCATCAAAATGGTTAAAAACGACAAATCAAAGTAGCACTCATTATTTGAGTAGGTATTGTATGTAAAATTATTTGACGATATATAAACGAAATATATTATTAATATATTCGACGAAAGCCCTGCTTTTTTTATTTATTTATTTATTTGTTTTACTTTATATCCACGTACATAGTAGAGTGGAAAAAATAAAAATTGGTGGATTCCCCATTGGGGAATTTCTTGATATATTGAAATTTCTCGAAAAAGAGGTGAAATTAATGTATTAATACTTAGAAGTTCAGCTAGTAAAACACATTAATAAAAGAACACTTATTACACTTTGGTTTAACATTTTGATTTAACTCAGCATTTAGGAAATCGGTCATCGGTTTCAAATGCTGAGTTCGAATTTAATTTGTATCGGTCGAGCATCGGTGTAAAGCTCGATGCGTATGTAAAAATTACGTTACGAGACGTAACAGTTCCTAATTGAAACATCGTGTCCGATATTTTCCTTAAGTTTCATATTTTGAATATTCTCCGGGAAATTTCAAATAGTGAATGAATTTTGGGATTTGAGTAATCTCGGTATTTTTAAAAATCTTAAGATTTCATGTCGGAATCTAAATAAATATTAAGATCTCAAGAAATCTCGGAATCTCGAGAAATCTCGGGATCTCAAATAGTCTCAAAATCTCAAGAAGTCTCGTAATCCAGAAACCGAATCTCGAGAAATCTCGAGATCTCGAAATGACCGAGAGTCTCGTCTCATCTCGTCTCGATTTTTGTTTCTCGTCTCGAGGATCGAGTACTCGATATTTTCGAGATCTCGCACATGCCTAGAAATAACCAATCAGGTAGCCCTAGGTGCGAAATATGTACATATACAGAATTCCATAATGCATACCGTATATGTACAGCAGACATCGGCCGCTTGTGAAAAAAGACAAATGTTACACATCTCGTTCTAACGACTAGCAGGTGGTGAAAGTGTCGTTCTTATCGTCTTATTTCCTCACTACCTTTGGTGCGTATGCCGTTGCTTCTCATCTGTCGTCTCACTTCTATTTGTCCTTTTTCATAACTGGCCGATGTCTGGTGTACACACATGGTATACAAAATTGTTTAGTATGAATATTTAACTTTTGTTATCGTCATAAAAATTATAGTCTATGAGTAAGGCAGCATACATTTGACTTTTACGCCTCATGTAGACGGTAAATATTCAAAATTGATGGGCATATGACTACGCCCTTTTACTATAATATGCCTATTGTTTAGCCAAACACACGCCCAAAAATGGTCAATACGCCCATTTCCATGAAACCCTCGATATGTACAGGGTTATTCGCCTAAAATTGACACCTTCCTTTAATTCTCTTAATTTTCATCGAATTGAAAAATCCTAGTCTTACACGTTTTTTTTAGGAATCTTTAGAATACCGAAACAAATTTAACAGGATTTAAATACGCTGAATGTATCTCCTTCAAAATAGTATCAGTAGTTCTTTGGTTAAAAAAAAAATGTATGATTCTTGTATAATTACTTCAACTGTTTTCGAGATATCTTGTTTTATTGTTGATAGCTCTCCTGATTTATGGTATTGTGTTATATTTGCAAATACCTATTTAGCCGTCCATAAACAAAAGGTTTTGAAAAAAACAATTTGAGATTTTTGCGTATCTATGGAATTAGGTACTCTCGAACCCCTCTTAAGTCACATTCGCTTAATTCACATCCTCTCTTATTTCACCACGTTTCGCCCTATTATGTCACGAAACCGTCCCTCTTAAGTCGCCCCTATAAAAGTTTTAGAACTACATTTGGAAATTGGATTCTCGCATGAATATGTACAATTTTTATTGAAAAAAAAATGATTGTGTAATACATTAAATAAGACACCTAACCTTTAAAATAGGTTAGGTGTCTTTTTAAAATATTTAATCTTCAAAATATTCATTGAAGCGGAATGAAAACAATTTTTTTTGGTTTCTTGTTTTACTATTTGCATATATTATAGGGGTATATCCACTCTCAAAAGCAATCAAACTATTATTATTAATTTACAAAATATTTATTTTCAATTGCAGCATCTTTTCCATCAAACTGTCAAGACTACGATTTTCTTCGACTGTGACTATTTTGTTTCCACGACTCCAACAACGAATCTGCAAAATCGATGGCAATACTTCATCTAGCGATGGAGGAGGAAAGTTCGGTGACTCTTCATCTGAATCCTTATTGTTATTGGAATTCAGTAATTGGTATTTATCTATCCAATTCTCGACTTCCTTGAGAGACATTTCAAAAAAAATTGGGGATCGATTTCGTTCAACTCTGTAGACGAAGGATGTGCTGATGCATTGTCTAAGATTAAGATGAATCTAAAAAAAGAGCAAACATGTCAAATGTTTTCAACTTTCTTTGTTTCTGACGTATTTAATAATACATTACATTGACATATTACATATACACTGACATATTTCACTCGTGTGGCATCATCCCTCGCCTTCTGCTCGGGCTGATAACGCCACACTCGTAGAAAATTGTTTTTTCTCCCCTTGTAAGGTACAATATTTTTCATTATATGTATATGGGAAGGCGTTTTCCGAGTGCGCAGCGTGAGGGAAAAACGTCTTTCCATCCACATATGATGAAAATAAAGTTGTGTACTTGCTTTGCTTCGAGGTCAGGATTTATTTTCTTTCTGCTGGGTATGAACACATACTTGTACCAATCAATGAAAACGTTGCGATCCATCCAACTTTTTTCTTGTGCCCTGTAGACAATTGACGTGCACATTTTTCAAACATCGAGGGTGTTCTTACTTCCCAATGACGGTCAATGGAATTTTATGTGTGCCCGATGCATTCGTACAATCTTATATGGTAACGCGATCTTTGGAAGCTTTTCGACCTGGTGCTTCAGTTTCTTTTCCACACAAAAGTTTTGGAAAATGTTTCCAAAATAACGAGGTCTCGTCGCCGTTGTATGTGTTATCGAGCTTATATCCATGGTTTTCAAGGAAAGCCTTTAACCCCTCTCGAAACACACTGGCGTCGTCTTCATTTGCTGAAAGTTTTTCTCCTTTGATATTTGAACATCTTATCCCGTGACGTTTCTTAAATCTGACAAGTCAGCCATTACTCGCCGAAAAATTGGAGTCCACGTTAAGACTTGCATGAAATTGCTTGGCTTTTGCTTGTAGAACAAGCCCAGTCACAGGTTCGCCGAGTGCTCTCTTCAGACAGAACCACAAAAATGTACATTTCTCAAAAGTGATATTCCAAATCCAAACCACCCCCTGAAAAATTGCTGCCCTAAAGGGCTGTAAGCGTGAGGTGAAAGCTCAGAAGGCTTTCCTGAGGATGCATAAACTCTTTTGGCACATCTCGAGTCGTCCTTTTCTTTCAAATCCTCTTTTGCGTCCCATCACACTCTTTTTTTGGTCCTGTCTTCAAGAGTCTTCAAGTAATGTCATGACATGAATTCGAGACAAATATACATTCCACGCAGCCTTCTACAAGGGCAGAACTAGAGGGGGGTCGGAGTAGGTATGGTTTAGAGGGGTGCTTGGGTTGTCATAGGGTGAAAGCGAGTTGTTGCACCCCATGGGACAGTGACCAAATACACATAACTTATTGAGGAGGTCTTAATGAGTCCCGGGATGGAGTTTTTACCCGACAGTGTCCTTCTTAGTCCTGTCTGCGAATTCAAATTTCGACATGGGGTTGCATGTTGGGTTGTGGACGGCGAACCGTTGAAATCACAACGTAGCGCCTTCGGGGCATTCAAAACAATCCTACAGGCTACCGAATTAAAAACCGCACGTCTCTAACTCGAATAGAACGCAATTGACGCTAATCTAGAAAGTGGTACGCTAATATTGACGAGCAGTTTAATTACTATATTTCAATAGATAATGAAAATTGGAGAGAAACAGGAATAAAAGTTCGTATTTCTCAAAATAAAATGGTAAAATTGAAAATATGATCTTTTGTTTATGGACTGCAGTATTGTATTAAATAGATAACAAGATATCTCGATATATCTGTAGACAATAATCATACATTTTTGTGATAATAAATACGGATATGTTTAAGTAAAAAATTTAGGGTGTTCTAGATATTAAAAAAAATCATCGTGTCAATTTGTGTGTGTTCTTTATTTATTGTATTTAACTATTCTAAAACTTACAATTTGTGCGTTTTTTTTTTTAATTTTTTTTTAACTATTCTAAAACTTTGTAAAAAAAATCGTATAAAATCCTTGTTTTAATATTTCAATTCGATGAAAATTGAGAAATATAAAGTGTATTTTAGATGCCTAACCCTGGATATACGAATATATAATATATATAATATATGTATTTAATAGTTATCATTACTCAAACCGTTGGATAATTTAAAATTTCCTATATTAATTAATTAATTATTCATTTATCATTTCCGCAACATCAGTGAAATTTTGTGAAATGGTACTCTAACACAGTACATTGGTCACATCTCAAATACCTAAGTACAAGAACATATTATACAATAGAGGTACCGTCAAAAATATCATCTGAAAGATTCCTTAAGTTATCAAGGCAATTTCTAAGGCTTAAAGATCAGTGTTATTAACAGTGATTTAAAAGAATTTTCGACTAAATTATACAAATTAAATGTACGAGGCGTGTAAATTAAGTAATGAGACTGATTTTTTTTTAATTATTCGAATAGAATTACGATTCAATATTGTCTTCAAGATAACTTCCTTGGGAAGCCACATAGCGCTGGAGACGGTTCATCCATTCCTCAGTGGTGGAACTCATATATGTATTGGAATAACCTGCAGCTGGTCAGTTACAGCCGTTTGAATGTTTTCTATGGTCCCAAAATAGCGTCCCTTGAGGTGATTTTTCAATCTCGGGAAGAAAAAAGTCACAAGGACTCAAGTCAGGCGAATAAGGAGGATAAGAAAGTATATATATATACTGAGAAACTAGAGGAATGTTTTACTGGTGTTTTAGCCAGTAAAACAACAGTTTTGTTACAGGGCCATTTCAGTAAATGAGTTTTTACTCGTGATTTTCTTGACATTTTGAGATCTGTAAAAGTTATGGTAATTTGAATTTTTATTTCATCCCAACATTTCGTCTGTGAGATTTTAAAATAGTTGTATCTTTACGCAAAATAAGAATTTTGCAAATATCACAAGTATAAAAAAATTGTATTTACTCTGGGATTATGAAAAAATTATTTCGCAAATATTTTGCAAGCCGTTTCCAAGATCTGCCCGGAGGCAGCCATTTTTGGAAAAACATTTTCGAAGTTTTCCGTGAAGATTTTTTTGCCATTAAGCCTTCTACTTAGGTCTAGTAACCACCCCCTAAAATATGGTATAGGTCCCATGCCTCCTTAGGGAAATACGAGCATGTCAAATTCCACCGGCCGGGCCGCCACTATTCAGGACGTACTCTTAAATTTTTAAAAGAGTTATTTGGAAAAAAGATGTTTCTATGGGATTTTCGTTGTTAATCAGAATTTTGCAACATGTGATTCAGTTTTAATAGAAAAATCCCTTTACATGAGATACTTACTGCTCTTATAATAATAAATTACGTTTCTTTTGGTCTGGCTGTGATTCTAAGAATTAATGATAATTAGAAGTATTTTACATTTTTTTACCATGGAAAGTAGTTAACAGCGGTCCGATTGTTGTTTAAATAGCTTTTCTATAAAGCACTAATTTAAATAATTAGTACCCTAAAATAGACCGTGATTCCTCAACGGAGACATTAAAAAATTCAGCACAGCGTTTATTCGCGTGACTCATGATGAAAATATCATCCTGTAAAACATCTCTAGTGTTTATTGTTAAAGTTGTAAACTCTCGCCGATATATTTACGATAATATTTCAGTTTTACAACAAATTTTCGATGGCCGTGTTGCGATTTCTTACTTCTCTCGGATTGTCTTGTGTTTCTACATATCGTATATAAGTTCCACTTTTATCCTAATTTAGTAAGTTGTGTTGGTGATATTGGACAGCTTTAAAACTAAAATGTCATAAATGATACTGATGCGCCGTTGTGCGTTTTGATAATAAGTAGTGTACCTAATAAAATTGTAGTGATCTGTATCTGTGATATACATTTTGTTTATGCACGTCCACAGGTAATGTAAAAATAAACTTGTTACTTTATTACATATACAGTCACAACATAATAAATTATTATCATCAAAACTATGACTTAACTCACCATACATACATAATACATATATATGTATGGACGGTTAAGTCATAGTTTTCATGTATTCCCTGGGATTTTAAAAAGCTAACTAGCATTTATACCTATGTATATTCTATATCTACGTAAATTTCGTGTAAATGTAAATTGCAAACAACCTCTTATAGTGGTGAGTAGAGTTAAATTTTTTTGTGCGGACATGTTAAATTTAGATCTGGTCAAAATTCATTCATTCAAAATAAACTAAATGTATTTATAGATGTCAATAGTACGGTTGAGAAAAATACGATTTCATTTCTTTATATAGTAAGCAACAGACTTTTTACCATTTAAAATGTAACTTATTTAAACCTTATAAAATAAAAATTTAACTTAGTTAACAACACCATTTAAAATGTAACTTCAGGGTTAACTTCCGCTTTAAAAGCGAAACAAAATAAACTATTTTGTTGTAATTTAAAAAAAGTGTTACTCACAAAAGTTGTTTATTTTCAAATTTTACAGAAGTATGCCAAATCTGAACGCTCTATTAGAACATTTGTTTTTTACCTCTTTTTAATATCTGCAGAGAACTATCCAGAAAAATTAAAAACTTCTAACTCCGAAGAAGCACTTTATTTCAGTAGATTTACGACCCCACTAACTATTTTACAAAATATTAATTAAAACGTGCCTTTTTTAAGAGAAAATTTGGTGCAAAGTCTGACATACCGTCCAGCATATTTGCCGAAATCCAAAAAAAGCCTTTGGAACATAAACATAATCTCATACTTCGAAGTTAAAAAGCACTGTAAAACTGCAGATTTTTTTGGGTGAAAATATTGCGACGAAAATAACCCTATTTACCTTAGTCAAAAAATTTAATAGTAACCAAGATAGTAAATCTTGTATCTTTACTTGTCAAAGTTATGATTTGTTGTTTTTTCAATTTTCATCCATCCATAACTTTTTTAAAAACCAACATTTTCGTATAAAATTTTGTGATTGGAAGTTTGTGATTAATTCATCAATAATATTGATATCTATAGGGTACTATAGGGTATTCTGAATAGGTAAATAAAAAACCGGAGTGACTTTTTTATGCCTTAGAGCCTGAAACCTGCTACTTGGTTGTCTAGGTCAAGGATATCGTCCTAGGTTTCAGTTACGAATGCCAAAGTCGTCTTCATAAAATTCCATCCGAATCCTCGGAGATGATAGGTATACCTACCCTTAATCAGCGAGCAACATGTCCAAGTTGGCGGCCTGGATGTCCAGGTTTTAAATAACCATGGAATTATTGTATTCGGTATTAGGCTCTGAGTAAAATGTCAGTCCTCTAGGAGATCTGGCAGAGAGTTAAATTGGCTCGCTTTTCTGAGCCAGTATACTGGAATACCGTGTGTGTAAAGCCGATCGGCCAGTTATGAAAAAGGACAAACAGAAGTGAGACGACAGATAAGAAGCAACCGCACACGTATCGAAGGTAGTGAGGAAATAAGACCGGCCCTCTCGCCACCTGGGCTTGACGTTAGAACGAGAGGTGTAGCATTTGTCCTTTTTCACAACCGACCGATATCAGCTTTACACATACTGTATATTCCGGTATGCATTATGGCATTCTGTATATGTATTTCGCACCTAAGCTGATTGGTTATTTCAAATACATATGTATTTATTTATAATTCGTTAAATTGAAACAAAGAATAACAATCAATGCATTAATTTCAATAAATGGGGGACTCATTTTTTAATATATTTTTTATTAGTAGCTCTGTGGTTAGTTATAGGTGTCAACAAACTCATCATATACCTACTTGAATATGTTTGTAGTTCGATGGTAAAACATTTTTAATAGGACACAAGGGCTAATTTTGCAAAATAACAGTTATATGCCGCCTAATAACTACTTGAAATGTTAGAATGCATAAAACCAATAACCAAGAAGACTAGAACTAAGGAGACAGAGTTGCGGCTTTTCGCTGTATAACGCGAGGGGCTTGAATATGTCCGCCTTCAGAGGCGCTGTAAGCAGTGTCGTTCTGTACTAATCTGTGTGCGTATCAGTAATTTGAAATAATGTCCGGTCATTCTGACTCTTCAGAACGCTTCTTGTATTACAAAATGTAACACAGTACTTTCGAACCATATTTATTTAACATTCGGGTTGTATTTTTATTAAAGCCAAACAGCATGTAAACATACGCATTGACAGCCTACATTCATAAACAGTCAACGGTGGTCCGCTGCTCATCACATGACTTTCGCAGATCACGTAACGTCAAGCACAGCACTGCTTACAGCGCCTTCGGGAGGCGGACAGATATGAGACCATGACACCAAACGACTTCGGTCTCCTTAGTTCTAGTCTTCTTGCCAATATTTCTGAATATTCTCTATCACATCTCTGCACTTCAAAGCAAATTCGGGATTAATATCTGTTCGTCCACTTATGTAATTATAAAAAACGTGGTTGTATTTTTTTTATTATAAACAATTATATCTTGTATATAAATATTTCAATAGTTATACTTAATAATTTATGTACACGTAGTACGTAATATTCATTCACAAGGACATTATGTATATGAGTTTCGTACTTCATGACATTCTGCATCTGAATTTGGCACCTTTGATTCGCTATACAATTTGAATCAGGCAGCCCTAGGTGCGAAATACATACAGTGTTTGCACCCCCACCCCTGTTTTAAGGGTAAATTGTCTAAGAGTTACTCCATGAGATAGTATTTTATGCTTTATGTAACCACACCAAGTTTCAAGTGATTCCGACAATTAGTTCAAAAAATAATAGGGGACGGACGGACTTTTGGCCCGCACTGTATACAGAATGCCTTAATGCCTCCGGTATATACTCCGGACTCCGGTACTCTAAAGGTTAAATGAATTTTCACTGCTAGAACGCTGTAAAGAAACCACTTGTGACTGCAAAAAATATAAGACACTTATTTCTTCTTTTGCAAAACTCTATCTGAATAAACCTCAATTTTGAAAAATTACATAATTACATTCAATCCATTAATGTGTCACTGTAAGCAGTGGAAATGTAAGTAGCAACCACATAATACAATTACGTCCCAACACATTATATATGATGTAATGTTTGTGGATTAAACCTAAAGATTCGCACTTTTGTTTATTATTTTTTGATTCACAGTTACAACCTTTAGTAACGACGA
This sequence comes from Aromia moschata, assembly GCA_029963805.1. Taxonomy (NCBI): domain Eukaryota; kingdom Metazoa; phylum Arthropoda; class Insecta; order Coleoptera; family Cerambycidae; genus Aromia; species Aromia moschata. Next base: position 61,082 of record JAPWTK010000387.1, read on the forward strand.
ATTAGTCCACTTCTTCAATAAACTGGGAAGACATTTTTTTAAGTATATAATTAAACGTACGTACCTATCTATCTCCGTTCTGAGATATTCGAAAAATCATCGTGAATGTTTTTTTTAATTAAGGAGGTTGTAGTATTGTTTATTTTTTTCCTGTTTTCGTTTATCAGATGTACCGAATGTTCTCTATAAATTTGTGCTAATAAAGGCAAAACAGCATTATTAAAATAATTTCATCATATGTGTTCTAGTATAACTGTGACAAAAAAATTGTCTTGCAGCGTATTTCAACGCTTTATTATACGTCACAAAATCATGGGGCGACGCGTGAAAATTCTGCTCGAAAGGTGAAAATTTACCATTTTTACGTTGTATCTTGGTATCACGTAAAAAAAATGTATGGACGCGTGGAGCGGTACTCCAGCATATTTGTACCCTTAGGGTCCGCGATATCTCAACTGTATATACCGGGTGGCTCATGAGGTCGGGCCAAGCTTATATCTTGAAAAACAATTAACGTTTTTTTTTAATTTTGGGATGTTTATACTAGAATTATTTCTAACCAAGTAACGACTTATTAAAGATGGCCGACTTCCGGTTTCGCCGAAAATGGCATTAAAGCCAGTTTTTTAAATGGGATCATCGCGTCAGAGTACACGCTACCCGAGTGTAAGGTCTCGTTTTGGAGGTGGAAACATTTTTTTAATTTCTTTCAATTTTCTACAGGCGTCTGCTGAAAACTCCTCCCTGTCGTCGTTCACCTCAGACCTGGACACTCCATCGCCTATGGAGGAACCCCCAAAATAAAAAGCATAATAGAATGCTTTGAATCGAGGGCGCAGCAGAGTAACGCGTCTGAAAACGTGTACGGCCAAATAGACAGCACGAACCGCGTGGAAAACCTGAAAAATTCGCTGCGCCGAACCCTGGACCGAAGTTTTTCTGCAGACAGCGCCGCGCGAGATTCGGATTCCGAGAAGAATGATCAGGAAAATAAGGTGGCCGACATCATCACGAAATTCCAGACGTACATCAAGAGCATGCCGAAGTACTGCAAGCCGAAGATTCACAAGGATACGTTGTTCTACTGTTGCTTGATCGTCGAGAAAGTGAGGGACGTTGCACAGATCAAATTCAAGTACCCTTCTTGCGTAAGTAGAGCTCGTTTTATTATTATTATTATTATTATTATTATTATTATTATTATTATTATTATTATTAAGGAATAATGCTAAATGTCTACAGTGAAACCTACAAACCGTAGATATGTCGAATATTGTTAAAGAAGTGGGTTTAACTTTTCCTTCCGTTTTATACTCGTTTTTATGAAGTTTTTTCTCCACCTTCAAATATCAATACATTTGAAGAATATATTCTCCCTCCCCTTCAAGAATATTCTATTTTCATTAAAGTACAGTTTAAGCTCTCGGAGAATAAAAAAAATCATTAATGTAGTAATACTTTGCTTATTTATTAATATCTAAAAAGTATAGCAGCATAGGGAACGGCTTGACTTTTTGCTATACCCTAAGTTATACGTCAATGTTTGTAAACAGTAGCCGTTTTTCAAACTCTTAACTGGAAAACTCTAACTAATAAAAATTATTCCTTATATTTTTTTGGTACCTAGTGACTATAAAGCTCATTTAACTTTTAAAGTTCAATATACTCTAAAAACTATTATTTACTGCACCTCTAGTTCCTTGTTTTGTGGATGCTAAATAGAACCATAAAATTTTATTAAAAAATACATATGTATATACTCTGACAAAATAAAATAACCTTTTCTTTAATCAGCGATTATTTACATACATAGTTTTTGAATGAACAGTTAATGACACTAAAGTCCCATGAACTTACATATTATTGTTCATGATTAATTGTGACCTTTTATCATCTTACCAAATTTGTTAAGGACATAAACAGCCTATGTTATTGTTTTAATTCCAACTCATTTCATGTAAATCTCGGATACGAAACTTAAGTAAGTATTCATTAAGAACTCATATTATACGGACTTAATAACCAGAAGGAGTTATGGCGACTATTAAGTCCTGTCTAGATATGTATTTTTTCAGAATGTTATTACCTTTATTCTGTTATTTTGTTACCTTTATTGTATAGACAATAACTCGAAAACGCATTAAGGTCTCATCTTGTTTGGAACACTTACATATGTGTAGCATGACAAGGCTTAGAGGTGAATAGCTTTTTATTTAGAGCTGATGGATTTTGAGCTTAAACAGTTTTACACGCGGGCAGACAAAACATTCCGAAGCCTAGTTATATAATCATTGGGGTTATGGGATCATTGTGATCATGAGATCACTGGGGTCAATGGGATCATAGGATCGTTAGGATCATGGAATCATTGGGGCTATGATATCATTGGGATCTTTGGGTTATGGGATTACTGGGGTCATGAGTTCATACGGGTTTGCGAATCATTGGGGTCAATGGGTTCATTAGGGTTATAGAATCCTTCATGGGTCATGGGGTCATTGGCATCAATGGGATATTTGGGGTCATGGGACCACTGGGATCGTTAGGATCAATGAGGTCAAAACAGGTTGCGATTTTTACGCTGATTGGAGCTATGTCCACTGCAATATACATAACATTAAAGATAATATGTTTAATAATTTTAGTAATAATGGAAGTAATCTCATTTATTGAAAATTGTAGTGCTGTAACAGGCAGTTGGTGGAGGGTTAGGACTACTAAGAGAGGAAGAAGGACCTGTTCATGTAATAAAACATATTTCAATTAAATGAAAAAATAATTTATATACGTGCAGTTATAGGAAGATTAATCCTATTAATTGAAAGATTATGTAAATTTCATTCAACACAACTTTTTTGAGAGATTAAGTTTAGTTATGTAAATGTGGAAACGTTAGATGTGGAAGCAGTGATTCCTCAGGCAGCTGTTTTTTTTCTTAATAACCGTTGCATATTCGAAAAAATATAAAAAGTTAAAAAAGTCTTCAAAGCGACTGTGCTATGTCGTGTATATTTTTGCAGTGGTAAACATTAACCCACAAAAAAAGTTGACACAAAAATGAATAGGGTTGGTTGTTTCAACCCCTTGTGGATGCAAATGGAAAAATGTTACCAAGTGTGGACGGTTACCGCAAATATTCGCCTTATTTGACTTCTTTGATGTGTGATTGAAAACCGACAAGTGGACGGAAACTCCACGGACAGTGGTATTTGCTGTTAGCGCTATTCGCGTTATTTGTACAAATAAAGCAAATATAGCGAATAGCTTCCCCTACCCACCCCCTTTTTGGGGAAAAAAAAAAAAAATTTTTTTTTTTTTTTTTTTTTTTTTTTTTTTTTTTTTTTTAAAAAATTTTCCCCCCCCCTTTTACTCTTTATTTAGAGCGTCTCTACGAAACCGCGCCGGTTTTTCGCGCGAACCCGTATCGAAGAGCTTGGGTTCGATTTCCGAGCCGCCGCGATCTCTCCAGCGCTTCACATACCCTATCGCGACGGTAGTGGAAGTGCGACAATACGAAACCTAAGTGGAGTGCCGCCATTATACAAATCGTATTCCATATCTACCGGACATTACTGTCAATAATAGAACGCGGCGGTGGATAACCACGTTAATTTGTATAATAAGAGAGAAAAGTGATTGATAACTGATTTTTTAAAATAACCGTATTAAGTGTTATATAGGGTGTCCTGAAAACACGTTTAAAGATTTCGCTTGGGGTTGCAGATCAGGCAACTGAAAATAAGACGATTTGATGACAATGACCCACATATGTATATGGGACATTCCACGCCAACTTCGCCACAAAAAAAAGTAGATTTCTCTGAAACTTTGTATATGAGTAGTATGTCATAAGAAAAGTTGGTACCTAAAATTTTATAGCTCAAGTCACATTACGCTCTCGTCACGAACGGTCACAAAATTAGAACTTTTTAGACAATCTTAAATTCGCGACTGTTGTAGGAAAATGAGCGCGAATAAAAAAAAATTGAAAAAACAGTAAAATCATCGCATTTTTCCCGTAGATAGCGATACAAATACTTTTGAATTCATTAAGGGTAATTTTCACCCCTTTTCAGAGGGTTAAAGCTTTAAAATCGAAATTTGGAAAACTATCTTCTTTAAAAAAAATGTTTGCTTAAAAAAAAAGCTAGACAGCTTTACTTTCGGATGACTTTTGTCCTAGAATGGGATGAGCAACGGTATGACCGCTAGAAGGCTCGAAAGGTGAAAATTTACCATTTTTACGTTGTATCTTGGTACCACGTAAAAAAATGTATGGACATCATGACCAAATAAGGTCTTTAGGGTCGCTGATTGCGAATCTGGTGTCCAATTTAGAAAATTCGTTTTTTATGGGGCCCCATGGGACCCTATAACAAAAATATCATGAATTTCAAATTTTTCCAAAAAATACCACGGTATTCTACACAAAATTTTGCGTAAAAAAAGGTCTCTTGCATTTTTTCAATTTAATGCGTATTTTTAGGGTCGAAAAAAATCGAAAACTTTTATAATGGTATTTCTCACTTAAAAAACTTATGGTTTTTATACATTTTTTTTACGTACCAAGATATAACGAAAAAATGGTGAATATCGTCATAACCTTTCGAAAAAAATGGTCATACCGTTGCTCATCCTATTCTGGAACAAAAGCTATCCGAAAGTAAAGTTGTCAAGCAAGAAGTCATACTTTTCCAAATTTCGATTTTAAGTTTTAACCCTCTGAAAAGGGGTGAAAACTACCCTTAATTTTGTATTTTAATGTAATGAAAAGTATTTTTATCACAATCTACGGGAAAAATGCGGTGTTTTTTAATGTTTTTTAATTTTTTTTTATTCGCGCTCATTTGCCTACAACAGTCGCGAATTTAAGGTTGTCTAAAAAGCTCTAACTTTGTGACCGTTCGTGACGAGAGTATAATGTGACTTGAGCTCTAAAATTTTAGGTATCAACTTTTCTTATGACATACTACCTATATAGGTACAAAGTTTCAGAGAAATCTATTTTTTCGTGGCGAAGTTGGCGCAGGGCCGTAGCTGGGTCGCTACTGCTGTCAAATTTTTCAAAATTTCAAGGTCACGCGTTTTCCTGGCATTTCAGAATTTCAATGAAAAAATCATTTATGCAAAAATATAGACTTTCCCAAGAATAATTTTTGATCTTTGATCTGGCCATAAAAATATTATAAACCTTGGCCGGGGGCTCACGAGAAAGTTAAGGTGATTGTGTCTATAGAAAATGATTACACTGGCGCCGCAGACGAAAATTTTCTAAATTTTGAAATATGTTTTGTTTTATATTTTTCGAAAAATAAATAAATGGAATGGAACAATGGAATGTTTTAATGATTCTATCTAGTTTTAAAAAAAACAGTAAATATTTATTAGATTTTCGTCTCTATTTTTAGAAGTCTTATGTCAGGGCGAAATTTCGGCCTGCCAGGGCGCCGCCCTGATCCGCCCCCACCTGGCTACGGCCCTGAGTTGGCGTGGAATGTCCCATATATACATATATAAAATATATATAAGTACTTATACAGACTACAATGATCTACAACGTTCTCCTTTATAATTAATCTGTGAGACAAATAATAGCATTTTTAGAAGACCATGGATTTAACAAAATCATGTAAAATTGATTTTTTGAAATATGTAGTTAGCTATAATTTTTTAAAAAACCAAACAGTGCTTTAAAGTGCTCTCATAACACTGCAAATCTTTTCCTATTTAACTGTCTCTCTAACTTCTCTAATTTTTAAGATGCCTATGCTAAACATCTCACATCTCAAAAAACTCTTATTATAAATAAAGTACCTACTATTATAAATATACTGTTACAGGAAATAAAAAAACTGTTATAAATAAAGTCAATATCGCTTATTGCACAACTTCCCCATAGATAGAACATCCATTTTCGCTATAAATATTTAATTAAAACCTCCAATTTTTGTGGTTTTCAGGTGGACATCCCCCCCAACATAGAGAATCTCTGCTTCCCAGAAACTGACAGTGCACCCCTAGACAACAGCAACACGGCTCAATCGTACTCCCTTCTCATAACCAATGACAAGGGCGAACGTATGTTCGGCTACTGTCGGAGAGTCCTCCCCGAGGGTTCCAGTCACTGCCTTCCCCTAGCTTATTGCATCCTGAGCAAGTATCGGGCCCCCAGGTTCTACAAGAAGATCCTCGTAGAGTTAGAATCTAGGCACGGGATGAAGAACAAGTTCCGCGACGAGTTAATAAATCAATTTTACACACAGAAATTCCCAAAACCCGGTGAATCGATAAAGATAGACTTGACGAACATTGAGCCGAAAACGGACAAGACTGAGAGCAGAGAAGACTTGGAGGACTCGGTTGAACTGACTAGTTACGTTCACATAAACAAGTGTGGCGAATACGGCAGTATTAATAAAGTGGCTAAAAAGACTAGTGATAGTAGAGTGGATCAGATATACATCAATGAACATGACATCAAGGAGTAGTGTGTGCGACTCCGAGTTATATTGTGGAAAGTGAAGAAAGGACTGAGTTGGTTTTAACACTGCACCCCGATACTAGGTACGAGGATTCAGACCTGAAGAAACTACACGAACTTCCACCGGATATTTTACTGAAGATTTTTTTCCTCACTACTTCTTGAACGAAAGGTTATTCTTGTTAGTTCTGTGATAGGGTAAGTCTTGTTTATCTACCCAAAGTAAGAAATGTATCTGTTTAGTACTTCTTAACCCTCAGGACGGAGACCCCCCACACTGCCACGGGATTTTTTGCATGCCCCACGGGCCGAGGACAATATGGAACTTTTTAGGGGAAAGGAAAAAAATTTGTTTTTTTTTTTTATTGAAAAACAAAGTTTTTTTAATTGTTAGAAGGGAAGATAAAGGTTAAAATTATCTGTTTTTTCCTTATAATGGTAAAAACCACCAGGCCAATACAGCAAGTCGCGGTGTATTATGAAACTGCATGACGGATCTGCCAAATGGGTTTAGGACTTAGGGCTGTCATACTCATTTTAATGAGGGTTTGACAAACAGAAAATTATAAAATACGTATAATTATTTAACAGCTGTAGCTTTAAACAACTGATAATAATTATACAGTATAAACATCATCCATGGAATAAATACTCCTGTATGGTTAAATATCTTGGGAATTAATTTTTACGAAAAACACTGATGTTAGAAAATTTGCAACTAAAAACACTAAATTGTGGGGTGACCAAACGTTTTCTTATTTCATTACTAAAGAAGCTGTTATTTTGTTCTAACTGAAAGAAATTTTAGGATGCCTAATTTCAGTATAATCATATAATTACCATTAAACACATTATAATCTACACCAAGTGATTAAAGTATCAGGGAGAATTATTTTTTATTTTCAAAAGATTGTTCAATAGAAAACCAAATAATATATAAGTTGCACTAGTGTTCTATGTATATGTATACTGTATGTCCAAGGATAAGTGAAAAAAGAGGTGTAAGGACCAATAATTTTCAAGTTGAAACTGGACCTTTTGGGATCCAGTCCCTCTAAATTAAAAAGTAATTTTTATCATCTGTATATAAAATCAAGTGGGTGTTGACAGAAGCAATTTAATTATTTTCTGTGTAGGTTGAGGGCTTTTTCTAAGACGAATATTAAAAAATAATTTTAAGAAAAGTTGTTTAAAAAATTATAACTGTATGCCAAAGGACCAGGCATACAATACACAGGATTCTGGATACCGGTTAAATTTTCTGGAGACGTATTCTTTGGGGTTTTCTAGGTCGCAGATATCATTTTTTTGGTTTATTTGGTCATATGAACCCTTGTAAGGGGGTGAAATAGGGGTTGTATAGGGTGAAAATAGCTATCCGAGTGCAGCTCTACTTAAAAACATTGCAGATGTTCCAGAAAGATTGAAAATAAATAAGAATTACAAAAAGAAAATTAAAAAAAAAATAAAAACCAAAAAACAAAAAAAAAATAAAAAAGCAAAAAACGATTCTCAAGATCATCCACTTCCTGGCGGTGAGAATCGGGCAACTTTGAATATTCAAAGGCAAAGGGCTTTTTCATTTTTTATAGAAAGCTAATTTTTATTTCAAGATCTTAACACTTTGTAACCATGTACACCTACTTCATACCCTTAAAAGGTTGCGTACGATAAAATGGACCACAAAAAATTGTGTAGATGACAAAAAAAAACGCAGAACCAGTTTTGGAAGTCCTCTTAAATCAGTCTCTCTTAAAAATATTGAATTTTCATCATGTGCATTGTGCAATCCCGATTTCATCAGCTTAAAGAGTTGCATAAGATCAACTAGAACCCGAAACTAGAATAACCAATAAAAAAGACCTCTAAGAAATAGTTTTGAATGTTCAAATCTGATCCATTTTAAATATGCCTTTTTCACCCTCTACAACCCCTATTTCACCCCCTTACAGGGTTCATATGATCAAATAAACCAGAAAAATAAATTCTGAGACCTAAAGAACCCGTAAATAGTCCATCTCCGGAAAATTTAACAGGTATCCAGAATCCTGTGTATTGTGTGCGGAGTTCTTTGAAAACCACTTTGAATTTTTATATATTTTTCACAGATATAAATTAAAGCTAGTCTTTTCTGTAGAAGATATTAAAACACTTGATAATTATTCAGAAATAAGAAACTAATTCTCACACGGAAGTTCTGATAGTTTTAAGTGCATAATACTTAAAAAACCTGTGGAAGAAAGTTTGCCACAATATGTTATATCATTGTAATGAGAAGAACAAGTGGAATTCAACAAATAAACATTATACTTCCACTCCAAACATCGTTAAGTAAGCAAAAATATAGTTCTAATTATTAGTTTCGTACCAGTTTTTGTCAGTCTGACAATTGTTTCAATGAAAAAAGTAATAAATTGACCAAGAAGACTAGAACTAAGGAGACCGGAACTCGTTCGGTATCTAGGGATCAAATCTGTCCGACTCCAGGAGGCGCTGTAAACAGTAATGTACTCGAGTCACGTGATGAGCAGCGGTCAGCGGTCCACATGTGAATGTTTATCATAGAAAACCATGCTATGGTTTTATATGACGTTTATCATTAAGCTGTCAAAGCGGGTGCTTACATGCCGTTTGGCTTTAACAAAAATATATACAAAAATAAATATGGTTCAAAAGTGCTGTGTTGCATTGTGTGATATCGCATAAGCGGTCCGAATAACCGGCAATTTTTTCAAATTACTGATGTATGTATGAAACGAAATATTTTCCTTTGTTGTATTGTTAACGTTGAAGCACGTAACATGAAATATTTTGAGTACATTTTCATATTGATCATTGCGAAAATTTGTAATTGCAAAGACATTGTGTAGATTCAATATAATATACAACAACAACAAATTAACGAAAAATATCAAGCGTCTGTCAAATGTATTCGCACCACGGACATTCACACGGACTCTAACCTCTAATGCACACAGATTAGTACAGAACCACGGTATACATATAGATATCTGTTTACATATATACCGTAGCAAGCAGAGTACACAACTGTTTACAGCGCCTCTGGAGGCGGACATATTCGAGCCCGTCGCATTATACAGCGAAAAGCCGCAGTTCGGTCTCCTTAGTTCTAGCACAGAGTAAAGTGTTGAGCCAAGTATTGTGTTGAAATCAACCTTCAAGAAAACTTCTAAAATATTAAATGATCATTGAACGAGAAAATGTATAAAAATGTAAAAATATGTACTAATTAGGTTTCTATGAAAAATAAAAATATGTGTAACATTATGGGAGATCTAAGAAGAAATATTTTGGGAAGAGCCTTCCCAAAAAAAAAAAAAAAAAAGTGGAATATACCTGTTAATAACTACTGTTAGTATTTATATAATTAAGTAAATAATTAATGTTTATAAATTGTTATTATTATTTGTTAGTAATTTTAGATGTTTTTTAATTAAATTTCATGTTTAGTTACGAAATGTTTATGCAGTTACAATTTATTTTATTTAATTAAAATGACTGAATGAATATACAATTAACAAAATTAATTTACACTTTGATACTTTGCTTTTTATTGCTTTTATCACAATTAAATGAAGAATAATCTTTGCAGATATATAGATAACTATTTTGTCTACAGTAATATATTTTTAACCTAATGTAATACTATATCAAAATCATTTAATTTCTTTTACTTGACTTCCAGTAAATTATCTTCTTGTGTGGATTGCCTTGAAAGTATACTTTATCCATTCACATGGCATCATACCTTCATACCAATCCTACCAGAAGCCCTATGGGAATTTGTAGAGAGTCCCACCCCTCTGATATGTGGAGTACTTTCGCCAGAAGTAATAGTCCATCATAGTATTGAAAATGTAAGTAACAGACACAAAAACAGTGTCATTTAATGTCACATTATTAAAACATGTTTAAACGATAATTTTGATTTTTCCCATTATAATTGCAAAGTACCATTAAAATGCCGAACTTCGGCCAAATTTCATTAAAATCCAAAAAAGATATCATCGAGTTATTGAGATTTTCGGAAAAGTGCTGAGTTCAGAAAAAATTGAAAAATCGTCTGTGTTTTTGATATAGGCACATACTTTGGTTTTTTTATAAAAAAGTTTGGGATTCTAAAACATCATGAAAAATTAGGGGGCTACTTCACTTTTGACCCTGGTTTAATTTTTTTTCTCTTTTATTAAGCGACATTTATTTGTTTACCATTTCAAACAGTTGTTGGTATTAATAAAAACCAAGAATGTATAGCGTATTTAATTCATTTTTATTTCTCAAAGTAACCGAGACTTAATTTCGAGAGTAACTTCATTTCATCAAATTATATTTTAGGGCATTGTGGTAAACTTGGATATGAAAACTGTATTAGTAGAAGAAGGGGATGAGAACAAAATACTAAGTTGCAGTATGCAGAAGGTATGGAAGAGAAGCATAGTACTGGCAAACAAAGTTGCTTCGTCTATGGATTATGTTCAGTCGGTTTATTTAAGCGACGCTTACCTGCAGGTTTTCATAATGTGCTTTAAGGATTACAAAAAAATTCATTGTCAATAGCAGTTTTCAGGTAGTAATTTTGGCCATCTAAACTATTTTCTGTATATATATTTTTAATTTTATTTTCAGAAGGAAGAATTTATCAAAAGTGGCAAGACAAAAGGAATCCGAAGATTCCTGAAGATGTTTACAGAAACATACATGTTTTTGGCTTTTCTAGATACAGTGCTATATAATCCAGAGAATCTCACAGCTTTCGATAAGAAGATTGAAATGTATGGGTCTGAAGGTTCGAATGTTATATTAGATAAATTATTAGAATGGAATAGGTAGGTCTATTTCCTTACATTGACTTTGTATGTACATTGAAGCAGCTAAGTTAAGTGTTATAAATATGTAAGATATTTTTGTACCTATATAAATTGATATGTTTTTTCATTGTTGTTTTATTCTTTACATTCAATACATTAATAGTATATTATAGGTAGGTAGTATTCTTTATATTGGATAAGTTAATTAATTTTTAAAGAAGTGATTTAAATCCTAAATGTTTCTAGCCAACATACAGTAAGCAACGAAAGTCATCACACACCCACTTTTTGAGGTTTGCTTAAATTCTGATAATTTTTGTATTACAGCATTGATTTTTTTTTGCTTCTGACAGGATTATAGCTATATTCTGCGTCTAATAAGCCGAAGTTGAAGGCGGTATGTCGATTGTGTGAAAAGATATCACTAAGAAAGTAAAATTTCAATGTTTTCAAAGAAACGTAAATAACTTCAAAAATAGTAAATCCCTTTCGAAGTTGTTGGACTGGTATTAAAGGGAAATATTCAGTGTATCTATTTGACTAACTGTCATTTTAAAAAATTTTTCCTAGACATGAACAACATCTAAAGTTGAACCAAAAATATCATGAAAATTCAAAAAAGCCCTGTACGCCACACATTACTCCAACAAAAATTCTCAACTCTAGATCTCTCTGTGTTTTATTAAAATTTCAGGAACAGTGATTTTTTACGAAAACGATACTAAGGATGGTAGAATTTTGAATTTTCGTGATATTTTTGGTTCAAATTTTAGATTTTGTTCATGCCTAGGAAATTTTTTTTCAAAATGACTCGGTCAAATAGATACACTGAAGATTTCCCTTTAATACGAGTCATCAACTTCGAAAGGGATTACTTAAAGGGATTTCTATTTATTTAAGTTATTTACGTTTCTTTGAAAACATTGAAATTTTACTTTTTTAGCGATATCTTTTCACACAATCGACATACCGCCTTCAACTCCGGCTTATTAGACGCAGAATATCACAAGCTATAATCCTGTCAGAAGAAAAAAAAAATCAATGCTGTAATACACAAATTATCAGAATTTAAGCAAACTTAAAAAAGTGGGTGTATGATGACTTTCGTTGCTTACTGTACATTTTTATTAATAAATCAAGAATGAAAAATTGCGTTGAGTTTAAATTTAGTACTGTGTACTTTAAGGGGGCTTGATACCTTTTCAGCTTCAAAAAAAGAAGTTTTTTCTTTCATATTTTGTTAGATAAAAGCTTCAAGAATGTGTGTATGAAGCGGCAAAGTGAAATTCGAAAAATTGACGGAGTTATGACAATTTTTCAGTCAAAATCGATACCTAAACTTTGAAAAACCGCTATTTTGTCAAAAATTCGAAATTCAAAAAAAGCGTCCGTTAACGATCAGCAAAAATCCTCAAATTTAAAATGGTGTATTGATTTTTGCTTTCAAATAAACCCCGGCTTTCAAAATCCTGAGAACCGCAAACCACGTTCAACGGAACACCTCAAGTTCAAGGGTCTGTGGGGCGGATAGGGACAGTTTGGCGCGGCCTATTTGGCGCAGGAAGTTAGGCGCGGCCGGTTTGGCGCTAGGACTATCAGCCGCATCACAGTTTGGCGCTAGCATATTTGGCGAAATTAAGTTCCTTTGCTAAGATCGGCAATCAGCAGTGCACACAGTGTATTTCTATTGCGTTAAGCAAATGCAAAGCAGATTTTCCAATTCATTTCTTTATTTATAGTCACCTGCTCTTCGTGTATTTGTTGATAATGGTTATAATTTATAATAAGAGCATAATTACATATTTATCAAATACTACAGTTGTAACTTATGCCACGGAGGTACTCAATTATATTATTTTCGCTGAAACGCATAATGATACGTTTTATATGGTTATCAGCTTCAATATAAGGTTTAACTAAGGTTTAACCCTTTAACGCCCAAGTGCACTGTCAAGAGACATGAACTTAGAGGTTCATATTACTAATAGAAAAAATAAAGAAAAAATAACTAAAACTATGTATTCCCATGTTTTCGAGGTCGCTCTTTCTAATGGAATCGTTAAAATTTGCAAAAAAAATTGATGTAACCTTCAATATTTAACAAAAACTATTAAAAAATGCGATTTTTTGAAGATTTTTTTTTAAATCGCAATTTCATCAATGTTATTGTCCTTTATACCACTCAAAAACAAATAGAAACGTGCACTCGAGACGTGTACTTGAAGGAAACGCAATGGGAACAATTTAATTTTCTCATTTCTGAGGTTAGAATAACTTGATATGGCAAAATTCAAAGGGTGATATTTCTTGTTTTTTACCAGTTGCGGGATCATTGACGCAAAAGAAGAATTTTGAAAAAATGATTAGTGCTTTAGGGGGATTTTGGACGATCCTGATGTCAGAATTTCAAAATTCTAATTGGCGGATCCAATATGGCCACCATCCCGAGTCAAATTTCAAATTTTTCGATTATTTTGACTCAAACTTTGTAAATCAGGGGTTTTCGGGGTCGCTAATCACGATCCCTATGTGAGATTTTCAAAATTCAGGATTTCGACATTTGCTTCAAAATGTCTTTCAATTGCTTCCATGTCATATCTACCATCTGAATTTTGAAATTCTGACATCGGGATCATATCCCGAAAAACTTAGTTTACAAAGTTTGAAGAAAAATTAAAATTGAAATTTGATTGAATGATGGCCATATTGGATCCGCATCGAAATTCTAATAAATGTTAGACCCCAAAAACCCTAGAGTACTAATTATTTTTCAAAATTCTTCTTTGCGTAATGATCCATAACTAATAAAAAAAAGAAATATCACCCTTTGATTTTGCCATATCTAGTTATTCTAACCTCAAAATGAGAAAATTAAATTGTTCTCTGGTTGTTTTTTGTATAAAGACAAATTAATTAATTTAAAAAAAATAATCTTGAAAAAACGATTAGTTTTTGTTAAATATTGAAGGTTGATCAATTTTTTACATCATGGTTTTAGTTATTTTTTTCTATCAGTATTGAGCCTCTGTCATGTCTCTTGTTATTGGAGTTAAAGGGTTAAATAAGGTGTAACTGTAGCTGTTTCCTGTACACGTCCACAAGTTAAATGGAGCGAACATATACTGCGCAACTGCAACTACAAACAACTTCGCCAAACTGTGATGCTGATAGTCCTAGCGCCAATAGGCGCGCCAAAGTGTCCTAGATGCCTGTGGGGAGGGGAGGGTGGGGGAAGGAAGCGTGAATTGAAATATAATTTTGTACATTAACATGAGGACTTTCACTTACAGAAAACCCCATCCCTCTACGTCTCTTCGTTTGCTCAAAATACATTATCAAAAAAAAAACCATGAAAAACGGCTGCAAAGTTATCAAACCCCCTTAATAGCAGCAGTCAGTATTTCAAGGTGAAAACAAGCACATTTTGTCCATAGGGGGGCCCACAGTTGACAATGAAGCATAACCATTTTTCCAAAGCTTTTTTTACTGTAGACGATACTGATCCTGATGATACCTACATACCGTTTATTTATTTTTACTGACAAGAAAAGTGGGCTACGACTTTGTTATAGGCTTGAAAAGAAGTTATTTTAGTTTATTAACATGTAACATACTCTAAACAAATGAAAACTTTCATTAATACACAGAATGTATCATACTGATACACCGCGCGTTCCGGAGGGTTAATAAGGTAGATTTCAAAAAGTAATAAACAAAAAGGAAATTTGCCTTTTTGAAGTAATTTTCCTGCAAATTCGTCTTAGAAAATCTAAAATTTGTTATCAAGATTTTTTTAAGATGTAGTAGATATGCTTAAATTTGTGTGTAAAGTTTCTTATGAATTTAGTTTTATTCAAATATTTTTGTAAAATTGTTTAATCATTTCATTCTTTTTTTCTGGATCAAGTTTAATTATGGAAGTAATATAGGTAACCTAAAATTTCTGATCTGAAATATCCTTAGAATTGAAAAAAAAAACTTATGTACATAATATTAATAATAACTTTTAAGAGTTAAAATTTCCAAGTTTATTTTGTGAACATGATTATCGTTCCGTCAACTTTGAATTCTTTTTTTTAATAATATCCAAAATTTTCGGTAATTTTGAAAGGTATTTTACTGGTAAAACTCCATTTTACATAATTTACCTACCTCTATTTATTTTGAAAATATATTTACTCTGTAGCAAGTAAGATTCTTCACTCTAAAATCTAGACAAGTCCTAGTAAAATACAATGCAGATCCCAAAAATAAGGTCTCCAAAGCACTACAGCCACAGAAATTTTTTTACAGCAGTTGGAATTACTGTATTCGACCGTTTCTTCTCTTTCAACCAAGCGGTTGCCGAGTGCGCTGTTGAATCGTCTTTAATCATTAAATTTTTCAACATCAAGATCAGAGCATCATTATCGAGGAACTCTCTTGTTTACCTTCAGAAATTTCAAAATCCACCATTCAGAGAATGTTGTCTTAAAAGTTGAAATATTGGAAGATGTGTGCAAGATGCCGCTTCAGGTCTTTTGTGAGCATTCGCGGGACCCACCTTGAAACATCTTCAAATATTCCAAAATTTGCAGACAAAAGCTCATTCATAACCGCAATGTAGTTTTATTTTTTAGGATTTGCTACATAAAAGAAAATAATGCATTTTTCAGAAATTCTAGCATATTGTAACTTAATGTGTTATTTTAAGTTCCAAGTGTCTAGCACATAATGGGATGCCATTTTGTTATCATATTAATAAGAATTTACTCGCCAATACCCTGTAATTCTAGTCATAATTAGGATTTTTTGTAAAAAGTATAGCCGTCATAAAGTCGACTGCATCGGTCCAAAGGAAAGCGATATTTGACTTTTTTGTAGTATGCCAATTTTTTCTCAATAATTCCAGTTATATCCAGTTGCATTCCATAATAATGCAAACTAAAACACAGATATTAAATTTAATAAAACGGTGAATATTAGAGACTAATATTCCACTGAGCAGTGGATCATTATCACACCCAATGAATAATATCAGATCAGACAGGGAGGACAAACAACGCATACAAATTATGTCGACTACAAGCAACACCGTCTTAAATGATAAAATAACATCCTTCAAAATAGAGACATTGTATATTATTCATTATTAACAATTACATTATCATTCCCACTTCCCTCATTATTGCTTTTTAAGCCATGAAAATTTCTAAAATGCTTCATGAGATTGGTTTTTGTTGTATAATGTTTCCCACAGGTATCACAAGAATGTTTCTTTACATTTTCACTGTGTTTAAACGAGATATGCCTATTCAATGTAAATTTTTCAAAATAAGCCATCCCACAAATAGAACAAACATGATTTTTCTCTCTTTCCTTGTGTTTTCTCAGCATGTGTTTATCTAGCCATGACTTTAAAGGAAACAATGTTCCACATATCATACATTTAAAATTCTTCTGGTTTGTATGTTTTAACATAATATGGACCTTTAAAGTACTCCAGGAGTTAAATCCTTTACCACACTTTTCACAAACCATGTTTCTCAGGTTCAGATGTGCCCTTTTATGTACTCCTAAAGCCCCTCTACTTCTATACGATTTTCCGCATATATTGCATATATAATGTCGTTCTGCTGAATGAATTACGACATGATCACTTGAGTTAGATTTTCTCTTAAATGTAAGGCCACAATGTTCACATACAAAGTTCTTGTGGGCCTTGGAGTGTTTGTTAAGCTCCGAGTTATTCTCAAATATGGCTTGACAGTCTTTGCATTGTAAATCATTCTTTGTTTCTTTTATACCAACTGGAGGTATTTTTATAGTAATTTTTGAACAGTACTCCTGGAAATCGATGACATGTGTGTCGTGATTTTGTAGCATGTGTTCCTGAAATTCTATCTGAAATAAAAAACAGTCTCCACACTTATTGCAAGAGTATTTGATGGAATCCCTACTGTCGACAGCGTATTTGAAAATTTCATTAGAACATTGCTGTTCAAATATGTTATCATAAGCCATATCAAATGTACAATTTTCTGTTCTATCCTCTTCAGGTTCTTCAGATTTTACAGCAGATGTTTCAAGTTTTACAATATCATTGCTATTATGATTCGAATCCTGATTTGTAATCGAACTTGTTCCGACAATTGAAGTGATAAATTGTTTTTCACTTTCCTGAAACATCTTTATGAAATGGCAGAGATTGGTTATTGACGTTGTACAGATTTGACAAATCTGTGACGGTAAACCATCACTCTTGGTCACCTGTTTGAAAAATATATAAAACACTGAATAAATTTTACTTTGAACTTACTTATTTACTAAATTCACTTGCCTGAATCACTGTATAAGTTTCTAACATATCTGCTAAACTTAAACCTTGATATGATGGTTCGAAGAAGTTCTTCATTATACCTTCTGTTGATAAACATCCTCTGCATTTTAAATCCATAGAAAGAATTACTTAAGCTATTTGTTGTACTATAATTGGGAACTAGAGTTTCCAATCAGACTACAGAAAGTCCAAATATCAAGTAAAAAATTTACCAAAACATTAACATAACCTATAAAAATAAATTCGTATAATTAGCTGCTTTCGATTTACACTAAATCCTCAAGATTTAGTTCAATTTACTCGATAAATTACACGAGTTCCTCACCTCAGTTAATTTCTCAGAATAGTACGTCCGATTTGAACAGCAACTGAGGAAAGTAAGGCCCTTAGGTCCCCTGCACAATTAACATAATCGTGAAATTAACCACAACCACAAAGATGGCGTATATGAAAATAATGTTCTTGTCTACAACTAATTCAATTAACATTAGCATTAAGAATGATCTTCAATCGTCAATAACCGTAAACATAAAGATGAAATTATTTTATCTTTACGTTTAAAATTACGTTTTGCCAGTTACACCAACCTTGTGTCCGCACTCTCGTGAAATGTGGGATAAGTAGCGATGGGAATAATCGAGATGCAATAATCGAATTAGTAGATTATTAAAATATCTCGAGATAATCGATTATGCTATCTGAAAATTAGTAGTCAAAATTAGTACTAAAATTAGTTGTTCGGCGAGAAGCGAGAACCGAGATACAACTGCCAGACGCGATATATTGCGTACTGCGCAGGCACTTCTCGATCTATTTATTTGCTAATTGAACACGATTAGTAGATACACTCGAACCCCTCTTAAGTCGCCAAATCCGTGCATCATTACCTCGCTTAAGTCGCGAAAATTTGCCTCTCTTAAGTCGCGATCATAACCTCAACTTTTTTGTGTTTTAACTGCAAAAAGAAATATTTAGAGATATACCACAGCACTTGTTATAACGAAAAATGAACCAACTGAACGAAAAATCAATGTATAGTTACATTGTCACCCAGTCGTGCGTGACAAAGTTCAATTTTCCACTTGATATTTTAAATATAATATATTGTATATACACTCGAACGCCTCTTATTTCACCTTCGCTTAATTCACATCCTCTGTTATTCCACCACGTTTCCCCCCATTAGGTCGCGAAACCGTCCCGGTTAAGTCGCCGCCTGTAAAAGTTTTATAACTACGTTTGGAAATTGGATTCTCGCATGAATATGTACAATTTTTATTGAAAAAAATGATTGTGTAATACATTTAGTGATTTAAAATAGGTTAGGTGTCTTTTAAAAATATTTAATCTTTAAAATATTCATTCAAGTGGAAAATTGAACTTTGTCACGCACGACTGGGTATACTTACATTGATTGTTCGTTCAGTTGGCTCATTTTTCGTTATAACAAGTGCTGTGGTATATCTCTAAATATTTTTTTTGCAGTTAAAACACAAAAAAGTTGAGGTTATGATCGCGACTTAAGAGAGGCAAATTTTCGCGACTTAAGCGAGGTAATGATGCACGGATTTGGCGACTTAAGAGGGGTTCGAGTGTATAATTGTATCTGTTTTGGTAGTTGTATGGAAATAAATAAATAAATAAATAAATAAATAATATTTTAAAGATTAAATATTTTTAAAAGACACCTAACCTATTTTAAATCAATAAATGTATTACACAATCATTTTTTTCAATAACAATTGTACATATTCATGCGAGAATCCAATTTCCAAACTTTTACAGACGGCGACTTAACCGGGACGGTTTCGCGGCCTAATATGGGGAATGTGGTGAAATAACAGAGGATGTGAATTAAGCGAAGGAGAAATAAGAGGGGTTCGAGTGTAGCTGCCGGCCGTATGGTATGGTTCTCTCATTTGTTGCAATATACGGCGATATACAATACATACGATTTTAATTAATACACGGCAGAGTCGATAATATGAAGAAAAGTCTCTCAAGTGTTATTGATTTTTTTAAGGAGAGGTTTTAGTATATTTGGCATGTGGATATATAAACCCTACTAGTAATTTTGACTAATTTGGCAGTAAAATTATTGTAAAATAAAACAGAACAGAAGTGATGAATGATAATCGATAAATTTCATTTTTTTCATTACTTTTAAAAACTTCACGTCATAAAATATAACATAAATTAGAAAAAAAATTTTAGGCAAATATTATTTTGGGTACGATGGCATAAAATATCATTGTGTATAATAAATTATCGCCAAACATATACGACAGTAAGATTATCGATTACACTGTGTTACCTTAGGTTTCATAACTAAAATTAGTACTACTAATTTTTAACTACTAATATTAGTAGATTATTAAAATGTCTCGATTATTAATAATCGATTATTGAAATATCTTGATTATGCCCATCGCTAGGGATAAGGGTCACCCTAAATATAGTAGTAACTAATACTAATTAATACTAAATTACTACAATATTAGTTAACAATTCGATGTCCATCCATGTCTTCTAATTCCAGTGTCGTTTCTGATGTTTCGCACAAAATGTTTAATTTAGTGAAATTGGCTAAACTGAATCCTCTATGCGGGAGTTTTAAAATACACACGATTTTACGCAGATTTGTTGTGGACAAAACATAAAAATTAAAGTTATGCTTATGGTTATGGTTGTGGTTAGCTCAATTGTGCAACAGGACTAATGGTGGGTTCATGCAGAAATTTTTAGTAATAAGAATAAGAATAGTAATAAGAATAAAAGTTAAACCTCGTTTAAATATAATTTTTAGTAATAATTTTAAAAATAAGGATTTACTGCATGAACTGGGTCATTATAAAACGAAGGTTTAACTTTTATTCTTATTACTATTCTTATTCTTATTACTAAAAATATCTGCATGAACCCACCTTAAGTGAGTCCCCAGAGTTCACCACAAAACCACAAGAGTAAACCACCTACACAGAGACGACAGCATTGTAGGCGCGTTTGAGGATTGAAAGGTTAGTTTATAGTGACCTTGCAGTGAGTGAACTGACAGATGTAATATTTCCGGATACACTGAGAGAACAATATTTTCTCTAGTTTTCGAGGAACAGCCACGGTACACATATACAATTTCACCTTTACGAACCATAATTGCATAAAGATATCAAATACAAAGTTTAAAACACAATAAAACAGAAGGAATGCACAAAAATCACGACAAACACAAGGAATACAAAAGGACGCCACGTCACACACAAACGATAACAATCAAGCGAGGTTAGCGAGGTTGAAATACCATTTATTTGAAAATATTGAAATACCATTTATGTAATGGCTGCCCACGCATGCGACTGGTTAGGTTTTTGAAGGAACACTTTCTGTCGTCTCTGTGTAGGTGGTTTACTCTTGCTAAATAGTTTTGTGCTATAAGTCCTGTTGCACAATTGAGCTAACCACAACCATAACCATAAGCATAACTGTAATTTTTATGTTTTGTCCAGAACAAATCTGCGTAAAATCATGTGTATTTTAAAACTCCCGTATAGAGGATTCAGTTTAGCCAATTTCACTAAATTAAACATTTTGTGTGAAAAATCAAAAACGACACTGGAATTAGAAGAAATGATGGATATCGAATTGTTAACTAATATTGTAGTAATTTAGTATTAATTAGTGTTAGTTACTATTGAATTTAGGGTAACCCTTAACCCACATTTCACGAGAGTGCAGACACAAGGTTGGTATAACTAACGTAAAAATAAAATTATTTCATCTTTATGTTTACGGTTATTGACGATTGAAGGTCCTTCTTAATGCTAATGTTAATTGAATTAGTTGTAGACAAGAACATTATTTTCATTTACGCCATCTTTGTGGTTGTGGTTAATTTTACGTTTATGTTAATTGTGCAAAGGGGCCAATAAATACAAAGTTTTATTGGGTGCTTTCCATTTACACGACTCCCAGCGACTCCTGTGTCGACTGGTGTCAACCATAGATAAAAGAAGAGATAGATGGAACTCTTTCATAGAATTAAATGAAACCGTGAAGCGCCATCTCTTGAATTGGTGTCAAACTAATTTTAACTAATATGGCGGATGGCGCTATATTCAAAAAAATATTCAAAAATAAAATACAGTTTGCGGACTCTTAAGAGTTCCATTATGGACAAAACGTATGTATATAAGAATAGCATTATCATACTTGGTTACATAAAGTTTTTTATCCTTATCTAGCATAAACTAAATATGATTTTGCTATTCTTGTCATATAATATATATACGTTTCGTCCATAAGGGAACACTTAAAAAAGTCCACAAACTGTATTTGAAACCGTTCCTCAAGAAATAATGTCTAAAAAAAAAATTTTAAAGACATGCTGTGATGAAAAAGGAGGATATTTGAGATATTGAAACCATTAAATACCAAAATCAATTGTTTTAGATGTAAGATTCCTTTATTCACAACCACATTTATACGCATTCACAATCACATTTATACACAAGACACAATCACATTTAAGTATAAATTATTTCCAACTAGCCATTTATACAAACTAAAAAAAGTAAAGGCATAACTTTCTTTACATGAAGTTTCATTTATACACACATCTGGTACCAGTTCTAGTTCTCCTTCTTTTAATGTAATATTAACTCAACTAATTTCTGTCTCAAATAAGAATATATAATACCCAATAAACAAATAAAACACAAAATAAATTAACACATGGAAACAAATTAAACACAAAACTACAAAACTTAGGTTTGTTTTGGTTTTACATAGAACCAATTCAATCGATACGCCCAGATAAATATTGACGTAAAAACATAACGCAAATTATAAATATTAAACATTTGGGCGCATGGACTGAACTAGTTCTTCAGGACTACCAATCTCTTTTTTTAACAGTACCAACTATACATAACTAACCAAGCTGGTTGCGCCATCTATGGAATTGGTCTCATACTAAATATCACATTTCAGGTAGGCTCATAAGAGTGAACAGCCCCTGGTGTCAACTAGTGTTAACTCTCATCAAATAAGTAAATAGAACGCTCGCTAGGCTAGTAGTTTCGTGCAAAAGTTGTTGAAAGTAGTTAAACTGCAAATAATTACATTTGTCACCTACTTTCATTTTCTTCAATCAGATTTCGCACTCTCCACTATATATTCTGCTTTGTCGCGTTCGTTTAGATTTTTACTTCTTTTACACTCACACTCAGCGTGAATGCTGCTGTCTAGTGGAGTCTGTTTGAGGTGACTTGTGTCGTCGATTCACGGCGACACAAATAAAATGGAAAGCACTTTCGGAGACACGAGTCGACTCGTGTCGGTAAATGGAAAGCACCCAATCAAAATAGGGCGGTGTTCAGCGAATAGTCCGACCACGGTCACAGAATACCTACCCATATGTATACCATGGGTAGGGTATTCTGTGCCACGGTAGTCAGACATTCAACGTCAAACAATTGGCTTAACTTTTTCGTGTTTTAGCTGCAAAAAGAAAAATTTAGAGATATGCCACAGCACTTGTTATAACGAAAAATGAGCCAACTGTATACCCAGTCGTGCGTGACAAAGTTCAATTTTCCACTCGAATGAATATTTTAAAGGTTAAATATTTTTAAAAGACACCTAACCTATTTTAAATCAATAAATGTATTACACTATCATTTTTTTCAATAAAAATGTACATATTCATGCGAGAATCCAATTTCCAAACGTAGTTAGTAACTTTTACAGGCGGCGACTTAAGAGGGACGGTTTCGTGACATAATAGGGGATAACGTGGTGAAATAAGAGGGGATGTGAATTAAGTGAAGGTGACTTAAGAGGGGTTCGAGTTTAATAAAAAGTTAAGTTTAGGGGTTTCAGTTTGATTTTAGGGGATTATTGAATCACTCTTTGGGAGAAAAATAAATGTTGGCAATACAAGGAACGGTACACAGACAAAAAATAATGTACAAAAAACCTATGTATTTTTTGAATCATAAAACTAAATATATGTACGATAATCATATGATAAATAATACGATAATTGTTACTCAAAAACGATAAAATTACACCCTTGGGTATAATTCGATTGAAGTCAACATAAAGGTTGGGAACACTGGTTGACAGTGTTGACACTATATCGTGTCTATTGGTCAGGTCAGGTGGTGTTTGTAGTCACGTAACCCGTTGGGAGTTATCCACTCACTTTTGGTGAAATGGTAAAAGAACAATTTGATTTCATTACCAGATGCAGAGCATGTCTTTCAGGAGATCAAGAAATGCATTATTTATACGGAGAATTCGACCAAAGTCTATCTTTATCCGATATTTTAAAATCCACAACCAATGTTGAGGTAAGTACCCGAGTCGTACACGTAAACACTACTTTAATGCGGTATTTTTAATTTTAGATTGAAGAAGACGATGGCATATCTCCATATCTTTGCGAAAATTGCACAACAATTGTAGTTGACTTTTTCAACTTTAAGACTGTATATCAAGAGAATGAGGCATATATTAAGTCTCTTCTAGAGGAAGAAAATTCTAATGACCTTATTTTGTTGAATACAGTAGCAGCCAGTACCGAGACTAATGATGGAACAATAGAGACTGAAATAAATAAACACTTTAATGTTCAAAATAGTATTCAATTAAAATGTGAAAAAAGTGATGATGCACTAATTGCGGAGGTTTTTGAAAATTGCTCACTTAATATTAACGGAAATAAGGAATTGGAAATTACTGGTGGTTTTGTTGAACCTCATGATATTGTAGGACATAGCACATTAAGTGAAGAGAAAAAAATAGATTATTATGAAGAAGAGAATGTAATAATTATACCTTCAGTTAAATACTCGTGTGACCAATGTGGAGACTGTTTTTTATTAAAAACAGAATTTCAACAACACATGCTTCAAAAGCACGAAAAACCGTTTTTCGAATTTGGTCATACTTCAGAAGCCATTATTAGGATTCCTAAAGTCTCTGAATTAGAAAAGGATGATAATGCAGCCTGTTCCAAAATAAAATCACAGAGTAAGAAATATATATGCGAACATTGTGGAGCTGCATTCAAGAAAAGATCGTATCTTGATGATCACGCCGAGGTACATACGACGGAAAAACGTCATATCTGTCCTATATGCGGAAAAGCTTTTCGAAGGAGAACAGTCCTAGTAAAGCACAAAAGACTGCACACTCATCCTAGACAGTGTATATGCGAGATATGTGGGCTTCGCTTCAATGATAAGGGAACCTTAAAAACTCACATAAAACTAAAACACACCAAAGAAAAGAATTTTCTTTGTACCTTTTGCGGGCAATGGTTTTCTCTGAAATCCACTTTGGATAAGCACATATATCGCCATAATGAAACCGAGAACGCCCATTTGAGTGCTGCCATTGTAATCAGAGTTATAGAGACAAGTCGAGTTTGAAGCGACATGTGATCGTTAAACACACTGATAATGCTAAGAAACCATATTGCATATATTGCAGAAAAAAATATACCACGAACACTAACCTTTTAAAACATATCAGAAAACATCACAAATCTACCATTAAGCAGGAAGTAGAGAGTGATTAAAGAAAATACTGTTTTTAACACTATTCAGTTCAAGGTTTCTGTTAAATTTACGTATAATTTATTTATTTATTTATTTATAGGTAACCCCATTAAGAATTACAAATTACACGAAAAGAATATTAATTATTATAATTAGGTGTACAATTTCATTTTATTTATATAAGACTCCATATAATGTTCTCTTTATGTTCTCGACTGAATCAAATACATCGCATCTATTTTTGAATTGATTATATCTTAATATTCTACTTAATGGATTGTTAAAGGCATAGTTTGTGGTGTGGAATGGAACACAGAATAAGTCGAAATTCCTACTTTTACATAAGGTACTGAAATTTATCCTGGATAACAAAGAGGGTGAATTAATTTTATTTGTGATTATCTTGCTCAAAAAACAAACATCAGATACTATTCTTCTGTTTTCAAGGGAATTTAAATTAAGTTGGACTCTTAATAGAGTTATAGGACCCCCAAACATATCCCATTTTGTATGCACATTCTCTTGAATTTGTTCTTGACATTCTCTATTTCTTTCTGATTATTATAATAAGGGTTCCAAATTACTGAACAATATTTCAATTGGGATCTGACCAAAGAAGGCTTTTGTTGTAATATTATTAATATGTATCTGAAAGTTTAATTTAGTATTTAGGGTTAAACCTGTCTTTTATTGAATCTACCCTCTTGATGTCACGATTTTGAATAGCATAATTCTTAATGATAGGTGTGTCTATTCTACTGAATGTAATGCAAAAGCATTTTTTTATATTTAAATCCATGTGATTCATCTGGCACCAGTCATAAAGAGAATCCAAATCCCCTGCAGATCAGCTGTATCAAAATCTGTTATAATTGTCTTAAACAATTTGAAGTCATCAGCGAATAGCAGGTACTGGTTGTATTTTATGTTATTAAAATATCATTAATGAATAAATTGAAGAGAATTGGACCACAGTGGGAACCTTGAGGGACACCTGATGGTACATTGAATGAATATGACAGTGTATTAGCAACTTTTACACACTGTGTCCTCCCAGTCAAAAGCTACTAATCCACGAATAAAATTTTCCACTGACACCCATAGCTTGCAGTTTATGTAAAAGAAGCTTATGATTGACTCGATCAAATGCTTTTGAAAAGTCAGTGTAGATCGAGTCAACCTGAAGCTTGTTCTCAAATGCATTAGTTATGTAATTGTTATATAGTAACAAATTTGTGGTAGTGGAACATCCATTACAAAATCCATGCTGTTCTTCTACAATAATGTGTTTACATTCCCAAGATATAAATTCACTTACCAACCTGTCTAAAAGTTTAGGGATTTCAGATTGGTTAGAAACCGCCCTGTAGTTGTGAATTTCTTCTTTTGCTCCAGATTTATAAATCGGTTTTAGAAAACTGTTTTTCCAAAAAGTAGGAAATTCCCCTGAATTAAAAGATAAATTAAAATTTAATCTTATTTATTGTCGTTAAAAAATATTTTTGCCTTTGTAAGTAAAACCTGTTTCCTTTTTTTAATATTACCTAAGACTGAATGTTAGTTATACAGATAAAATAATAATTCAAGGATAAAATGTGATATATACAGGGTGAGTCAAACTTAACGCGACAAAAAGTAGATAGGGCATTTATTCTAAGCAAAAGTTCTAATAAACATGTTTCCGGAAATGCTTCCTAAGAGCGCTACGGACGTTCAAAGATGGCAGGCCCAAATTGATTTCTTGCCCTTTTATTTTAAACACTGCTCGAAATGTCCACCGTCATTTTCAATGCAAAGTTAAATCTGCGAATGACGATTGCGCGGCTGCACGACACTCCGCTAGTGGTATTTCTTGGGCACTTAAGACCTCGCTCGGAGACTAGCTTCGTCGTTGACGGCTCACATAAACTTTGCTCTTCATTCTGCCCCAAATAAAACCATATGTTAAGTCCGGGGACGGAGGCCAAAGACGGGACAGTCTCGACCGCGACCAAACTTCTGAAAAATGGTTGGAAGCCATTCCGCAAGTAGAGTGTAATGGGCTGGGCAACCGTCAACTAACCACCTGTGTCCAGAGGCATGTTCTAATTTGCTTCAAATTCATTTTCCAGGAAATGAAGATAGCCGGACATTTAGTCTTGGAGGCAAATATGGACCAATGAGTGTATGTTCCCAACGTTGCACGAAAATTCATGTTGAAAATGTTGTTCTTTTACAGCATGCGGGTTTTCATGGGCCCAAATATGCATTATTTGGTTAAAGATACCACTACGGGTAAAAGTTGCCTGTCCGTCATCACTCCGATAGTAAGAAGCTGTTTGTTATTTGTTCCAAGAACCACTCTGAAAATTCTCTTTTCGAGGTAGGTCTTCAGGAAGCAAATTCTGAACTTCTGCAAATGATAGGGTGGCGACCATCTGCTTTCAGAGTTCGGTTCACAATGCTCTGGGAATAGCCCTAATTGCAAAGAACATCTCCTCGTGCTACTTGAAGGTATTTGATCGAAGTGTTCTAGGATATTTTCTTGTTCTTCGATTATTATGAAGGGGTGCAAAAATACCGTCTGCTCGCGATTTCGAAGAAGTTGTCCCAGTTTCTCTTAATCGTTGAAATGTTCTAGTAAATACCGCTTTGTCGGGCACTCTTCTCATTGAAATCTTCGGGCGTACTCATTCACAGCAGCGCGCATTACCATCACAGTACCCGTAAACAAACACAATATCCGCATATACTTGTAGTGTAGGTTTTGATGCATTTCCACTCATAAACTGCTTAAAATTAGTGACAATTGAATTCAATCGCTCAAACAAGGCTGTCAAACAAACACTTTCAATTGTTATCAAGGCCTTTTTTAATTAATAAGGCACGGAGTGAATTAATCAGTCATTGCATGTCAACTTTGCATTGAAAATGATGGTGGACAGAGCAGTTTTTGTAAAATTTAGTTTGTTTTGTTACGTTAAACCAATTATTTTAAGCAGTTTTTGAAATAAAAGCAAAAAACCAATTTGGGCCGGCCATCTTTAAACATCCAGCACGTCCTCTTAGGAAGCATTTCCGGACACATGTTTATTAGAACTTTTTGCTTAGAATACATGCCCTATCCGTACCTTTCGTTTGTCGCGTTAAGTTTGACTCACCCTGTATATAGGACTTGTAACATTGGAACACTAAATAGGCTAAATTGCTATTGTAATTCCACAAAAGACTAAATCGTAACATAACAGTTTTTCGTTCCATTTTTTGTTTCTGAATGTGATGGGAGATTTAACGTTTAACATTTAAATTCTTGTTAGTCTTAAATTTCTTGATAAAAATTAATTAATGCAAAAGACTGGAATACTAAAAAAAATATTTTACTAAAAAGAAAACAAACCTGATGGGATTTAAAACATTCTTGACAGAAACTTAAAACAACATTAAACTTAAAACATTCTTGACTTAAAACAAGTCATGACTAAGGTCTGGAAATGTGTGCTGCAAGGCAGGGCTCGGCACTATAAAACTTATATATAAATTATACATGCGTATATCTCTTGCCCGTGCTGCATATGGCATTGACCCTTCTCGATAGCGGTCCAGAACCCGCGTATGCGCAGTAGTACGCCATCCCTGCGCGGGGAGAGCAGGATAGTCTAACGCAGTTTAACACGCGTGACAGCAATCTTTCCAAACCCTAATGAATATACAAGGCAAGTTTTATACATTTAATGAGTATACAAGGCAAAGAATTTGTGTGATTTTGTTAAATGCATACGTTTTTTTGTATTCAAAAAATGTAAACGAGAAAGTTGTAGATATTTGTAGTCTATATAAGATACACTAGTCAAAGTTTTTATTTCATATCATATTTAAGTTACGAGTCACACTCATGCCATAAACTTGTGTTTTTTGAATTGGCAATTACAGTTGGCTATGGGATCATAAAACAAGCCCATATCTTTTTTGTAACCTTTTCAACTATATAAACAACATGGCTATCTTAAAAAATCAGAGTTACACCTCTGACGTTATAATGCATACACCTCTGTGACGCATTCCGTTTCTGCCAACCCTATTTATTAAGAAATATAAATAACATCAAGTTCAATGAATGAACAAAAGAATACAACAAAATAAAATGCTAATTATTTAGTTGAAAAGGCAATTATAAAGAATTAACGTCTAAACGCAAATTAGATAAATGTCAAATTACGCTACCGTCAGTTCCTCATAAACGTTTAAGTAGTTCCATGGTCAACTACGTAAATTCGTATATTAAGAGAAAAATTGCGGTAACTCAGATTTTTTAAGATGACCTTGTTCAGTGCTGCATTTAACAAAATCAAAGAATTTTTTTTCAAAATATCTAGTTGGCTATGATTTTTTTTAGAACGTCGAAAAAACACACTATGTAAGTTCTAATATGCAATTTAATGTGTGACTATGGCTGTGATAGTGGAAATTAAGTGAATATGGATTTGAAATGCAAAGGATTTCAAATTGTTTTCTAATTTTTCACCCAAATTTTATTTTTTTTATAAAAATTAATTTTTTTCAAATTAAATAAATCTTGTTGCAAAAAAATAATAAAAACATAACTATAAAAGTTGTGTTAGGTACAGGGTTATTCATTATATTAGACGTTTAATAACTCCCAAAACGGTGTAAGATGTGGGTAACATATGGCACATTTTTGAAATCAGGAAAAAGGATCATTCCAAAAATTTATTAATATACAGGATATCCCATTTAAAAAATATATATTTTTTTGTATCCCCTGAAATCTGCACGCTACTATACATATCATTTTAACAAAATTCAGTCATAACCACACAACGTTTATTTAAAACTTTTTTCTAGATATGGGAAATAATAACGATGATAAGGGGTAGGTAATTAATAATGAATAACCCTGTACAATGTTTTGTATCAATTTGTTTTATGATGATTTATAATCTTCACAATATCCTTAAAATTTAGCCAGTATCAATAATAAACATTTTGTAAACTAAAAAACTTTAATCTCCTTTTCTTTTGTACACACAAACACATACACAGATTAAAATTAAAATAAATGTTCAAATATAAAAAAGCCTTATCGAGTTATTAGTATAAAATATAAAATGAGAAAATACCTAAAAAGTCGTTATCTTAAAATGCTTTGTAAAAAATAATAACAAATAACAAAAATATCACTTAATAAAGGCCTGTTTACTTGTTAGAACAGAGACATCCTCAGTTAGTACACTTGAATCAATGGACACATTAGTTATATCGCTTTGTAACAATCTTTTTTTTACTTCGCTCTCATTTAGAATCTTGCCAATCTTACTTCTGTGTTTTGTAACGGTTGGTTCCTTGATATTTAGTTTTTTTTAATGAGGGAGGAATTACAATTTCTTTCTCCTTTGTGACCAATTGTTTTTTGGACGGTTTGTAAACAACTTCAGGAAAATCCGGGAAATTTTCCTTACACATTTTAGGTATTTTTGAAGTTGTTACCACTCGGGGAAGATCCCTCTGTGGTACATTTTGTTTTAGTACCATTCTCGGACTATTTTTTATGTACAAAGCAACTGGGCTTATCACGTTTTTGAGATGGTTACGAGAAGTTTTTGGCGAAGTTGAATATACTAACTTCGAACGGATGGGCCTCTCAGGAATTTTGAAATTACCATCTGGAGTACTTTTACTATATGTTAAATTATATTTAGGAGTGTGCCCTTTCTCTACAGATGATGGAGTCTTTATTGTAGGTGTTCTGACTGTTTGAGATTTACTGGTCGAAAGATGATTGATAGGCTGTATATGAGAGAAAGAACTAGATATGATGTTAGATGAGCTAAACTGTGTCTCTAAATTCGCTTGATTCTTGACAGGAGTGCTTTCAATAATAGACTCTTCATCTGACATTGTGTAATTCAGACCTAAAAATAATTTACAAAGGAGTTAGTATTTTAAATGAAAGTGTGTTTAATAAAATACTGGTATTAACATAACATCGAAGGCTGATAGTGAATATATATTATACATAAACAAATAGAATGCACCCAGAATTTCAGTGGTAAGAGACTTCAATCTAAATCTTACCTTGTTCAAGTAGTCTATTCATTTCCTCCAATGTATCATTAAACTGAGGACTACGTTTTGAAGAGGAATCATCAAACTGTGCCAAATCTATATCTGGAAGTGAAATAGGTGAAGTGCTCAAAGATCGCTTTTCATCAATCATCGGAGACATTTGAGAAACGATCCTATTTAATGTGGTTCTTTCTTCAGTCTCACTTTCTTTCATCTCGTAATTGTTTGCACCATATAGCTTTTCTGTAAAGCAATAGTCACTTCTTAACATCAATAAAATTAAATTATTTGTGCTTTTGATTTGCACTAACTAATTCATCAGATTCTCATTTTAGTTTGTTGAACTATTAAACACAATTTTATGTATGATTATTAAAAATTATTTTCCAAATTAAAACTACTGAGTTTTTTCTCATTTAATACAAAAGTAGCTAAGATACCAATAGACAAAATCCAACCACATGATTACTGTCTTCATGAAGAGGTAGAAGGCAATGTGTTGGGGAATTAAAGGTCTTGTATATAGTTGGTTTAAAGCTAAAACTCATTAACTAATATCAAGCAAATTCTGAGATGCGATTTTCCAAAAATGAGATGAGAATATTATTTCACGAAGTTTCAAAAATGTAATACTACTTTTTAAGTAGCCTACGACCCATATTATTGCAAAGTTTTTTGTCTTCTTAGAAGATTGCAGTTTTCTTACATTTGTTTTGGCTTATACTTAATGAGTTTTACCTTTAAACATGTCCTTTTTGTAGTGTGTAACGGGGTTTCTAGGGGGAATTGACCAAAAATTTTTGCATTTGCATTGCAGAAACACATTTGCATTTCTTTTTATATAGTGGCCTAAATGGATCAATGGTTCTACTTAAGGAGAAGTCGAAACCGCCGTTTGTGTTCTACTGACAAAACTTCTAATGGTTACAGTTCAATTTCTGATTTTCTAGCTTTAAAATTGTCAAAAGTATTCTAAAAATACGGCGACAGATTTACAAGTTCACATTGCAAATTAGACATCAACCATTACAACTGTCAAGCTCTGTATGAATGGGGAGGTTGCCAAGGATTGCGGCAAACCATATGAGTAAAGTTGGCAGAAACAAGTCGTGCCACAGAGGCGTATGCATCATTAGTGTAATGCACAAAAGTAACTAATAGCCTTTTACACGTTTGCCATATTTTACTAGCTAATACAGCTAGCTTTACAACTTTACCAGCTATACAATAGCACTAGCTGACACAGTAGTACTGCAATCAAATTAAATTGAGGTAACCCCCTACACGAGTTGCCTATGTGTCACGTCGCCGTAAGCCAACCTTACATATTATGACTTATGAGGAATAATTGAGGCACTCTTGGCTCTCTAGTTAAACATAATCATGACCGTTAGTTCCTGACACTTCTCATTTTATTTTTTATGTGGGCAGAAATGACATGGTGAGATCTTTGTACTACAATAAACAAAAAAAAAAATATATTATAAGTCGAGATACAAGCACATAATATTTAAGAATTTAAATATACTGATAGCAGTTAGGTGTTTTTGGAGAATTTTTGGTGATATTTTTTTAAGTACTTGACAATCTCAAATAAACCATTTATTATATGAATCGGGTGGACCACTTTAGATGTTTTTATAGGGTATCTTGGAAAGTGTAAGAGATTTCAAAAATCTGATACAGCAGTCTTGGGCTATTTTTCTGTGATAGTCAAAACAGATCATGGCTATCGAGATCATATTTGATGCTATAGGGGGGATTATTAAATGTTGGCTTTTTTAAAATGTTCAATGTGTCATTTATTGTAGCAAATATCAAGAAACAAATGCAGGATAGTATTGACACATTTTTCTGTAGAATCCACTGGCGTAGTCAATTTTTAATTTTTTTTTTTTTTTTTTAATTACAGTTTTATTTTTTTTCAATGGGACCCTGTATTTTGTTACGCCAAAATGGTCCACCTGAGATATAATGCCCTTGATTCATGTAATGAATGCCCATTCAAAATGTAATTGTAAATAAAACTATTTATATTTATGTGGTGGGTTACATATAGATATAATACATCTCAAGACAATTATCAATAACCTTTTGGAATACATTTACTTACCATTATTAAATGTACCTGTGTCTTTATGCAAGCCATTATTTTTCCATTCTTTACTACTGTTTTCAATACTGTTGAAGCTATTACATGCTTGTATTTGTGCATCATCTATAGTAATAGTCTTTGTTAAAGCTTCTTTTGTAATACCCTTTAGTGTTGTTTTGGGGCTACTGTCCTCACTACACTTGCCATCTTCTGAAATAATACTGTTAACCGACATTACTTCCCCGTTACTCTGTAAACTTGTATTGGAGATGTTATCTTCACTATCACCACTTTCTTCGTCACTGATAAAGATTACATTTTCATTTACAGTGCATTCCTGTACCACAATTTTTGGAATAGATCTATTCGATGCTAATATGTCAGCACATGTTTCATTTGAAATTTCCTCTATTACTTTTTCTGATCTATCTCCATCTCCAGAATAAGCATTTTCATTTTCACTCATGTCTTCTTTATCATCTAAATTCTGATTATCAACTTTGTCATTTTCCAACAAAATCGTATTTGAAACCAAAGTTTGACGTGAAATTTATCTATGTCATAGTATGTTTCACGTTCTGTTGCAGTTTTAATAAAATTTAAATAGGTAATATTCATGTTAGAAGTATTAGAGGTATTATCAACTGCAGTGCCATAGGATGAATTTAGATTTTCACTATTCACTAGGGACATGTAACACTCATTAGTAGATACAGATGTTTTTGTACTGTCCAAGGCTGTTGAAAATGTTGATAATTTCTGAGAGTTTATTGAAGGTTCGTTTATAATATTTGAGAGTTTATTGAAGAAATCACTGTTATATTGGTGATCGTTTGCTCTTAAACTGTCATTTGGGGTAAAATATTGTGTAGATGCTGGTGAAATATTTAATTTATCCATTTCTTCTTGACATGAACATATATCTTCCGATGCCGGTATATCATTACAACCAGTATTTGCTTTTGTGAGAGAATCCATTGGAAAAGTATATCTAAAAAAATCATACCCTATATTATACAAAAGGACAAAACACATATCCCAATATATTTTATAATATCCACAAAACTTAAGAAGGAATTTCCTAAACTGCCTACAATTGGTCATTTTCACTAACTACATAATTTATTTACTTTCGTATTTAACATGTTGAGTCCCACATGCCCACCAATAGGCATTTTCGTTTCACTTATATGGACCACATACCCACTGGTGGACACACGTCGATGTACATTTCAGGACTATATGGTCGGCAGTGAACATGAAATATATTAACTTTGCACAAGTAGGGCGGATCCCAGGAAGTAAAGAATAAAATCTTGGGCTGGGTGGTTTAACTAGTGTAGGTATGTATTCACGAGAAAAAAATGTACACACTTCTCTTATCAAAACTGTTCATAGAAAAGTCAATCAAAAATCAATATTTTGTAGAGGCAGTCATATTCAATTGTTTGCTTCTCATTGTCGCTAAACATGAAACATCCATAATAGTTTCAAATCTGTTTTAAATCTTACAAACTCATATACGGTATGCCATTTTGACATCCACAAAGACCCATCCACATTATTATACCTAAGACTGTTTGCATCTCCCTGAGTTTAGTAATATATACGGTTCGGAAATATGTGCTACAACGCAGTATGCGCAGCAGTATGCCATCTCGGTACGGGAGGGCAGGATATTTTAACGCAGTTGAACACGCGAGATGGCAAACATTCCAAACCCCAGTAATAATATGTGCCAAAAAATTAAAAAAAGGAACTAGAACACGAATGTTGACTTTCGAGACGTGATCCACTGGTCACACAAAAAAAAAAAAAAAACAAGTAAAAAACAGCAATAATCGTAAAACACGACTCCAAAACCCCTCTAAGTTAAAGTAAATAACAACCAAAATAATAATTTGGTCACAGGGTAGAAAAACAAAATCCCCACCAGTGGGCATGTGGGGTTCTAAGTGTTTAACAATAACCATTATTTAAAGAATTGGAGATGTCTCTGGCAAATTCCTAATATTTTTCATTATCATACGAGCTCAGAATCATATCGTTTGGCCCAATGTTATTTTTGGTGAGATTTCTGAAACAGAGACTTCATACTATGGATACGACAATTATCCTTTATTACATTATTTATTATATTATTTATCCTACAAAATGCCAATAAAGGATAATTGTTGTATCCATAGTATGAAGTCGTTGTTTCAGAAACCTTACCAAAAAATAACATTGGGCCAAACGATATGATTCTGGGCTCATATAATTTAAAGGTTTTTTTCTTGTCACATGCCCATTACAACCTGCCCTATTTCTAACCATTACATTACGTTTACGTTACAATTTCTAACAGCTTATGAACTGACATTATTTAAGAATTCTTCTTTCATTTCTTCGGCACGTTTTGGTGAGTTTAACTTGGGATTCACCTTTACTTTTATACAATACTAGACTCGTCATGTACAGTTAGTTTTCTAGAATGACCTGAGTATGGCCGTAG
This sequence comes from Aromia moschata, assembly GCA_029963805.1. Taxonomy (NCBI): domain Eukaryota; kingdom Metazoa; phylum Arthropoda; class Insecta; order Coleoptera; family Cerambycidae; genus Aromia; species Aromia moschata. The sequence goes on from JAPWTK010000387.1 coordinate 96,925, forward strand.
TTTATAAGAACCTGTATATTTGTACTAGTTTTCAATACACTAAACAGCTGTGTGTGGTTTATCAACAATTTTCCCGATTTTTCAATGTTTTTCCTTTTTGCATAAATCTATTAAGAGTTTCATTTTTCTAACTGACGGGAACTGCACAATTATTATCAAACATTTTGCGGAATATCAACTGCCTGTTAGGGCTCTTACAGATATAGAATGACCGTTTTGTTAGAGTTCAGACAAAAAGGTAAATTTTGAGCAACTGTCAAATAATTTTGGTCCTAATTTTGCTGGACTGTAAATACATGCTTAAAAATAAATTTCGTTACATACAGTGTCTGCATTCGTGCCAGAGGTCGCAAGTAATTATGTCACAAGAAAAGCGACATCATCCCAATTCCAGGAGAATATTTGAGGAAATTATCTGATAATGTCGTTAGAATAGCACAATTTAACATTTGGTTTGAACCCTACTAACAACACAATATATATGTACAGATGGGTAGAGCAAATATATGTATGTGATCAATTTGTCTATTAAACTTATGTGATACATTTACAGGCCCAATTGATAGAGGTGGGTAAATAAATGAGATAGTAGTCTCGTTTATGGCGTAGTCTAGATATAAATACCTAAGTAACATTTTTTTATAAATATACGGAGACTATTTTTATGTAATTTGTTGCTGCCAATGTTTTAATTTCTGTTAATCAAATAAAATGTTTTAATGCACTTTATTTTGATGATTTATCAGTAGATTCTTATAATTATTAAATTATTTAAAAAAATATACATATAGTTCTCTTTAAACAAAAAGCGAAACAAGCAAACTGAAAAAAATTAGTGTATGGACACTTTTCTGAATATCTGTAGGTAGGTATATTAATAAAGTCCATGTAATTTACAAAAGTAAAAAGTGTTCAGAATGATGCACAATCAGGCATTTAACGAAAAAAAATATAATATACATATATAAAAAAAAGTTACATACATCTCAGTGTGTCTCCTATTTGGCTTCTGACGAGGTCGTTTTAAATCCCCTTTAATTTCTCTTAAAGTTATACGCCCCCAAGCGATTTCTTCGTCACTACTATAGTAATCTTCCATTGACACACCAGTACGCAAATTATTTAAAATAATCTGTTGTGTTAATTTTTTCAACGTTTCCTTCTATCGTAAAACAATTATTAACGGTTCTTTTTTAAAAGTTCGATGTTGCATTGAAATCATAGAACTAAATATAAGAAGAATGCATAGAAATCCCTGTGTAGAAGAATGCCTCTTGATTTCTGGTGATTCCTTATGGCTAAGGCCCGTTGCAGAATTAACATAAACGTAAAATTAACCATAACCACAAAGATGACGTATTTGAAAAATAATGTTCTTGTCTACAACTAATTCAATTAACATTAGCATTAAGAATGACCTTCAATCGTCAATAACCGTAAATATAAAGATGAAATTACACTCGAACCCCTCTTAATTCACCTTCGAATATCCTCTCTTATTTCACCACGTTTCCCCCTATTATGTCGCGAAACCGTCCCGGTTAAGTCGCCGCCTGTAAAAGTTTTAGAACTACACTCGAACCCCTCTTAATTCACCTAATCCGTGCATTATTACCTCGCTTAAGTAGCGAAATTTAGTCTCGCTTAAGTCGCGATCATAACGTCAATTTTTTCGTGTTTTAGCTGCAAAAAGAAATATTTAGAGATATACCACAGCACTTGTTATAAGAAAAATGAGACAACTGAACAAAAAAATAAACGTAAGTACACTCAACATCCACATATCCGAACTCCAAATTTCCGAACTCACGATATTTCCGAACTTTTTCTCACGATATTTCCGAACTTGTACTTCCACATAACCGAACTTGTCGCTGATTGGTTGACGACAAAAAACCGCGAAATTTGAAATGAGAAAAAAAATGTACACAATAATGCGATTGTTATCAAACATTTCGATTGTCACAGAATTCAGCAAACAAACCACCTGAGACAAGAGTTCTTCTTTGTACAAACCAGTGAAAAACACTTCTTTCAAATGGCGTATCATAAGTACCGGTGCACTTTATTGTGTCAATCCGTCCACTCAATTTTCGTCTTTTTTTTCAGTTTTTTCAAAGTAAATTTCTTTTTTTCCAAGAATTTCTGTCACTGACGATTTACAAATATTGTACATCTTACATAGATCAACATTTTTAACACCATTTTCTGCGTGATTTATCAAATCCAGCTTTTGCTCCAAGGTTAGCCTCTTAGCAGGCTCTTTTCTCTGCAAATAAACAGTACAATAATGTTTGTTTTGTATCACGGTTTTCTTAAAAATACATATTTTCTCGTCATTTTTCATTTCATTTTTAAATTATTATAGGTTACGTCAACAAAATGTTCAATAAAACAAACCTTTACTTTGAATTACAAAATAATTACCTGCATCACTCTCTCCTTTGCACCTGGCATTTTTTTGATTAGAAAAACGTTCTTTTTATTAACATGTACACATGTATGTATGTATTACATTTGCATAAAAACCTCGAAAAACAAAGAAAAGTACTAGAATGAGCCAGAAAAACCCTTTGCGCATGCGCCAGCAGTTCGGTAATCCCGAGGTGACGAGAGTTCGGAAATGTGGAAGTCTGCGGAACGTAAAAGTTCGGAAATGTGGATGTTGAGTGTATACCCAGTCGTGCGTAACAAAGTTCAATTTTCCACTTGAATGAATATTTTAAAGGTTAAATATTTTTAAAAGACACCTCACCTATTTTAAAGGTTAGGTGTCCATATTTAATGTATTAGGGGGAATCGTGGTAAAATAAGAGAGGATGTGAATTAAGCGAAGGTGCTTTAAGAGGGATTCGAGTGTACGTTTAGAAATTGGATTCTCGCATGAATACAATTTTTATTGAAAAAAAATGATTGTGTAATTCATTAAATATAAAATAAAATAAATATAAAAACCTAACCTTTAAAATAGGTTAATGTTTTTTTAAAAATATTTAAACTTTAAAATATTCCAAGCTCATGTTTGTCTTATGGAACTAAAGTAAGAATGAAACCGCGCCATAAATTTAACATAATAATCACACTAAAGCCTAGTTCTCAGAGCTTCGTCGTGTCGCTGGCGACACATCGCCGACCAATAAAAACGTTTTATTTAATTTCCCCCTACATCCCACCAAGTTTATTTTACTGTCGCTACGACTGCCGTGTGTAGTTGAAATATTTCAACTACACAATCTGTCGCAGTCGCTATTCTTACTTTGTTTATGTAAATGGCCATTTTTCCATAGTTTCGGCGTGACAAATAAGAACTTCGGCTGTACTTCCGTATACGGACTATCTCCAAATCGCTTGAAATTTGGTATATATACGGGGTTTTTTTGGTGTGCTGAGTACGAATCTGCGTATAAAAATATCCGCGAGTGTCCGTAAGTGCCCACAAGTAAGGTTAAAATGCGTCAAAAGTCAAAATCGCTAAATGAAAGTGTTGGATTTCTCGCTTATCAGTATGGATTTCAATATTCGGCGCTATGTGTTTTTTTTTATTAAAGAAAGCAAAGTTGCTTCGTCTCTTATTCTCTGGGCAAATATGATTCGATCCTGTATTTTTCTGGTTCTCCGCGTACGATATTCCAAGAAGCCATGATCCACGGTATACAAATAGAAAACCGTGGCCATGATCCTTCGACAACTCGTCCACGTCCGTACTTTCGACGTCCACTTTTACACTCGTCAATCTCAACAATAACACCCTCACTCCAATTTGGCCTTCCCCGACAAAACTATGTAGTTCATTGAACAAAAATTGTTTTCGGATAAACCATTTCAAATGCCACATAGATAACTGGTATACACCAATATTACAATTTAAAACTTCGGCACAAGTCTAGATTATGGGAAACACGGTTTTGACAAAATTTTTAGTTTTCAAGACGAATTAAATGGTGCTGAACACGATACAGTTGGTCCCGTATTACGACGACGCTTCGTTTTCGAGATACATAGGGGGCGCGTTTTTCGGGGTCAAAAATTAAAATTTGGGAAAACCGATTTTTAACCCACGTGTAGTATAATATCTGCAACGTGGTCCACTTCTGTACAAACATGTCACGTTTCACGGTGTATAATTGCCTAAATTTGCCACATAATAAGAGCCAGGCCATTGAGTTTTGCCCGAGAGAGGATTTTCCCTGCCGAGAAAAATTGCTCTCAGTGTCGAAAAAGATTGTTTTTGAAATTTGATTAATTGGATTAATAATTTGGAAAAAGATTGATCAATTTTCAAGTTGAGGAGACAAAAGGTTCAAAAGTTATGGAACTTTCAAAACTCCATGTTAAGTATATGGCAAAATATTTTGCCAATATTAAGATATATTATACTTATATAATGCAAAAGGATAGCGCAATCATAGTAGACTGACAATACGACATAATTCATTTTGGTTTGACATATTGTCACTGTGTCACATTTTTTTACAAACATATCACGTATCACGATGTATAATTGGCTAAATTTGCCACGTAATGAAGGCGAAGCCATTGAGTTTTGCACGAGAGAGAAACTTTTCCCTACTGAGAAAAATTGCTCTCAGTGTCGAAAAAGATTGTTTTTGGATGAAGAACACGGTTGGGGAAGTTTTCGCTGTACCAACCAAAAATGTCGCAAATTTTTACGACGCCATGGAAGAGCCGTTGGCACCTGGTTCGAGGAATGCCGAATGGAACTCCATTTTGCAATCAGGTAAGATTAAGGGTAATATCTGTTCTTTGTAGTGTAATATCTACAATTTTGAGGCTCTGCTATGGTTGGGCCCATGGTGAGTCTTATAATGAAGTCATTCATAATTGCCGTGATCCAAGAGCTAAGGAGAAGATCGGACGCCAAACCATATCTGATTGGTTTAATTTTTGCCAAGAATTGGTGTCTGAGCAATTTACTCATCAACAGCACGGCGATGGGCAAATCGGTGGAAAAGATATTGTGCAAATTGATGAATCAAAATTTGGGAAGAGTAAATACAACAAAGGACGCGCAGTGGAAGGTCACTGGGTGATTGGCTTTATAGCGTAGGGCTCTAACGATCTTCGTTTGGAGGTTTGTAAGGACAACAAACGTGATACAGAAACTTTATGGCATCTCATTACAAAACACGTGGCGCCAGGTAAGATCAAAGTGTAGTATCTGTTCTTTGTTGTGTAATAATATATGCAACAGGGTCCATTATACACACCGATTGCTGGAGACAAGGACAGATGCTATCAATTCGTTGGGAGAGATGGAGTTCATACGCAACGCATAGAAGCCCAATGGAGAGTTGCGAAGGACTTTTTTTTGCCGCACGAAAAAGTGTTCCTAAAGAATAATTTGCCGACTATTTAGTCGAATTCCTTTGGCGCCGTGCTCTCCACAAAGAATGTCTTGATCTTTTTCAAGATTTTCTTAACATCGTTAAGAAATCTTATCCACTTAATTAAATAATTTTACATTAGGTTAGGTTAGGATAGGTTGAATCTTTTCATTCTTTTTTTAAATTTTAATTAACTTCTTTAGTTTAGGTTATGTTAGGTTAAGTTACGTCAATGGATTAGGTTATGTTGAGGTGCGCTTTGCCCCGCGAAAACCAGTTTTGCGCGCTCCGTAACCTAAAAACCCGAAATATCCCTTTTCTACGTATCTCGAAAACGAAGCGTCGTCGTAACATGGGACCAACTGCATGGTGTTCAGCACCTCCTAATTAGCCTAAATAAACTAAAATTTTGTCAAAACTGTGTTTCCCATAATCTAGACCGGAACCAAAACTTCCACCCTCGATATCTCGAAAACCAAGTGAGATATAGACTTTTTTTACAAGAATAAAAAGTGTTTATTTTGGCCTGTTCTATACGAATATATCTGCGCCTACATAAGTGTTTATTTTGCGGCGCCACAGAAACCGTAATCATGCACATTTTAACCTTCCTTGTGGGCTCCTCGAGGCACTTACGGATACTTTCGGGCACTTGCGGGTATTTTTATATGCAGATTCGTGCTCAGGCACACCAAAAAACATCCGTATACCAAATTTCAAGCGATTTGAAGATAGTCCGTATACGGAAGTATATCCAGAACATCCGCAAATACAAACTGTCTATTTAGATGTTTTGTGACAAACTGCAATATTTCAAATTCAAACTGTTTCGTGTCGCGACTACTGCAAGTATTAAACATTATTTTAAGTAGTGGGGAAATGTCGCGGCAACATGACGAATCTCTGAGAACCAGGCTTAACGCGTTGTGATTTTCTACTTTCTACCATTGGCAACATTGATTTTATTGATTGTCTTCAAAACGCTTTTTTGGAAAACAAGAAGAGGAGGAAAAATGACAGTCATAGAATAAGTGTAGACAGTAATAATATTTTATTTTTAAAGTTTATATTGGGAATAAATGAAATAAATCAATTCCAAAGAGCAGCTGCCAGTATTTCATTCACTTGATATTCAAAAATGTAAGTGTTTTTATTTTTTTTAATAGTAATAGACAAAGTAATTTTATAAACAAAATCGTTTTTATGAACGCTTTTATTTTCGTACTGTATTTGCTTAGGATTTAAATAGCTTGTTTATTTTACACGTGTTACCCATTACTATATAAATAAAAGCATGAAGGAATGAAATTTGACACATCTAATTTGTTTTAAATGCCTTCCAGGCAACCAATAAGTTAGATAATAATATGCTCATTCTATGGACCAAAGTAAAGACATATTCGGATTCAGTTCTAAATGCAGTATTAACTTAAACGAAGTCATACAGTTTCCCAATGAAAAGAAAAAAGTGGCAAGGCGCCGATGGGCTATCTTAGCAAAAGCACTTAAGGTATATTATTGTTTGAATTTTCTTTATTTAGATCTCGTAATAATTTTTGCATGTGTGTAGTGTTTTGCTGTTTACCAATTTAGTAAGAAAAAATACTGATTATAATATATTTACCCAACAATCAATCAATATGGAATGTATGTACCTGTATCTATTAACACAAACAACAAAATAATTTTGCTTTAGTCAGTGTTTTTTTTTTTTTGGTAATATGGTCCCTAGTTGGTATTTTTTTCTAATTCAAGCAACACTGCGATATCCAATTTTTTTTCTAACAGAGCCCATTGGAAAGCCAGCCATCAAGCCCAACTGATGAATTTTCGGTGCGTCGAATTTCTTCCTTCATGCTATTAAAAACTCAAGAACTCTCAGCAGCCCCTATAGTGTCATCAGAAAATCAATACCTTGACCAAATTAAAAAAACGCACTTGGTATAAATATTCCATAGACATAGATGGGTCTGAATACTCTATTAATGTAGGTCATAGAAATCGTACGTTTTCTGCAGAAGATCTAATGGGTTTTAATAATACCGGTAATGTGTGTATTTGGCCTTCAGAAGAAACTTTAAGCTACTACATTTGCTCAAATTTAGAAAAATTTAAAGGTAAAAGTATTATAGAACTTGGAGGTGGTATGTCGTGTTTAGCTGGCCTTTTTACTGCCAAATATGGCAGTCCCAAACACGTAACTGTTACCGATGGAAACAAATTATCAATTGATAATGTTGAGGCAACACTGAAATGCAATGAATTTGATCCTACAGTCACATGTAAAGTTTTGAAATGGGATACATCAGAGTCTGCTGATAAATTTGAGGTGATTCTTTGCGCTGATTGCTTATTCTTTGATGATGCCAGGGCCGATTTAATCGAATGCCTTTGGGCGTACCTTGCAGATGGCGGCGTTGCTTTTATAATGGCTCCTCAGCGAGGAAACACGTTAGACAGTTTTATAAACGCAATCAGAGGCAAAAGGCTTTATATGTAAAAAGATTCTAAACTATAATAGCGTTGTTTGGGAGAAAAGAATGGCTTTGTTGGATAATTGTGATTACGATGATAATATACATTACCCAATACTTATAGAAGTGACCAAAGTATAAGTGTCCTTAGAATTTTGCATATATACCTGTCACAATTTATTATAATAGTTGACCATATTCCTTATATATCTAGTCTGATATTAACCTTATCTGTGATAAATAATACCAATTTCCTCTTGTGTCGTGTTTGAAATGCTTGTGAGAAAAAATAAGTATAGTGAAAAAGTTCTCTTTGTACTACTACTTTGTTGCTTTCAAAGAAACTTAATCTAACTGATGATAATACAAATGTAAGGTAACATGATAATACAATAATGCTTGTATTTTGTGTACATTTCTTTGGCGCAACAGGAACATATATAAAACTTGTTTCTATATATAATTATCTAAAAATACAGAACAATGTTACGTTAGCACCTTTGGTAATGCAAAACAAAATTATTGTACCCGCTTTATAAATCATAAATTAGCCTAGGTGTGGAGTTATATTTCCATTTCTATTTATTTTCTTGGCATCTAATCAAGGTTTTGTTAACATTTGTGGAGTCTAAAATGCTTATTATTTAAACAAAGCAATGTATTTATTATACAATATTTATATAACAACAATCTAGTAATCAAAGTTCTTTGTTTATGTGCGGAACACATAAAATACTCCTAGTATTTGAATTAGTTATTTTAAATTTGCTTTCTTATTGCAAAATTTAATAGAAATAAAGTTAAAATTTTTTCATACATCAAATGGTTTCAAAAATTTCAAACATTTTATGTTTTCGGTGTATTAATAGCCCAATAATTTATACCAAAATTAAGAATCAGATAGCAAGGTTCTGGGTTTTTTAAAACTTTTTGAAAAAAAGAAATATGCAGCGCAGTAGGTGGCAGTTTATTTGGAAGATCAGTAATTTTCAAAATATCTAAAAGTGTATTCGGTGGTGAGCAGATAAATCTGTGTGGTGAGAATCATAGTTACATTTTGACAGAGTAAAGTTAGAATTTATTAATTATTATTAACATTATTAATATTATTAACATATATAAAAAATGGTTAGTCCTGCATAAGAATTGAAGCATCCATATAGTATCTGTGTGGTCTTACCAAAGAAAACCAAATCTGAAAGTTTGGATATCTACTTTTCTTGAATGAAATAAAAACAACAAAAACAACATAGGTTTTCTATCTATAATCTAAAACTACCAATCCCACACCGTTAAGGTATCCAACGCTAGTAAAGTGTGCTAGCAGTTGCAAAAAGACTATTCGCACGATTAGTTCAGCGAGGACGCCCTGTTATTAGCTTTCTGTCATTATTTCCGGTATCTCTATACTTCCTTAGGACCATAAACATTAAATTGGTTAATTCCCACGAGATTAGCAACTCTGTGTCAGCTCTTCCGTCTTCAATTAATGATACAATTCTAATCATTAGATTGGGAGTTAGATTATTCTCTGTGTACTGTTATTCAAAATAAAGCAAAAAAATAGTAATTTGTGTAATCATAATTGTATCAAGACACAATCAGTAATTTGTGTCTTGACAATGTTTCAATAAAGAAGTCGAATGCAGGCTTTCACGTCCAATGATGAAATTATTTCTTCCTGGTTTTGTCGCGGTCATGGTTTCAGGTTTCTAAAGACGGAAGAACCAGTCTTTAGAAATCATCTGAAGAAGCTGACAGCATGATCAGCGATACGTCAAGTCAATTTAGACGACCGCGGCAAAACCTGGAAGAAATAACTTCACCAATAAAGAAATCGTCTCTGTTTTCACAAAGTGGCGTATGTCGTATATTTTTTAAAAATATTTTTTTTCAACTTACCTATATATTCTCTACAGACTTATTTTATAAAGTGGCGTATGTCTCAAATGAAGCATTCAGGAGATATAAAGGAATGGAGTTTTGGCATACATACTAATAAAATTGTATTGAACAATATAGCCACATTCTACTGTAAGAAATTATAAAGCAGCTTTTCTGTGAGATTTTCAAAGATATACAACACTGTGAAAACAGGGAGGAATTGATAAGATGAAGACTATGGCACTTTTTTATATTTTTATATCGTATAAAAATAGTAGATATCCGTGCTTTTATTTTTTTTTTGTGGTGAAACCATATACAGGGTGTAGTACAAATATTATATGAATCCTTTCATTATAAACCATTTTTTATTTCATTTAAACATGTGATACTTTTTTTGGAGGAGAGTATTTGTCAGTTTATTAAACTGCCTTATACTACCTAATTTATACCACCAGTTACTTACCTTTTATACTAATATTATCTTATCACCTTTCTACGCTAGAAATGTATTCATGCATTATTTAGATGCAATATGTTGAGTGACATTTTCACAAGAATTTTATTGTTTCTCTTCTATACAGAACATATTTTTGTAACTAAATTGGTTCTTTTGTGCTGCATTTCTTTTACTGAAATTATTTTAATTGATTACATTTATATCTAATGTGGGCTTATAGAAAATTAAAGTGTATGTGTCCTTTGTTGTAGATGAATGTATGTATATGTTAGTATATGTTGTATGTTAATAATTCCGTCTCTCACATTTCTCACAAATGCACTGTATTTCCTTAACTAGTAATTTTATTCATTAACTTATAGCAAATGTCATTAAAACATACTTTATGACGAACTACCTACGTTTATAAGCTAGTCGTTTTTTTTACATTTGGATGGTACTTAAAGGTAGTCTTCATTTCTTCATTCCCATATTATTTAGTACACACATACATATGCATCTATGTACATAAGTACAGGGTTTTTCATCATATTTTAACTGGGGCATTATCTCTTTTAATATGAAGAATATGAAGAAAGGTTTCAAATAAAGGATGCAGTTGAGCCTGAATTTTTTATACCGCAACTATAATTATTTGTATTAGGATAATACTTTCCACACCCTTAAACAACAAAGCGTTTTTGCGCATATGCTATACCCTAAAGCCCCACCTGCGTTGCTAACTAACTTAGAACATGGCTGCTGTTCAAATCCGCCGAAAAGGCGGGGATTATTCTACCGCTTATGCATTAGTATACAAATCAGTGATCCCGACGATTTGACGCCGGGTTGTGCTAATTGCCAGAAATGACGGTCAAAACGTGACCTACCCCACACCGCCTTCTCTTGCACATAGAATTTTTTTAGCTCGTAGTATATAATCAACACGTGCCGACCCTGTATATACAGGGTGCCTAGAATGAAATGTATTATTTGTTTTCTAAATGGAACACCCTGTATATTATTACATTTTTGGATCCCCTTGAGCTGATTTTAAAAAACTGTAATAGTGAGCGTCTCTAGTAAGTAGGTTAGAAACTACAGATATTTAAAATTCGTAGTTTTTCAACGGTTTTGACCTCTAAAAGATTTTTGGCAATTTATGCATAGTATTTGTTTTATGAAAGACCTTGTATACAAATATACTACAAATATATTATATTGTTTTATATTTTGAACATTTTATGACACACTTTTCCATAAATATCGAATAAACCTCAAAAATGTAGTAAGCTATGCTAGACTAAATAAAAATTACCTATACTAGTTGAATAATTTAGTATGGCATTTACTATCAGATTTTTTATTTAGTCCAGCATAGCCTACTACATTTTTACTTCTGAGGCTTATTCGATATTTATGGTTAAGTATGTCACAAAATGTTCAAAATATAAAACATTAGATATATTATATTTGTAGTATATTTGTATACAAGATGTTTCATAAAGCAAATAATACTATCCATACCTAAATTGTCAGAATTTTTGTACAAAACAAAACGTTGAAAAAGAACGATTTTTAAAAGTCTGTAGTTCCTAAACAACCCCCTAGAGACCCCCACTATTATAGTTTTTTTTTAAATCAGCTTTTCAAGGGGAATGTAATCAGTAAAATGTAATCAGGGCGTTCAATTTAAAAAATATTTAATATATGTTTTTGAATGCACCCTGTATGTATAGTTGTGGTATTTATAGCATCTATATAAAATCAGGCTCAACACCGCATCTTTTATTTGATATTTTTTTTCATATTTGTCATATTAGAAGAGATAATGCCCTAGTCAAAATGTAATGAAAAATCCTATCCATACACAGTGTTTATTTTGTCCCATGTCCAAACCATGGCTCTGGAAATGTTATTATTTGAGTTCAGCAAAATATTAATTTGTACAATTTTACGCAGTGGTGTCAAACATTTTACAATACGCAGCTAGATAGCTGATCTTATCGTTAATTGCTATCATCATTTGTTATATTATCAGTATTGTCAGTATGTTGTTATTAAATGAAACGAGTGAATGATTTCGCTTAAAGCCACCTAGACAGGGTGTTTCTAAAAGGTATGTCCTAAATTTTAAGTTGAAATAAAATTGAATCAAAATCGATTGACAAAAATGTCGAATTATCACAATTTACCCGATATACAAATATGCATCTGCTGGAAAATTGGAAGGACTGTAGCTCCCTTCAAAGTTTCCATTTTTATTTTATTTTTATATACCTAAGATATATCCATCATATGTAGAGATATTCGTTTCAAATTTGCGCACATCCTTCGGATGCAAAAAGGCATCTAGATTATTATCTACATACATATTTCACTTAAAACTGAGAGGTAGTTAACCCGAAACTTGATTCGGGCCATAATTGTTAGACCAGACAAAATATCTTAAACCTGATTTGAAGACAATTAAACAATAAAAAGAATCTTATTCTTGTTCAAAATCCGAAAAGCGTTTCGTGAAAATTACATTTAAAGATATCTAGCTTTATTTTATGACCATTTAGTTTTTCGATGATTTGGCTGCGGAAAACAAAATCTTATCTCTGATTAATTCACGGACGGTAGATTTGACAGAAAAAGTAAAACATTATTAGCAATTTCTTAAAAAAAAATCTGTAGCTGTAGCTCTGCAGGATGTATATTTGTATATAAAATACATATGTAAATTGTGTTAAATCGACGTTATTTTGATCCAGGAACACATTGTTAAATTTGTGACGTACCTTTTAGAAACACTCTGTATATTAATATACTTATAGTAATATTATAAACAAAATGCTTTAATTAATATAAATAAGAGGCACATGTCATACATCTTCGTGATTACGATAAAAACTTCAAGTAGTTAAAAATATACAGGGTGTTCTATTAGAAAAAAATAGACTAAGGCCATAACTAGCATTTGACAGCACATAAAAATTTTGTCATTACGGCATAAAACTACAAAAAACTGCTGTTGTTTTGCTGCAAAAAAAGTTGTTTTTTTTGCTGAATTTTCTAGTTCAAATAATAACATACAGCCATTTAAAAGTGATAAAATAAAATGAACAGAGTGTGCTTATGTATGTATCTAATGTAGGTGCCAATTAAAAAAAAATATATTTCACTACTATAACGCTCACTGGTATTTTTTTGTCATTGTTTTCTGATCTAATTGGACCATTTATATTTGTCTAGCCTTAAGTGGTCATGCTGTCAAGAATCCAAAAATTAAAATCATTTTTGGAATTTTTTAAAAATTTATTTCAATATTTATTTTAAAAACACATTTTTTATAAAATATTTGCATATTTAAAGGAATACATCTTTTGCATTGAACTTTCCATGTTTTTTTCAGTATTAGTAAAGTATTCGGAATAAAAATGATGTAGCAATTCTTCCGAAGGTCCTGTAGAAAAGAATTTTGTATTGTTCAATGCTGCTCGGTTTGGCATTACATATTTTCAATCCAAAAAACGTGTTTTTTATACAAATTTTAAATGATCTACTTGATTGTACAGATCGAAATATTAATTTAAAGTAAAATGGCGGGTGTTCTAAGTTTCAGTTTCAACTTAAAAAAGGTCATTTTTCAAAATAACCTTCGTTCAAGGATTAGTTTCCTTTACATAAAGTAAGCCTGTAAAATTTGAAGTTAAGCGGTATTTGCGATATTATACAGGCTATAATAAGATTTTAAGGGCGTATTTTTGAGGTCAAAATAAGACTTTCTTTCCTAACATGCACTCCTTACGAGCTACAGTCATAGTAAGCTGCGGGAGAAACTCGATTATTTTCAACTGTGACTACAGTTACTCATCAAATATCCTGAAAATTTGAAAGCTCCTGTTTTCTTTAAATTTTCTATTCATTTTTTGTTTCAAAAATGGGGTAAACCTAATTTTATAGAGAGATCGAGGGGGGGGGGGTCGACACTTTTCATGGCCTACATTTTATGTTTCCGCTGAGAAATTTTGAAATGTCGCGGTCGCGGTAAAATGATACATATACATATGTATATGGATTTAGTCATTGACTTTTCAGGACGTACTCGTATTTATTTCACATATATGGATAAACAGAAACCAAATTCATTTTCGGATTAACTTCAAACTTTCAGGAAATACTTTTCAGCGTTATACTTAACAAATAACGGCAAAACCCAAAATTTTATGTTTCGAAATTTTTCTCTTGACCCTAAATCGTTTAAAATATTGATAAAAAAAGTATATTTCTTGTAAAATTTCGCGTGATATACAGGTCAAAAATAAGTGTTACTTTGTATAATAATTAGGATTAGTTACAAATTTGTACTTTATAAACTTTTTTCAATGAAAAATCTCTGGGAGACAGAGAACCAAAATTAACCTAAAATAAATTAATTGGTCTTGATCGTTAATTTTATGTTGAGTCCAGGTCATTTTATTTTTATTTAGCCATTCTTGTTATGAATATTGTACCGGGTGTCTACGAATATTGGAAAATGATACGCGTTTCGGGTTTTCACTGTTGCCAATAGTTTGAAATTTGGAGTCTTAGCGTTTTTCGAGTTTTTCCATAGCCCAACTAGATCTAAGAAGTAAATAGGAACGGACAATACGTAGCTTGTTTTGATGATTTTTTACTTCTTTCGTAAAACTAGAATTAGAAACAGAAACTGAAATTTTGGAAAATATTTCTAATAAAAAGTAATTAGAGATGCTTTCTTACCCAGAACGATTTTTAAATTGTAAATTGAAATTACACAAAAATATTCAGGGTGTCTCGTTAAAAATTCCAAAGTTAATCTTTATTCACAGATCTAGTTGGTTATGGAAAAACGTCAAAAATGGTAAAATACCCCAAAATTCGAGCTATTTGTAATAGTGAAAAGCGTGTATCTCTTTCTGTACAAAAGTTATTGAGTGTACCCTGTCTTCGTAGACATCCTGTATATACGTATAGCGAGGTCGTAAAGTTTGGAATAAATTTGACATACCTTTTTGGGAAAATTTTTACAAAAAAAGGTCGATTTTCTTTTTTAAAAGACAAGTAAGATAGTCTTTTTCGAACTACGACTGTTTATCAGCATATTTTTAACGGCAACCTAGTAAACTAAATAGGTCTGTCCTAGCACTGTTTGTAAAAATGTTCCCTAAAAGAGTTCGATTTTATTCTAAACTTTATGACGTTATGACCTCACTGTAACATTCATGGAGAGGTTTTTCCAAGAATATAATTATACCAACAACTTTCTCATAGATTGTACGTTAATATTTTAAGATTTTAGAATTGAAAATTCCTTCAATATGTTTAATATTTTCATTATTAAAATAACGATCTAAAAGTGAGCTCTCTTACCTAACACTTAGTACAAACTAAATATTATTTTACATTCATATCTTTCCATTGCATAGTAGAATAAAGAATCAAGAGTATTAACCTACCGGTAGCATCAAATGTACATAACTAGTACAACTGCAGGGTAATCAATCTTTTCCGTATGTATACGTTGTAACTTTCTTAGTGTCTGTTGATGTGTCTATTAACTCTAACTGATTAGATTAAAAACGAGAAAGAAACGATTATTCTGTACACTAGAAGTCCAATAAATAACTTGTCGGTATAGAGAATTCTTTAGTTTTAGTAAATATTGATATTCACACTTACCTTAATTAATAGGTAACGTTACGATTAGTTGTGTTTATATTTTGGTATGTTTCTTAGTGAAATATTCATATACTTACATAACTATTTAGGCTACCTATTTTTTGTCTCTTGTAACATTAACTTTCACGGTTTATTTTTGTCCCGTACAATGCAAAATAAGATTAAATACCAAATAGCTTATAACAACTCATAAGTACTTAATTTTATGAATCTGATGACTAAATTTCCCACCGCGGGACCATAAATAGAATACCAGGTGCTGAGATATTTTCAATTAGTAATTAACAAATAATAGTTTATACTGTAAATACCGTAAACGTCAAATTGATGCAGATATACCTAAAGGCATACAAAATTATAGGATATTTGAATTCAACAAATAGTATAGTAACTGTATTGACGTAGTCCAATCAATATTTTGCACTATTTATTTTAAAAACTCGTAACAGCTAATTAACCAGAACATACTACAGTACAAACTCGATAATCCGAACTAATTATTGCAGAGGGTTGTTCGGATTATCAAAAAGTTGTAATTTGTCATATTACACATAAATTTAGACATAGTTGTACATAAGTATAATTTCCTAAACAAATCAAGAACTCAAAAAAACTAAATTAGCTTACAGAACATCAATATTCTTTTTTTGGTTGATTCACGGTTGATCAGATAAGTATGAATCATCTGAACATTACTAAAAATCGCGGTAAAAATACAATGCTTAAACAGTAACATAATGCAATTAAAAACTCACCCCATATTTGATTGAAGAGTTCTGTGAAACTGTTGCCTATCTTATAAATTTGAATGTTTAATTTTATGTTTTATACCAAAGATGGGTAAATTAAATACCTGTTAAATTAACTTAAAAAAAGTCAAATTCGGACGTAATAAACATCAAAAATGAAGTTTTCCGTTCTGTGGTAATTTTTTCTAGAAATTCGCCGTAAAAAATTGTTAACAATATTTTTCTTGTTTTATTTTAAAAATGGTTTTTTTTTTCCATAAAAAAATTTGGATCAAGTGCAGTTCGGTACATAACCTAAAATTTTCTTTTGTGAAATATCCTCGGAATTAAAAAAACTTTTGTCAGAAGTACATAACATAGATATGGGTACCTACATATATGTATAATATATTTTTGCAAAACTCATGGCACAGGAAACCTAACTACTGAGCTTTTTTCTTTTTTAATTAAAAACGAAACTTAACAGTTTAAATTTTCACGTTTATTTCGTCAACATACACATTTTCCGAAAATTTTAGTAATCTTTTAAAATGTGAAGGTAAAAGGTGAATTATCAGTTACCAGTAAAATAATCGGATAATCAAGATTTGTTTGGATTATGACTTGAAGCGCCCACTGTTCGGATTAATGGAGGTACAGACTACCGAACAGGAATGTTCGGATTATCGATGTACTGTATGTGTAATTTAACATGTATGTTGTACTTCTAGGTTACATTATTGTGTGAATTTAAATAAAACTGAGATACCTGTATACCTTACCCATTTATTACATACCGGGTGTCCCAACTCTATTTAGACAAGCATTATCTTGGAAAAAGCGTTAAATAAAAAAAATGTTCTCTTAAAAAGGTGTGTTTAATAATTTCAATTTTTATGTATAGGTTGCCTAAAAAAGGAAACAGGTTATGCAACTTCTCAAATGGAACATGTATATTTTCCTAACTTCCTATTTTTAGATTATCTTTTAATTTCTGGACACAGTTTATTAACCATATCCTATACGTATCGTTAACGGTTTATGAGATATTTGCAAACGTTTTGGTGTAACATTTGAGAGCTCCAGATGTATACAGTGAGAGCTCCCACAAGCGAACACTCATGGAACCACAGTTTTTGGACGATCATGGGAGATGTCCGATTATAGGCATTCTGTTGCCAGCATTGAAGTATACATTATAACAATAAAGTATAATGAAATTTGAATTCCATTTATAACTGCTTTAAAATCAAAATAGAGGTCAATAGAGGTTAATATAGAGACATCAAAAAAAAAAACGTCATCAACTCTGGCTATGAACGAGAGAGATGGAAATAGCGGTCATGTCTAAGCTTTTCGGTTATGTCAAACTTTTGACAAGTGACTGTCGCAATTTGTAAAATAAACAACGGCTGTCATATGATATGACAGTCTTGACAAGTAAATAAGGTTATAAATTCGATTAAGAATAGAAATACGTCTTTTTTTTCTCGGCCAACTTTGATGACGTTTTTTTTGGATGTCACTATATTTCTTTTGCAGCCTTATTTGTTTTTTCTTGTAGTTAAATCAAGGGCGTAGCCAGTAGTTATCTTTGGGGGGGGGGGGGGGGCTCAATGCAGTTCAAACAAATAAGCTAAAAAAAAAAAAAGTCACTACAGCCAAGGGCAACCGCATTCCCCCGAGTATTTCGGTTTTTACTTGACCCTTTGGGGGGGGGGGGGGCGATCGCTGCAGATGAAACAAATAAGCTAAAAAAAAAAAGGTCACTACAGGCAACGGCAACCGCATTCCCCCGAGTATTTTGGTTTTTACTTGACCCTTTGGGGGGGGGGGGGGATCGCTGCAGATGAAACAAACAAGCTAAAAAAAAAAAAAAAAAAGTCACTACAGGCAACGGCAACGGCAACCGCATTCCCCCGAGTATTTTTGTTTTTACTACGCCCTTGAGTTAAATTGATATAAAGCTGAACAATTGTTTTACAAATTCAGTTAATCAGTTAATGCTGTGACGTCAGGCCATTTATATTGTGACGAATTCGTATCTGTATCCACGACTTATTTTAAAGGATACATTTGCATTTTACGAGAGATTTAGACAGTGTGAAGTAAACATATATTTATATATCTATAAATAGTCCAAATTTGGATTATGAGATTTTTTTTATTTTACGAAGTTAGTTAGACTTTCAAGTGCCGGCAAATATCAGAAAAATATTCCGGGTGTTGAAAAATTAAAATTGCATAACCTGTTGCCTATTTTTATGCACCCTGTACATAAAAAAAAGTGGTTAAACACACATTTTTAAACAGAATACCATTTCTATTTAACATTTTTTTCAAACCGTTTCCGAGATTATGCTTGTTTAAATAGAATTGGGATACCCGGTAGGTCCCATATCATTTACTTTTAAGAATATTTGAAATAAGATCTCTGAAATATTGCCTATAATTACGTATGTATTTGTTGTGAGGTATACAAATATATATATATTTGTATATTATAATTTTTCAGTTTATTTTTAAAAGAGCGGTAATAATTTCAAATAATTTCATACAAATCGAATACCAATCTACTTATTTCTTTTGTAATTTATATACAATAAATATCTTGAACATGTAGGTATTTATATTTGTTACACATTTGCATGTATGAATATTCCATACATATCACATCGAAAATTGTTGGAAAATCAGTATATTAGATTCTTTGGGTATAGCTGTTTTAATTAAGTAACAATAAAGCAAACGAATTGGATTAATATCTACATACATATGTATATGTATGTATTTAGGTATGTAGTGTAAAAAATATTTCAGCAAAGTATGTGATTATTAGAGATCAACAGAAAGGATTTTTTAGAGTATGGTTTTAGGTTACAGAATGTATAATGCATATAAATGATCCTAAAACGCGGTATTTTGATGTAAAAAAAAATTCAAAGAAAGTCATGCTCGTAATGAGTGAAATGTACGCTGGGTACATTAAAACATATGGAACATTTTATGCTATTGCAATTGCAACCTTAGAAATTATACTCTACAAAAAAATGCAGGTATTTATTTATTATGATTCGACCTGTGGATCTTTAGAAAAATGTTAATCTTAAGTTATATTTCGTTATTACAAGAAAAGACAAATTGATCAGTTTACTTTTGTGTGTAGCTTTTAGTTTGCTGTTAAGGAAGTAAAGAATTCCATTCTTATTATTTTTTGTTCTTCTAATGAACTTCAAATATTTACTAATTATTTAACCGTTTTTATTTAAATTCATATTTGATATTAGTAAATCCATATATATTTTCTGACAAAGTAACATGCCTATGTGATAAATAATGTAAAAAAAATATTGTAAGAGGGTATTCCATTCTAAACTAACTAATTCTTATTCTTAGATAACAAGATTTTGCTCTTAAAGAACAGAACAGACGCCTTCGTAACTAATGTAGGTGCATTATTTTTGGTTAACGTTTTGGAAATGTTCATAACATTTTAATTGGAAGTATTGTTGACATGGTGAAAAGGTGTTGACATTTGCTTACAAATGTTTCATTACCTAGAAAATAGGGCGTGTTTACATGTTTATATTATATTAATGCAAACGTTTGTTAACCGTTGAGTTGATGAAACTGAAAATACTAGATTTCGAACTCATTATTCTCACACTGTATATGTAAATTGAGACGCACCTTATCTGAATTACCTTATAAAATTTGTATTGTTGTATCCTTATATATTATCAGTGTTTGGCAACATATATTTGTATTTATAGAGTACCTTACAATAGAGTGTTTTTAGTGTAAACCCTTTGACGCCCTACAGTTTTGTTACCTTAATGTAGCCAGTATTTACTGATCTGTTCTTGTAGTTCTAGTCATATAATTCGAACTTTCACCGTTAGTTCCTAATAATATTGTATTGGATTGTTGAGATTAAAAAGTCACATCAAGTATATGGTCTGTTTTATTTCCTTTTCCCCAGGGCAGATTACTGGAAATCTCAGGATAGGAAGTACTGCGATTTCTGCAAGTGTTGGATTGCTGACAATAAGCCAGTGAGTATTTTTTGGATGAACCTGTTTTAGTTTGACGTTGAGATACAATTCTTTCTCAGTGTCAAGGCAAAATTTAATAAAATCTGATAGATATACATAATGAGTTTCAGTTTAACTTTATAAAGTTTTTTTTTTTAGTTTTTGAAGGCAAAGAGTCAAATCATCTAAATATCTTATCTAAATTGTATTTCTATCTTCACGCAAGTAGCTTACGCCATATAATCACGCAAGTAGGTAGCTTACCGCCATAACTTTTTTTTTGTAATAAATAGTTAATGAAATTTTGGAATTGGATATGAGACATAAATCTGCATTTATGATAAATTTGCGAGCAAAAAAAATCGATCCACCTGAAAAATGTTACGTATGTTCAATAACCTCTGCAATCATTTGATAAGTTGATCGATTTTAATACATTTTATTTTGGTTTGTAGCGTAATTCTTGCAGAATACAATGCATCACAGAAATTATCGCGAAACGGTCAATTCGTTGTACTATACTTTGATAGAATGGATCAGTGTTTTTTCAGAAAGAAATAGAAACACCTTGTGAGTTGCCACAATTATGTTACTACTCGCAATCGGCGTTGTCGTTAAGATGCACTCTTCTCCAAGATTTCGTCGTTTGGTTCGTCTTTTTTCTTCATTACTTTAAAAGTTATACAATTTTATATAAAGCACAGTAACTTAAACCGTAACACCTACGTTTTTAATTATAATAAAAATACGAATACCACTTTTCTAAGAATGTGTACACCATAATATTGAAAACTGGTTCAACCCTACATTTTACAGATCATTGCAATAGGGAACAATCTACTGCGAATTTTAAATTATCCGTTAATAAATATCAATTTTAAAAACCAATTATCATTATGATGTCAAAAATGCAGGATTTTTAAGCTAAAAACCTTTATTTACTATACCTCAATACCAACAATGTTTCCCATATATTGAGATCGTTTTGGTGGACACTGAATTTAAAGCTTTCTATTGAAACTAAAATTTTCAATTTACCAATTACAATTCGCCTAAATGCAGCATGTAGTCCGGACATCAACCCGATTGAATATTTTTGGGACGAGTTTAAGCAAAGAGTTCGAGCCTAAATTGCTGTCCTTAGGTCAGTACCAGAGCTTCTTCATACACATATACTTCAACCGCAATGATATGATTTCAGTTGAAGAACAGTGGCGTAACATTCCACAACAATAGCAAACTTAATTCGGTCTATCCCTAATCGTACGTGGGCCGTTATTTCAGCTAGCGGAGACCGCAGTTAAGAATTATTATTACTATAGTTTATTGATAACTTTCTGGAAAATTTGGTTTATGTTAATTTAAAGTGATACCATTGAAGCTATTACTTTTTGACACCTTTTTCCTCGTGGTATAAAGTTATTCCTTAAAAATGTGTTCGTTTCAAAGAATATAAGAAACTATAGATCAAGTGCAATTATGTGAAATGCTCAAGGAGACTAGAACTAAGGAGACCGAACTCCGGCTTTTCGCTGTATAACGCGACGGGCTCCGCCTCCAAAGGCGCTGTAAACAGTGGTGTACCCTGATTGCTACGGTATATAAACAGATATCTATACGTATACCGTGGTTCTGTACTAATCTGTGTGCGTTAGAGGTTAGAGTCCGTGTGAATGACCGTGGTGCGAATACATTTGACAGACGCTCGATATTTTTCATGTCAAAGGTCAATATCGTCCAAAAATTAAGCTTCTCAAAGTCATTGCGTAATGTTTTAATAAATTTTCACGGTCAGTACTGCGCAATAGTCTGAACTCGTATAAAAGGGTAAGGCAAATTGTAGGTACGTAAATGTGGAAATGCAATATTATTGTGAAAGCTTTACAGAGATACGTGTCTAAAAGAACAAGGGAAATTTCACAAATACATGCGATATGAAAAAATCACTATTTACGCGTTATTTTACCCACCCAGCACCTATTCGCTCCCTTTTCCCGTTAACTTGTGGGACTAATACTACTTTGCGCACGATTTTGGTGGTCAAACATAGTGTATATTACTGTTTTATGGGTATCTGACGAAAAAAAAAAAACGCTAAAATTTTAAAAGTGGCTTATCTGAACAATGACCCTCAAAATATTTCATGTTACATGCTTCAACGTTAACAATACAACAAAGGAAAATATTTCGTTTCATACATACATCAGTAATTTGAAATAACGTCCGGTTATTCGTACCGCTTCTATCACACAATACAACACAGCAGTTTCGAACCTTATTTATTTTGTATGTATTTTTTCTAAAGCCAAACGGCATGTAAGCTTTGACAGCTTAATGATAAATGTCATATAAAACCATAGCATGGTTTTCTATGATAATTTGAAAAACATTCAAATGTGGTCCGCCGCTCATCACGTGACATCGAGTACATTACTGTTTACAGCGCCTCCTGGAGGCGGACAGATTTGATCCCTAGATACCGAACGAGTTCGGTCTCCTTAGCTCTAGACTTCTTGGAAATGCTTTAAATAAAATTGTATATCTTTTAAAGTAATGAAGATAAAAAGATGGACCAAAAAATGAGTTTTTTTGACTCGACATTTGAATCGAGTAGATGTAGAAAATACATGTGCCTTAATTGTTTCAATATTGCAAAGAGGACATTTTCATGTTTTCTAAATCTTATTAAACACCATGGCTCATACTATTTTTCGAACAGAGCTTTTATTTAATAGGAGCGATAATTTGATTTACCGTGATAATTTACTTTGCAACAGTAAACATAATTTAATTTCATTTTATATTACCTATCGTGTTTGCTAAAATTTTCATGTCACAATATTTCTATAATGCATCAGTTAACTGATTCTTGAATGAGGATATTGTAAATTTTATGACAATTTTAGCATGTCATAATTCGTAATAATTCGTAATAAAGTGTTGACTGAATTTAGTGGTCAATATCTCACTAAAATCTATGATTTTGAAAATAAAAACCAAAGACGTCTCGGAGGATGTTAAGTTGTGTTTTATGTGATTTCAACACACACGATTCATTTTAAAATCGATAATAAATAATTTAGTGAGGTAATAAACCTAGAAATTAGACGTCAATACAGAAATAACACTTTACAGAAATAATTTTATTACTAACGTAAAACGTATCTATGTATACATATACATACATGTATATATACTGATTTGTTTTACCAGTAACATACTTTAAATAAGTCATTATTTCTCTGAACTAGCGGTGATTCATTTATATTGATTAGATTGTCGTAATAAAATAAACTTTTTTTTCTTATGTCCGTTTATTTTCTTGTAAAATATATTAAGAGAATACAGACCATACAAAAAATAACAAGGATGGTTGTACATCTCTATTACAATTATCTGTTAAAATACATACCGAAAAGCGAGAAGACATACAAAGACGAATTTCGTTTAGAAATTAAACAATATTAATTTACATTTCTACAGGGTGATTCATAAAGAGTGCGCAATCTCTATCTCTAATACTAATCAGGAAAATATTGTGATCGAGTTCAATATGCCTTATTATTACTCTCATCGCAGGTTTAAGAGACATATGATTCCTTAGTTATATTATTAACTTATTTTCCGAATACCAATTTTTAATATATTCATTTTATAAAGTTACTATCCAGCACGTGTGATTTATACTACATCCATGTGTTGCAGAATATTTAACAATAGGCCATATTTTTCAGTGAAGCGGTGGAATATCATAAACCATGAAAATATATTTTTTTATGGTTTACTTAATAAACTTAAGGTAGACGCAGGATGTGGGTAATTCTGCACAGTGTGTCTGAATTCATCTAACTAATTTATCTAACAATAAATATGTATAAATTGTATTGTAAATTGAGACACTATGCAGGACTATCTACATTTTGTTTCTACTTTGATTTTGAATGACAGTCACTAAGAATATAATATAATACAGTATAAATCACACGTTGGAATCATAGCTTTTTAAGAAATGGAAATATTAAAAAAATGGCATTTGGAAAATAAACTCAAATTTCCCATAGTCGTTTACGACAATAACATTATTGTCATATATTTCATAAAGAAATATTGACAGTAAGAACAGAGAAAAAATATTGTGAGATTGGATACCGTATTTAATTAGTACATTGTTCAATTACAATTCTGAATAATTCTGAAAATTTCTAGCTAGAAAATTTGTGATTTTATATTTGTTATAAGAATTTCGAATTTCAAACTTTTGCACTGTTTTTAGAAGGCGCTAGTTGCACCCTAATGTATGAGTAAATCAAATCATATTTATATTTTGTCTATGAGCTGTGGGTAATATTAATTAAAATTATTTCGCTTCGTGGAGATTATGACAACTATATTTTATGAGATTATGACATTGCTATGTTTTAAATTGTTATAATCTTTCAGTTATATAGTTTATTTTGCAACATTTTTTTATGTTTTTAGTTTTTTGTTAACTTCAATAACACTGCCACACATAAAAAAAGTGTACTGTCTGAAGTGTACATGCGATATAAGGTTTCCGAAGTATTTTTTCCCGCTGAACACGAATCCGAATCTTCAGAAAAATTAAATTCTTCAGCACTTTGCTGAAGACTGAAGATATAAGGTGCAATTCTGATACTTCGGAAACTATATATCACACTATCACACATAAAGTACAGCTCATTAGGGAAAATTCTTCATTTTTCTGAAGATTTTGAAACGTCTGCACATATTTATAGACGTCATTACGAATCCAATGAGCCCTCACTCGTATTTTTACTAGCAGTAACTAGAATTAACACCATTTTGAACTTGCGATCCAGACTATTATAAAATTACGTTATGCATTACTTATGCATTTTTTATTCAATATCAACTGTCGCATATTTATATAAATAATCATTTATTCATCAAGAGGGAGTTAGTATATAGTACACCGATCATTATTATCGAGTATACAGTTTGTCCAGAAATTGATGATGGGCCTTGGAAACTATAAGAGATAAGAAAATGGTTAAATTGGTGCACAACACTTTGTAACAACACTAGTGAATCATCGGATTCTCTTCTGGGGAAAAAGAAAAAAACTGCAACATTATTGATTTATAACTAATTAAAAATAAATAACTTTGACGTTATGAGAATCTTAATATAAAAAATCAAAGATAGATATCCGCGGCCTAATAAAATGGCGGTCCTAATTAAATAGGACCGCCAACATCTTTTTTAAAAATGTTCTGAAAGGCGACAGCCCAAAGAAAGTATTTTTCTCCAAACTTGTCGGGAGCTTACTTGAGTTTTACAAAACAAAACATTTGCTTTTTGCACCAAATTAGATACAGGTTTTTTGTGTAAAAGCTTAAACTGCTTAAAGTTGTGAAACTAATATTTCCGTTTAAAAAAATATCTCCAAACTGACAAACTTTGACAAAAAAATCAGTTAGGCTTGAGCCGCACTAGGCGACCAGATCACGATGGCCAGGTCGCAGTAGCTAATAGAGTACACCTGTTATATTAGGCCAAGCCCGTTGTCAAAAATACCTCGTTTTTTTGCCAAAATTAGTTACAGCACGAAAATATACATAAAAAAATCGGAAAAATTCCGTAGAATTGAATAAACTACTTTTCCCGAGCTAAATTTCGCCGCGTCATATTCAAAATGGCGTCCAAAATTAGCCAAAAACACCTTTTTTCATTTTAAAAAAAAACTATGCGTCCTACAAAAAAAAAGTTTCAAATGAAAGTTGTAGAACTTATTAAAACAAACAATATAAGCCTAATCCGACTTTAATAAATAAATAAATACATTTTTTATTGCAAAAAAAAATACAGCTAAAAATCGCGATTTTTTCAATTGCTTAGAAAAAGACATTAGTTAGCCAGACGCCGTTAGTTAGCCGCAAGTTAACGAGTCGGCGGCTCTCTCTCCGACCACCATGCGCATGAATGAACATCTAGCGGAGGCAGCATTTTGTATAGGGGCCAATATCATGTAGTCTACAGATCAGGAAATGGCACTGACTGCCATAAAATAATATGTATATGAAAGTACATGTATTTAACTACGATCTATGCAAATTTCAGCCCTTAATAGTAAGAAATGAGGCAGTGGCGATTTTTCGAAAAAAAAATATCTCAGCTCCAGAAGGTCGTAGGGTAAAGTTTTTTTTTTTAAATTTGTAAAAAAATAGCAGCTATCGAATGGCAATAACGCCATTTCGATGTAATTTAAACTTTTTGAAAAAATTACATTTTTTCGGTAAAAATAAATGGCGACTTTTGCGCGGTTATTATAGCATCATATTACGATTCGCCCTTTATTTGTACATGAAAATACAAGTCTTGAAGAAACTTTTAAGCTCTAACTGAACTCTCTAACTGCATTTGTGTATGAATTATTGGAGTTTAAAAAAAAACATTTTTTTTTTTCGAAAAATGCGATTTTTACAAAAACTATCAGGAATTTTGCAATGTTCAAAATATCAGCTTATTCTACTTATCGAGGACTATACATTCCCCAAGTTTCATAAAACAATATTATATCTTTCTCAAAGATATAAGCAATTGAAAAAATCGCGATTTTTAGCTGTTTTTTTTTGCAATAAAATTATTTATTTATTTATTAAAGTCGGATTAGGCTTATATTCCTTGTTTTAATAAGTCCTATAACTTTTATTTGAAACTTTTTTTTGTAGGACACATTGTTTTTTTTTAAACGAAAAAAAGTGTTTTTGGCCAACTTTGGACGCCATGACACGGCGAAATTCAGCTCGGGAAAAGGAATTTATTCAATTCTACGGATTTTTTCTGATTTTAATGTAAATTTTCGTGCTGTAACTAATTTTGGCACGTAAAATGTATCGGGCTTGGCCTATATTGGAAGTGCGCACATTGGGTCAACGGGTTGTCGCCAGTGTTCCTAGACGGCAGGGATAACTGACGCATGCGCAATAGCGGGGGGCGGCACCTAAGCGCGCATTGGCGGAACTCTGCCGGAACTCTCATGGCGCGCTTAACTTAAGCGTGCTGGGTAGCAGAGTTTGTGCGTTTGAACGACGCGCGGACTGTTCCGCCAATGCGCGCTTAGGTGCCGCCCCCGCTATTGCGCATGCGTCAGTTGTCCCTGCCGTCTAGGAACACGCCGCGGCCAAATACGCGCTTACAATTTAAAATATGTACTCTAGTTGGGTGCCGCGACTTGCGTGGTTTCCTAGTACGACCCAGGCCTTAAGAATTGATGACGTGACTTATGTACGTGAATGGTTTAGTACTATCTACGAACTTTGCTCTAAAAGTGAATATGATTTTCTCAGGAAATTATGAAATTTTCAAGTGTAAACAAATAGATTCAAACACACTGTCTATTATCTTGATATTTGTTTCTCTTTTCTGATATGTAAAATGTCAAAGCTGTTAAACTCAATATTTGATAACGTTTGATTAACAGGTTTTTAGTCGTATATTTTAATCTAGATCAAAATGTTATTATAAGTCATGTGCAACCTCGATATAATTTTATGTAATGTTTATAATAGCACTCGCCGCTTGTCAAAAATGAAAAGCCCAATGGTAAAGAATATATATGTATGTTGGTTCTTCCAGTCCAACTGCTAGAGAATTAGTAGTAAAGCGTTTAGTGATATACGAATAAAGGACCGTTAATAATTGGGGTCTGGATATGTGTGCTATAACGCAGGGTCGTCAGTATACAACTCTATGATAATTCAAGTATTTTTAAACCGTATTTTTTACGCGCCTTATAAATTATATACGCGTGTATTTATTGCCCGTGCATACATATGGCACTGACCGATTCTGCTAACGCGACGGGAATCGCGTATGCGCGGTAGTACGCCGGTCCCGTTGCGGGAGCGCTGGATAGTTAAATGCAGTTTACCGTGCGTTAGAGCAAACTTTCCGGATCCTATAATAATATTTCCAATAGTGAGAATAAAAAAAGATTTTCATTTCGCATTCTTGAAAGTTGAAAATTAGTGTCTGAAAAATCTATACCTATTTTTTTTTATATGTAATGTCCTACATTTTAGAGTGTTGATTTCCATGAGAAAGGTCGAAGGCATCAGGAAAATGTCAAGAAAAGGCTTAAGACAATCACAAAAAATAGCGCCAAAACACAAAGAGAAACGGAAAAAGTCGATGCCACTCTCAAACAAATGGAAGCGGCTGCTATGGCCGCATATCGGAAAGATGTGGAAAGTAACGCTAATATAGACATAACGTCTATAGCTATTAATAAACAATTGAAAGAAGATAATCTAACGTTAAGTGAGGGCCCAAAAAAAGTATGGCATGAGGCTAAGTCCAAGGATGGACAGATTTACTACTGGAACATTTTAACAAATGGTACTAGTAATGTAGTATTTTGTGTTTTAATGAAATAAAAAAGTTTGTTTATAGAGACCGCGTGGGAAGCACCAAAGGAGGGTTACCTAAGTATAAAAGAACAAAAAGACCAAAAGGACATAGAAACAACAAAACAGTTACGAGAGCTGGATAAAACAAGAAGGATAGAGGCGTTCCAAATGTAGGAAACAACAAAAACATTATTTTACAAATTTTCAATAAATTTCTCCAGCATAGTGTTGCGTTGAGGCAGCTTTATGTTTGATGAATTTCTAAATAATATGCTATAATTTAAAATTTACATTTCAGAATGCAAGTGCAAAAGCAAGAAGAGGAGGAAGAAAGGGCAAGACTTGCAAGAGAAAAATTGAAAGAAAGAAGAGTGGCAGAAGATATTCCAGAACCCGTTTATGGGCCTATCATTGATCCAGGAAAGAACGACCCATATGGCAAATGGCACACTGTAAAACAAACGTAAGTATACCGGGTAACTCCTAATTTACTAAATAATTTCAAAATCATGACTATAATATAAATAATGTAGAATATCGATTCAAAAATGTTGGATTTATCTGGTTTGCTTGAGAAGAGTTTTATTTTTGTATTTAAAATTTTCAGTGAGGGGGGAGGGGGTGCTCAGAAATTTTGAACTTTTGCTTGAAACTTTTTTTTTTTGTCCTCATTAATAGGTAGCCGATGTATGATGTATGAATATATTTCGTAGTATTGTGTGAAGTTTTGAAAAAATAATTTGTCTTGATGTATAGTTTTATTTTATGTCTAGAGAGAATATAGATCTGCAACTTCCAATACAGCAAGAATATATTGAATGCCCTGTGGTAGTTGAACCAGAACCTGTAAAGAAAGAATTTAAGGAGAGAATTGTGGATAGTTTGGACACCTTTGGGGAAAGTAGTAGTAGTTTTAAGAAGAGGAAAATTGGTTCCGGTGCGAAAAAGAATGCTCGGCAAAGATTAACCGATGATTAAAATTAATGATAATGAAATGTATCATTTATTTAAAAAGTAAACTATATAATATTTTTTACATGTTATTGAATGTATGTAAGTAGCAATAAAACAAATTACATAATATATGTGATATCCTACAAGTCGTAACTTTTATACCACGTTTAAAGACATCGCGGAAGACATGTAAACATGGCCGCTTGACATTAGGTGTGTCAATGTGACAATATGTGCATTCCCTCTAGTCTATTCTAAATTTCGGTGTCTATTACTTACTCTGTTAATGGTCACGTTCATCACACAGAGCTATCAGTGATCAAAACATTTGAACCCCACAATTCTGATGAACACGTAGTAATTGCTCACTTATCAGCAAACAGTTTAGGTAGCAAAGAAAATGTATGTGGGTAAGCGGTTAGTGATCGGTAGTTCATATATTTGTATATTACACCTAATGATAATTGATCGCTTAGTGATCGCTCTGTTTGATGAATGCGATCTGTGAGTTGATAATTGTTCGTTCATATCTTTAAACAAAATGGTCAATGTAGAAAGATGTTGTCTCTATCGCACTCATCTGTTACGCTTTCTAACTCATCACGATTATCCGAGCCGCTTTCTTTCAGGAAAAGTTAGAATCATAGCTGCTTACGTCTATTTAGATGTTTTGTGTGCTTACTATTTGTCACGGAACTAAGGAAAAATTTACCTGAGATGAGTTACCTAACTAGCCTAGCCTAACATCATCTCAGTTTTTCATTGTGATGTTAAATAGAACGACAAATGTACACATTGTCTTCAGTTATTTGTATTTATTTTTGTTTTTTAAAGATTTTGTCAAAACAAATATAGACACATCCGAATTTTTTATCAAAATCTGACCAGTTTTATTTAAAATCCACCCCAATTTATTTTGCACAATTTGATGGGGCATAACTAAAATTAGTCACACAACACAAACCAAATTGCCTAGTAAACCTTAATAAAGTTCAAGGTGTAGACCCCTGGTAAATATATGTATTTAGATCTACACGTACACGTACTGAAAATAACGTAATTTATAACATAAGTTATAGTCAGAAAGTTTGTGTGCCCGCGTGTAACACTCCAAAAGAGTCTCCCGAATTCACGCGACGACAGGAATAGGGACAGCGTACTACTGCGCATACGTGGGCTCTGGAGAGTGTTAGGGAAGGGGTCAATGCCGCATGTAGCACGGGAACGAAATACATGCGTATGTAATGTATAAGGCGCTTGTGCTAATGTACAATGTGACCAGTCATTGCTACTGACTCGGTCGCTGTGACCACCAGTTACCTACTGTGGAAAGTCACCGCAACTTTGGTCGCTATTTGCACTGTGGTCGGCATGGTAGCGGTTCAACCGTCGCAGCGAATGTGTAGCGTAGTTCTCATATTCACATTTGTTGTTTTCTGTGGTACAAAAATTATTTGAAAACAAAAAAAGTCAAAGGAGATTAAAATAAGAAAATTTTCACATCGAGATTAGGTTGTATATAACTTGGACAGACCTGCTGGGCATCGTGAACATACTTCCTACTGCTGTAGAACGCTTGTTGTTGCATGGCTCTATACAGTGAAGAACACTCTAAAAACACATAATATTTCATTACCATTTTAAAGTTCAAACGCTGAGAAACTTCTATTTTTTATTATGTACACATAGTATAAGTAGAATAATTTATATTATATCCTTAAATGCCAATCAGAAAAGAAATAATAGTTTTATCACAAAATAATTTGATGCGAATCAAAATTTTCCATTAGGGACACTTCCTAAAACAACAACAATCAAGGTTTAAATTAAAATGCCGCGTTTCTATTGGATATGGATCGCCTCGGCAAATAGACCAATGGGATTGCCGCCACCGATACCACGCGGCCATTTCGTTATTTATAATTTTTCCCCAGATTTGGGGAATT
This sequence comes from Aromia moschata, assembly GCA_029963805.1. Taxonomy (NCBI): domain Eukaryota; kingdom Metazoa; phylum Arthropoda; class Insecta; order Coleoptera; family Cerambycidae; genus Aromia; species Aromia moschata. Next base: position 128,813 of record JAPWTK010000387.1, read on the forward strand.
ATAAAAAATATGACAACTTCAAACAGTGTTGCCAAATGAAGTGCAGGGAGAATCGTGTAACTCGGCTACCGAAAATCGTGTAAAATCGTGTAGTCTTAAAAATGTTAAATGTTATTTTGGAAATACATAAAAACAAGTAATAAAATACCGTATTATTTATTAAAAAAAAAAAAACAAACACTAATACATTTTATTTTTATAAAAATATTTAGTAACAGAATTCACAAAGGTATTCTTTTAAAACAACATATAACATTATAATAAACACGTGACGATGTACATATTATACGTCATAATTGAAATATTTATAAACAGGAGCAAGGACGGACTTTATATACAGGATGTCACAAAAAAAGGATAATCCTTGGGGGTTTTATAGGAAATTTAACGTTGAACAAAAAAAGTTCCTATAAACATGGGAACGCAAATGAAGTCTTACTAATGAAAACCTCAAAAAAACACAAAAAACGCGTTTTTTTACTTTCATTCAAGAATTACTATGAAATGGCTCATTGATTCAAAAAAATGTCTCGAAGTCAACCTTTTAGTACATAAAATTTGGAGTAGAATGCCGCCAACCGCTTGTTTCCGTAATTCATTGCCGATATATGATTTTTTTGAAAAAATAATTTTTTGTAATTTCCAAGTTTTCTCACTCAAAACCTGGTTTTTGCCATAAATAAGGTTATTCTTTTTATCTCGAATTTTTTTCGACCGTTTGACCTCATTTTCAAAATCAGCGGTAAATGTCTTCTAAACAAGCGATTGGCGGCATTCTACTCCAAATTTTATGTACTAAAAGGTTGACTTCGAGACATTTTTGAATCAATGAGCCATTTCATAGCATTTCTTGAATTAAAGTAAAAAAAACACGTTTTTTGTGTTTTTTTGAGGTTTTCATTAGTAAGCCTTCATTTGCGGACCCATAATATAAATTCCCACAAAACCCCTAAATTATAGTTATACCCACAACACATTTAAATAGAAGAAGGGCAATCTCCATAGATAAGGAGGGAAACACGCATCGGGGCCGCCATATGTACCGTTGGCCAGTTTTTCATAATGCGCATGCGCTACGCTAAATCGAAATGCGTAGCCGTGCATTGGCATCGCCAACTTCATTTTACAATTCAATTTTTCATACAGCAAACTCGTTGTTGCTGCATAAAAAATTGATTTGTAACCATACCCCACTTTATGATTTTATCATTCAAGGTGGAATAAATAAAAACAATTTGCTTGAAATTATTTATTTCTACAATTATAAACATTTAAAAGAATACAATATCAAATCATATTGACATAGTAAACAGAAATTATTTGAAAACAAAAAAAGTCAAAGGAGATTAAAATACGAATATTTTCACATCTAGATTAGGTTGTATTTAACTTGGACATACCTGCTGGACATCGTGAACACACATACCTCCTATTGATGAAGTAGAACGCTTGTTGTTGCATGGCTCTATACAGTGAAGAACACTCTAAAAACATATAATATTTCATTACCATTTTAAAGTTCAGACGCTAAGTAACTTCTATTTTTTATTATGTACACATGCTCATTTACAAGACTATTTCGTATTAAGAGTAAACTAGAAGGAACTTTGCTAAACCTAACAATTAATTAAATTACACGTATCTTTTCATTCTTTTCATGCACATCTTATTATGTTCTTGTAATACTAATCATTTATAGGTTAGATAAGTAATTTAAGTACAGTATTTACTTACCAATGAGTAGAATAATTTATATTATATTCTTAAATGCCAATCAGAAAAGAAATAATAGTTTTATCACGAAATAATGCACAAAATAATGATACAAATCAAAATTTTCCATTAGGGACGCCTCCTAAAACAACAACAATCAAGGTTTAAATTGAAATGCCGCGTTTCTATTGGATATGGATCGTCCAGGCAAATAGACCTATGCGATTGCTGCCACCGATGCGAGGCGGCCATTTCGTTATTTATAATTTTTCCCCAGATTTGGGGAATTATAAAAAATGTGCCAACTTCAAAGTAAATTATTATTATTTAATCTCTGAAAATTATTAGTATTCAAAATGTCTAGTTTGACTTACTTTACTTTTGCATGTAAGAGGATATATCTAACATAGCGAAATATCGCGTCAGCTTGTTGCTGAAATTATTACGACTTAAGGTGCATCTGGCAACATCACACTGATAGCGTGTTGCGAGGTCGTGAATGTTAGTTTCACTCCCGTGGGTATAACCCATATATCTAAGACTCATATATTGCTGGTGCCCGTAAGTAGAGGTATTACGGGGTAAGTGAGACAGCAAATGACTACTTGACCTGTTGTGCGCAGGCGTCACGAGTCTGGTGGGGCAATTGGCTGTGTGTGACTGGATGTTCAATTCTCGGGCATACGCGTAAGACTCGAAGTAGTTACGAGAGAGAGAGACAGACGCATATATGTCTGCACCGTGGTGATGTCGCCAATCCCCAGACCCTTCTAGCAATATAGGAGTATTAGATATATGGTATAACCATAAAGAAACCAAATTTGGTATAACGGTGACTTCAAAGTCGCCGTTAAGCACATCACTAAACTTTAATTAAACTTACATTATGGATGTGCGATACGACACGATATTTTAGAGTATCGATACTTTTCTTTCCAGTACCCGATATTTTCTATCGATTTTGTTTATACGATACTTAATGAGTATCCATATGTTTGTCCATGTATTGGTACCATATGATCCGGGGAGAAATTTCGTATGTGAACTTGTTTCGTCACTAAATTTCGAACATTGGAATTTTTAGTATTTCATATTACTTTGTGTTGTGTCAAAAGAACACTTTGGTCACAGAATACCTACCCATACAGAAGCGACAGCTAGCCGATTTCGAGGGACCGGAATATTTGACCTTGGGACCTGTGGCGGCCATTTAATAAATGGCAGTAACGTCGCTGTAATTTTATGTTCGGTTGACGTCTAAATGTTTACGTTTTGTTCTGTCAAAAAATAAGTTATTTTAAATTTAATTTTTGTGTTGATTTTGAACGATTTTCAAATATAGTACAGTTTTTGTGATATTACTTATTGTGTTTATGTGATTACTCAGATTAGTGACTACTATTTATATTATAACAATTTAGCCAGTGCCGGTGAAAGTATTGAGACGTTTTTACGATCGCGATTGGGTATCTTTGGGTATCCAACAATGGATTCTGCCAAGAAAGCTAAAAGAAATAGGTGTGCCTATCGTCCATGCTTTTCTCAAAGTGATGGAAATGGAAGTTTTTTTTCGTTTCCAAGGGATCCCCAAAAGTATGTAAAATTAGAGAATACAAAAAAGTTATTTACCTATAATAATATATGAATTATAAGAAATTTATATGTTTAGGGCTGCTGTTTGGATTAAAGCGTGTAATAGGGAAGATTTATGTAATATAAATCCAGACGTATTACATACAAATTATCATTTGTGGGACGAACACTTCGAAGAGAAATATATTTCTAGAGGTGCAACTCGTAAACGTCTATTTGAGCAAGCTTTCCCTACAAAATTTTTACATGTCCCAACATCTACATGTGTACAAGGTAACGAATACGTTTAAACAAAATAATTTCCTACTTGTGTAGATATGCGTATGAGATAAAGTATTTATTGCAACTCAAATCACATATAGATTATATATTTTTGGTAAATGTATATTTACACAGAATACAGCTAGGTATATATGCAATATTATACTTTCACTGAAAATTTGGGGAGAAAACTGTTTTCACTTTATTTTTCTACTTTAAGGTCCTATTAAAAATCGAATAGAAGGGTCTACGGAAATTCTGAGTCTGCCATCGACAAGTACGAGCCCTCTTTGTGTAGCAGGTAATTGTCATAGAGGGTGTTTTTGAAATACTTCTATATATTTAAATGGGTGAATTATGGTTACGAATAAAACATTCAAAAGAATTACGAGTGTTCTTTCTGGACTCCTAATTCTTCCCAATGTTTACTCTAACCTAAAAACTCCTCTACATTCCACTCCTTTACCTTCCATTTATCTACTCCTCTTCCTTCCACAGGAACCCAACCACCTCCCTTTTTAAGTTCGGGATCGCCCAGATAGAAAAACTTACGTAAACGACTTAGGGCACTGAGAAAGAGAAGAATAATTGTAAGGAAGCCATTGGCAACAATAATAAAACATCAAGTTATTCTAAAAGACAAGAGACCAATAGCTAGAAGGTACTCGGCTGAGTATATGCAGTTTGCTCTAATTCTATATTTTTTGGGTCCTAAAGCATACTCATTTTTAAGCAAAATGGTATACCTTCCTAGCAAACGAAGTTTGCAGCGTATGACACGAAAACTTGCCTGTCGACCTGGTCATTTTTGGGTCATTACATGCAGTAACCGCTTATTTTTTAAATTAGGGAAATTATGCTCTGTAAAGTAAATGTGTAGAAATGTGTAGTTATTAAATTGCTGTAAGTATATATCGATGTTTTGACTGTTTTGTGCGTATTACAAAATGTAATCTATTGATTTCCTTAATTCTAATGTAGTACCTTAATTAGGTACCCTCCTCTATGCTTATATTTGTAGTTATTAAAGCAGACAGAATGAATTAAGTCTTATTTTAAAAAATGTTTGTTTTAATTTCGTACATAATATTGTATTATCCATTCAGCTACCTATTAAAATTGTAAATTTTTAATACAATTATTATTGTTTTATTCTTCACTTGACTGCATTAATAAAACCTTAATTTGCAGTGTATGATTTTATTTTGATTTGATGTGACAAAGATTGTAAAAGATACAGCATTCGTTTTTTACATCACATAATTATTCTAAATTAATGAAAAAACTCCTCAATGCACTTAAGGTGCTCATAGAACGATAATACAGAACTACCTTCCTATATACAACTACAAGTTATGTGTTATATGTTCAACATATAACATCTCCCTTTTAATATTATTTTGCATTTTTGTTTGAAAGTTTCTATACCCTCAAAAATGTCATAATTTACATTTACAAATTGTTCTTTACTTTCATATGTAGTAATATTAATTTGCTTTATTAATCCTAAATTAATTATGATATTATGAAATATATAATATATCAAATAAAATACCTGGAAGTACCTAATTACTCTATTGCCGTCTTTCCCTAAAATAATTAAGCCTAAGTGTATTCTAGACAAAACTTGATATAGACGATAGACTTTTTACTTCATGTTACAATTCATTTCTTAATAGTACATTTTGATTAGTGTACAAAAACAAATTTTTCTCTCAGTGTACTAATAACTGGCAGAACTGTCAAAAAATATGTTCCCCAAGATCAAAGGTGCCGACAGGCTCTGTCGCTTCTGTATGGGTAGGGTATTCTGTGCTTTGGTACTGCAAATTAGAGATGGGTAACTCGCGAACATAGAACACCATACTACCGTAACCTGGTTTTCTTTGCTCACGAATGAATTAACGGTTAACGTTCTCAAAAGGCTGCTTTTATTGCCGGCAAGAAAAATTGCAGCAATTTTTATAAATTAAACTAAACTAAATTGCGAACTGTAAAGCGGCCTTAAGAAACCAAAACCGCAGTGAGGTTACAAGAGTGGTCAGAGAAGTCGTAACCATAGATAAGAGAAGAGATAGATGGAACTCTCTCATAGAATTAAATGAAACCGTGTAGCGCCATCTCTTGAATTGGTCTCAAACTAATTTTAACTAATATGGCGGATGGCGCTATATTCAAAAAAATATTCAAAAATAAAATACAGTTTGCGGACCTCTTAAGAGTTCCATTATGGACAAAACGTATGTATATAAGAATAGCATAATCATACTTGGTTACATAAAGTTTTTTTTATCCTTATCTAGCATAAACTAAATATGATTTTGCTATTCTTGTAATATAATATATATACGTTTCGTCCATAAGGGAACACTTAAAAAAGTCCACAAACTGTATTTGAAACCGTTCCTCAAGAAATAATGTCTAAAAAATAAATTTTAAAGACATGCTGTGATGAAAAAGGAGGATATTTGAGATATTGAAACCATTAAATACCAAAATCAATTGTTTTAGATGTAACATTCCTTTATTCACAACCACATTTATACGCATTCACAATCACATTTATACACAAGACACAATCACATTTAAGTATAAATTATTTCCAACTAGCCATTTATATAAACTAAAAAAAGTAAAGGCGTAACTTTCTTTACAAGAAGTTTCATTTATAACACACATCTGGTAGGTACCAGTTCTAGTTCTCCTTCTTTTAATGTAATATTAACTCAACTAATTTCTGTCTCAAATAAGAATATATAATACCCAATAAACAAATAAAACACAAAATAAATTAACACATGGAAACAAATTAAACACAAAACTACAAAACTTAGGTTTGTTTTGGTTTTACTTAGAACCAATTCAATCGATACGCCCAGATAAATATTGACGTAAAAACATAACGCAAATTATAAATATTAAACATTTGGGCGCATGGACTGAACTAGTTCTTCAGGACCACCAATCTCTTTTTTAACAGTACCAACTATACATAACTAACTAAGCTGGTTGCGCCATCTATAGAGTTGGTCTCATACTAAATATCACATTTCAGGTAGGATAAGAGTGAACAGCCCCTGGTCGTAACCAATTGACCCTTGGTTATTCTCAATCCCTGAGGTAATTAACATTAATGAGAACAACTGCACTACACCCGCAGTCGGATGGAATGGTGGAGCGAATGAATACGACCATCAACCGGTACTTATCCAAAGTAGTCTCCGACCACCACAGGGACTGGAACCAGTTTCTCCACCTGTTCCTACTAGCCTACCGGTCGTCAATCCACGAAACAACTGGGCAAACACCTGCAAAAATCGTCATGGGCCGTGAACTGCGTCTACCCTGTGAAGTTCGGCTGTACACCAGGGGACCACGTGGCTGGAGAGGACTACGTCAGTACTCTACGCCAGAGAATGGACGACATCCACGAATGAGTCCGTTCAAATATCCAGGGCGCCAGCGACCGCATGAAGGAGACCTACGACATCAACGCCAACGATGGAAGGTACCAGCCCGGCAACCAAGTTTGGTTATATAACCTACAACGTCGTCGTGGGTTCATATTCCCAACGCTAATTTTTATTGTGATTTAAGCTGATACTTAAAGCTCAGCACATACCTATTAAAAGTTTAATCACCATCTGTCTCGGTTTCTATGCCCCTTTCTGGAATCTTAACATAGAATAGCATAATTAAATACATCATAATTCAAAATACATAAGTATAGTTCTTTTCTTTATTTAAGAGCCAATTCGGCACCTTTGAATATACCGCATTGATAAAAAATATTGGTGAGACCATAAAAACAACAGAAAGAAAAGTGCTGGCACACCCGGGCAAAGTAAATCTGATTCGCCCTAAGGGACACTGCTTAAGTCATACTTACCAATAGAATTAGGGCGTTAACATAGATTGCCCAATGCGAATGGAGAACCACAATACACTGGGGTCTCCAAAATTTGGCCCTCAAAATTCGTTTACCTCCACAATTAGGCGAAAAATCCCTCCGCAATTCGGCGTTTTTCTATCCCCACTATTACCACGAGCTCTTTGCTCCTGTGCGGTGCGCTATTTGAAATCCTTGCAACATTAGTTTATTGAATAGGAAGCATAATTATATTTAAAAAAGTTAATGGAATATTAAAAAGTATGTACGTTCATAAGTTACTTCGACGTTTTTAAGACATTCTTAAAGTAGAGAAAAGTTTTTACGCTAAATTTAAAACTATATGTATACTCATAAAATACATTACTATAAAATACAGCAGGTACTGTAGTTAGATTAGTGAGCGGCCCTCCAAATTTTCCTAATACGCTCCTGGGCTGCCCTGTTTCTACCACGTGGTGATGGACGCCGACTGTCATAAAAACGCTTTTTTTTTGCAAGGCGGCATCGGTGAAACGTGCCGAACTGGCTCTTAAATAAAGAAAAGAACTTGTATTCACAAGAGAACTAGAATTCACAAGAGTTGCTACACATTTTGAAAGTGGCAACAGTGCTTGCATGTAGTACCAACCGTACAAATACGAAACTAATTTACATATGTACTTGTTTTTAGTTTTTAGTTTTACAGCACAGAGTAGGTGGTTTACTCTGTGGTTTTAGCTACATATGTAGTTTATTTCTGGTGTTGTTGAGGTGCGGGTGTTTTATCGATGCAAAATCAAAATATTATTGTTTGTGTAGCTGTGGTTTTATTAATGTTTTTGTAATACGTCCAGGATATGGCATCGCTTTCACTACCACGAGTGCTACATCCAAGGAAGACAAGCCTCGAAATAGAGAAGGAAATCTTCGAAAAATCACAGGTGTGCGTTTAGGTTAGGCGGCATTTAATACCTATATTCATATTTGCTCTTTTACCGACTGTCTTATCTTAATTAATTTATCAGATTAATCAAGAGTAGCAGAAACATATTTATGCTATTTTACGCTTTAAATGGACACTTCCTTCTGAAATAATCTATTAGGTAAATATGATGTGGTAGGTAGGTACGTTGTTAAAAACGTCTACTTTTATCGCAATTTTTTTGGTATTGTAATCTACATTATTAAAATGTACGCTCATATTCATATTCTGTTTTTTCCTGATGGTTTTGTAAGATATATCCAGAAGAGTATTTACATATTCTAGAATGCAGTTTTTATTCAACAGCGTCTACTGTTTTTTTAGTACCTACCTAAACACTTACTTAGGTTAGGTAGGTACAATATTTTTTGCGTATCGTAACGACGAACGACTTGTTTAAGGACACTTGCGGCTGAGTTGTCTTTATTTTAGTGTCGCAACAGAAATGTTGTGTTACTTATGTCCTGTTGTATTTAAATATTGATTTAAGTTTTTTAAACAACAGTATGTGGCAATATTTTTATAACTAACTGCACAAACTTTGTTTTGATTGATGGACTGCATACAGTTTCAAATTCTTGTATATCTTATACATAGTAGTTTAATATTTGAAAGTCTCGAGTCAGGTTAGCAAAATACCTATAGTTTGTGTAAATGTACATATGTTTCAAAAGATCCTTAAACACATTTGTAATATTCATTTAAATTATTTTCAGTAAAGTATACCTTTGTAATGTATATATACATATGTATGTACATAGGTAATTCAGTTTTTCATAATAATGTCCAACCAAGTTGTTCCATATTCATTGTTTTCTTGTGAATTTCTTTTTCTGGAAATGAATTTGGTAATCTGTTTTTAGACTAAAACTGAAGTTCCGAAATATCGAGGGGGAATTAGTATGTACATATGCTCTCGAATCACTAAGTTAACCTTCACAAAGCTTGTGAAGCAAATAGAAAATATTAAATTGCGTTTATACATAAATATGTATGTAACTATATAAACATATTATTTATATGTACATATAAATAAGTAGGTATATCCTACTTAGTTATTATTTTGTATGTTTATATTGTCTAGATATTCTAGGTTACCGACTATCGTGCAGTAATATTTCACTGATCTTTTACATTTAAAAGTACTTATCTTCTTTTTTTGAAAACCTCCATTGATGAAATATCTCAACTTTCATGAAATTATCTCTTAAAAAAGGTAGTATTAATACAGCGTGTTTTTTCGATGTTTAGTATAGGGTACATGAATTTTGAACACTAACGGAGAGAAGTTTAAATAAGATTTGCAGTTTTATGATAGCAATTTAAAACACTATTCGGTTTTCTAAAAAATCGATATTTGAAAAATATAGATTTTTTTTCTGATTTAGTTGTATGTTAAAATTGAAAACTGATAGGTATTTATGTAAGAAAATGATAAAATTGGTAAATCTTTGATTTTTTAAAACAACTGTATTAATGCCAAAATATTATAGCATTGAAAAGTTACAAAGAGACATTTTCCATGACATAGCCACCTATGATAGCCATTAAAAAAAATGTATTGTATGTCATAACTTCGATACGACCTTCAATATGATATCAAAACTTTGACTAGTGTACCTTATACAGATTACCTACAGATATCTACAATATTCTCCTTTTTTTCTGTAAAACAAATAATAATTAACATATACTTAGATTTAACAAAATCACAGATTTTTTTTTATATATTATCTAACTATATATATTTTTTTAAACCAACCGTATTTTAAATTGATCTCATAAAACTGCAAATCTTTTCCTATGTATATAATCCGCTAATTTTCGAGATTTCTATAGTAAACATCGAAAACGGAGATCATCCTTTATAGTAGATAATGATAGGATGTATCCTGACATGTAGATGTATGTAAAATAAAATACATAGTAATTTTTACGCGTAACATTTATTTTTTTTCTAGGTAAATTTCCTTATTAGATACATATGTATGTACCTAGAAATAACGTAGATGCGTTCCTGGAATTGTTCATTACCAGTAAGAAGGTTTTATCTAACTATTTTAGTTACTTTTCCTAGATTACCAGAATTTTTTGTGTACCACGTTATTGAGACAATTGTTTCGGTACATACCATACAGACCCTGAATTAGACGATTAAATTTAGCTTTTGTTGTTAGATATGAAAAAAAAAAATAGATATTTACTCATAGGTACACACTTTTGATAAAAAATTCAAACGTCGCCAAACTTTAAATTTGCGAATGCCTCTAGAAATTATTTTCCAATTAACATTTTTATTTGAAAATTGTTTCCAGGTAAATGTAATAAGTAAGCGAGTCTATTAAATTGCTACTAATGGTGACGTATGAAGTCACCAACCTCTGTCGAGTAGCATTGTAAACAGATAGGTACCTTTGCATTATCTGATAATGATAAAGGCGTCTACTTTTGTATTGTGTCAACTACATAACAATAATTTCTTTATTTATACGTGTGAATGTCACTTTTAATAGAGATAACGAAAACCCCCCATGTAAAACTACCAGTGTTTTCAATTTGTAATGTTAAATGAGGATACATACATATATAAGTACATACATATGTATGTATGGTGCATATGTGGGTCCCTACTAACTTTAATATGTTATAAACAGTTAATCTATGAAGAAAAATGTTGATTTAACATAGAACTTTTAAAGTGTAAATTACAAAGATGAGTTGACTTCAAAGGTGAGGTGTCTATTCATTTTTTCATGAACTAAATTGTCTACCAAATTTATAAATAAATAAATATGCATTGCCCAACAGAATATACCAGGATAGGACAATTTTATAGAAATATGTAATCATTTTATAACTATAAATACATACATACAGTGACAATTAAAAAGAATATCTTGTAAATTATAGAAAAGTCATTGTATACAGCGCGGGCCAAAAATCCGCCCCCCCCTATTATTTTTTGAACTAATTGTCGGATTCACTTGAAACTTGGTGTGGTTACATAAGGCATAAAATAACATCTCATGGGGTGACTCTTATACAATAATTTACCCTTAAAACAGGGGGGGGGGGTGTAAATGGGGGAAAAAAACTTAAATTGGAAGGGGTGGCATGCGGCACCTCATTTGAAAGGGATTTTTTATGGGGAGTATCACGGAGATGATTTTTTTATTATTAGGCTAATGGTTTGTGAAATAATGTACTTCTAAGTTTTATTTTCCCTAACAATACTCACCGTTTACAAGAAAGTTAACAATAAAGATTACTCACCTTTTGTAGCGAAATTCCCACTTCTGCTTTATTATTAATGCAGCAGTTGTTCGAAATGTTCGCCTTGTACCTCCTGACAAATGTAGAGTCGATGTTTAATCGCCTCCCTTACCCTACCAAAGGTTTCCATGTACCCTACCTACGAAATGCTTCTACAGCCATCTATTATTTTTTTGGCGGAGATCGGCTAAATTTTGCGGTGGCGTACTGTACACCTGAGATTTTAGGTACCCCCATAAAAAAAAATCTAAGGGGGTGAGGTCCGGAGACCGTGCGGGCCACTCTGTTGGGCCTCTTCGTCCTATCCATCTATTCCGATAATGATGGTCCAGAAACGCTCTCACCGGTCGTGTGTAATGTGGTGGTGCACCATCTTGTTGAAACACAATGTCTTCTGTGGACTCATCAGGATGGGCTTCTGCGATCTCTACTATAAGAGGGTGTATTAAGTCCTCTAGCATATCTAGGTACTGTTGGCCGTTGAGATTGCCTTCGATAAATAGAGATCCCACGATATGGTTACCCATAATGCCAGCCCACACGTTAAGCTTCTCTGGGTACTCTGAGTGCCCTTCCCGGAATACATGAGGATTCACATCTGACCGATATCTCATATTTTGCCTATTGACTTCCCCATTTAGGTAAACTGTGCTTTTGTTCGAAAAACACACATGGGCTAAATAAGATGGGTTATTATCAATTCTGTTGGTCATAAGTTCACAAAACTCTATGCGTCTAACGGGATGATCCTCAGTCAAACATTGTAGGTACTGCAGTAAGGGTGGAATTTCTGTTTACGCAGTACTCTTTTTACCGTAGTAGCTGAAACACCACAGGTCCTAGCTATGCTTTCTGTTGTCTGTTGGGGTGTGAGAACCATTTTGGCCACAATTTGGACTTGGGTGTCCTCACCGATAGTTGGACGGCCACTACGCGGTTTATCGCCTACGCTTTCAGTGGTGCTAAAATTGGAAACTAGCTGTCGAATGTATTTTCTAGAAATGGGTCTGTCCGGAAACCGTCCATTGAAAATCCTTTAGGCTTCATGGTAATTCCGGCCGGCTTCATCCCAAATGAATATAGCTTCTGTTTTTTCATTTAAAGTACGTTTATCCATAATTTAAGGAAAAACAGTGCAAAGCCACACTTTAAAGTCGAGATCAAACTGTAACTCTACACCAATTAAACTTTCAACTAAAGCAACTACCAAAAAATTGTATTCAGTCCGCAAGTAACACAAATAGTCCAGGAACGTTATTAATTAATGAGTTTATAGTAGCATTATAAAAGAAACCAAAGAGGTGAGGTGTAGAAACCTAAACCAAAATCTAAACCATAATTCTGACTTGTTGACCGCTTGGAATATCTTTTAACCGTCCTTGGACTATTTGTGTTACTTGCGAACTGAATACAATATTTTGGTAAGTTTTTTCAAGTTTTAACATCGACTCTACATTTGTCAGGAGGTACAAGGCGAACATTTCGAACAACTGCTGCATTAATAATAAAGTAGGAATTTCGCTACAAAAGGTGAGTAATCTTTAATTTTAACTTTCTTGTAAACGGTGAGTATTGTTAGGGAAAATAAAACTTCGAAGTACATTATTTCACAAACTATTAGCCTTGTCGAAATATTCGAACCTCGTAGTGTTAAAATTCGTTTGTGTCCCTTATTATTCTTGTGGCTAATTGTAACTCCATCAAGTTTAATTTTTTCGACACTGGATTGTTGATTGTATTGTTGACTTGCTTCAAACCATTAATTTTGTAATTTCATCAAGAAAAATTGACGAAATTTGAATAACAATTCCTGTTTTGTAATTGACGTTTCAGATTTTTCGCCCCATCGTATTGGTGCATTTTTGGCTGCAGTATTATAATGATAATGATAGATGTTCGTATGATTGCACAATTCGCGAAAGCACTGGACACAAACGCTTCCAACTGGCATCGTATGCATATCGAAGTTCCGCTATTGGTACGAACGTATTGCTACTTCGTACGAATAATTTTCTTCATCGCTTATAAAACGATTTGTATTATTTATACGTCGATGTTGTTTACACATCATATTACTTAATTATACGTCGGTGATGTACGTGTAGCATATACATATACTGACATTTCTATAATTTACGGGATACTCTTTTTAGTTGTTTTAAGCGAGCGTTTCCGTACGAATAGTTTTGTGAGCCACTGTATATAAAAAATAAATAAAACAAAACATGTTTCCTATGAATACATTACCTGTAAATAAACATAATACATGAAAAACGAGGTATAATATAATTTAAGTATTGAACAGATTTTTATTGAATCGCTGATTGCAGAAAGGGTATATGCGTGTTAAAGTTAGTATTGAGTAAAATAGTGGCGTCTGTGAGTCGGAAAAAACCTGAAAAAATGATCTCGATTTACCCGGATCCAGAGTACCTCCCCCCGTTTTCGAGGATGCTGAATACCATGCCGGTGTCAGAATGTCTCTTTGGGATTGCGCAACCCCCCAAAACGGCCAAAAACCACCCCCCTACATCATTTCCTTGTAAAAAAACGTCTTTTCCCCGTTTTCGAGGATGCTGAACACGGCGGTGGTGAATCGAAAAACGGCTACGTACTTCTATAGAGAATGTAATTGAGAAATAAATAATTAAATAAATAAATAAAAAGTGTATTGTGTACAAAGAAAAGAATACACAAACGGAAGGAGTTCGGCGTTGCCGGTGTTCCACTCCCCAGATTTTCAATATATAGACATTACATAACAAAATTAAATTTAACTTTAAATCCAAGAAACCTATTTGCCTAAATAAATAAATATATATATATATATATAACTAAAAAAAAAAAGTAATGAATATATACATATATATATGGTATAATACAATTACATATTAATGAGGTTATACATGAGTTTGAACTTACATTCCTTTTTAAATGCTCCTAGAGGTAAATTAATATTGTCTAATACCATGTTTAATAACTTCAGAGCTGTATATAGAAAGCTACCCTTAAATTTTGTAGTATGGTGTTGAGGTATTGTATAGCAATTACTGCGAACATTTACATTATGAACATATGATCTGCGAGTTAGACTGTTATTTAAATACTATTATAATATTAAATACTGAAAGAAAAGAAACTACTAAAATTTCAAATATATCCATGCAATAGTATTCGAGTAATCTTTTCTCCCAGTTTGAAAACAGTAATTTGGAGAAAAACGCTTTTAAAGTTTTACTAACACTTCTTAAATCCTTGAAATTCTCATTTTACCCATTCTCTTCTGGACATGGTCGATACAATCCTTCTTACTCACAGTACAATCTTTATAAGTCTGTGCATCTATGATAACTTTAAAAGTTTTTCAATCGCAGTCCCTGCCTCTTGGACGCCTATCTAATTTTTTTTCACTATAAGATCAAGTGAATATCATTTTTGAGACCCTAAAGTATTGTTTAAGCCATGAAAAAAAATCGATTTTTTCAAAATTCTAGAGTGGCGTTACCCCTTAAGGAATTTTGCCTGACGGATGAAATCTTTTTTATGATATTTATTATGTATTCATCTGAATTAATTATCCCCTTTTTTATTTGTTAAATCAGCCATGATCATAACGCGACAAAATACTAACGAATACTGAACGTGTGAACGTTTCTAACTGAACAAAATAATAAACTGCACAACGCCATATGTTTCTCACACATTGATTTTGATGCGAAAGGATACAACTTAATGAGTTATATCCATTCTGCACTCAATAAGTAATCTGTGTTCGTGTCACCTATCGTTTGTGTATCGTTTCCGGACCAAACGCAAAAGGAAGGTAAAACCTAATCATTTTGGAATATCATTTATTGTGGCAAAAAATATGAATACTCTTTTTGCAATCAGCGATTCAAATATATTTAGTAATCTCCATATTATTGTCAACACTGTTTTACTATATGTATGTACTGACGTTACAAAGGAACATAGGCAAATGGAAAATTCAGATTTAAAAAATGAAGCTTGGTAGGTTTAAATATAATTTAGAATATTAATAGTATAGTATATGTATTAATAATAAATATAGATCCTTTTTTTATCGGCCCAACCACCCGTTTTCAGCGTGTACAGAATGCAACCCCAACTTTTCGTTATTTACTGATTTGCATTATTAACTCAGAAATTCTAGAGTTGGTTAAAATCTATATCACCTGCATAATTTTTTGGTAGGTATATTAAAAAATTTCACTAACAAAAAAAGTTGGAAGTGGCGGAGAGGGGTAGTTCCCAAAAAATAATATTTGTTGCAATAAAATACGTCATCATTTAGAGCGTAGAAGACGGCAAATCTTTGGTCTTAACTTTTTCTTAATATCCTTTATAGTTTCTGAGTTATTAATACAAATAGTGAAAGGTAGGGTTGTATTCTCTACACCCCGAAAACGGGCAACTGGGTCGCTAAAAAAACATCACTTATTACTGGGATCAGTCTATAAACCCACCAAGTTTCATTTACATCTGAATTTTCGATTTGCCTGTGTTCCCTTGTTAGTGAAAAGTTAAATACATATGTATATCAAGCTGATCCGCAAAATAAATACAGTGGCTCAAAAAAGTCTGCGTACGGGTAACTTGCAACAAAATAGTATTTAAAAAAAAATTAGTTTAGTGAAAAATAAAGTTTATTAAGGTATTTCTATTGTATATCTACTAAACGTGTAATAAGTTTCAAAATATTGCGGTAAAAATACAGAAAACGGCAGTTGTAAAATGTGGAAAATAGCTGACATACAAATCAAAAAATTCTACGTACAAGATCATATACATTTGTATGTTATGATAGGACTGCGATGTGAAAGCGACGATTTGTTTTGTCGGTTGTAATTATTAGTTTTACGTATGACAACAATAGGGTAGCACGGTAGATTAAAGAAAATATATTTTTACACGAAAATGCCCTCCAAGTCCGAAAAGAAGAGAAAAGGGTGCGATCTGTCTACAGAAACTCATAATTCAGCTAATTGGAAGATATGATAGCAAACGCAATTGGCAGATACTAGGGAGACCTCGTTTCACAATTCAGAGTGATTGAAAATTTCAACGTTGCGAGTTTCTAAACCTCGTTCGGAACATCCAAAACTGTTTACACTCCATGATGAACGATATATTGTGATGCAATTAAAAAAGAACCTAAGATTAGTGCTGTAAAACTAGCAGCTAATATGGAGGCATCGACTCAAAAAACATTCGATGTAGGAACTGTAAGGAATATTTGAAGAAGGGCTAATTACCATGAGTCTGTTGCGAGAAGGACGTCATTAATTTCAAATTCAAATAAAAGGAAACTATTCAAATGTGCTCAGCAATATAAAAATAAATCGGGACACTTTTGGAGGAGTTATCTTCAGTGACGAAAGTAAACTAAACGAGTCCCACGAACAAGTGACATTTTGGAGAAAAACTAAGCAGAAATTCAAAATTAAAAATGTGCATCCAACTATCAAGCAATGTGGTAAATGTTTTATGGTGTGGGGGTGTATTGTTGCCAGATGTGTGGGAAATTTGAAATCTATCAACGGCATAATGAATAAGCATGGCTATTTACATATACTAATACTTTAATAAAGTACATTGTCAACTCCTGTATATGTGTACATAGTACAATCGTAGTCCAATCATATAACGCCATTTTGTTCCGAAATATAACCCGTCTGTGTTTTGCGCTCCACCCTCACCAAGCTACGGTACGTGTCAAGGGTGGAGTCGCGAAGGTTTTATTTACGGCGAAATTTACACTTATTGTTAATATTACTTAAACTGCGCTGGTCGATGTGTTATTCGTGTGCACGAAACGTCGAATAAGTTTGTAAAAATGTCGGGACAGCGGACGATGCACGTTACGGTGTAGCGTTGGATAAACAATTTTGCGGAACTGACTTAATGGTAGTGAACTTCGTTTTATCGTGTGTGACAGTATACTACGTGGCATGTAAAACAGCTGTTTTGCAGCAAGTTGCTACAGACAAACATAAAACTCGTGCAAATGGCGGTTTGAATGCGCGAGTGAGACAGAGACCATTCAACTTGGATTTAGTCAAAATGATGGTAGCGTGTAATATTCTATTCGCCAAATTAGATCATCCTGAGTTCAGACAATTTTTCCAGAACGCTGCTAGTGGAAAGCACGGCGAAGTTAGTCTGTTTTGTCTGAATTGTCGATAAACCTATATGGATTAGTATCGACGAAACGACGGATGTTAAAAGACAGAACATAGCTAACGTAGTGGTTGAGGGACTGGATGAGGCAAAAACCATGGAAGGGCATTTGATAACGTCAAGGGTGTTGGAAAGCACAAATGCGGGAACATGTGAGCAGTCTACGTCACTATGGGGCGAGGAGAACTTTGAAGTAAATACACATTATGTATTGCTTCTACTGTAAGATGCGACGGATGCCAAGCTAGCCGGCGCCTAATAAGGACAATCCGTATTATTGATGATTTATGGAAACTCAAGTGACAGTACGGACCCGTTATAGTGTCGGTTACCGTGTGTATGCCAAGATCTATGTCTTGTGACTTTGGTTCCTTTGCCGATTAGTTGGGCTTCAACAATCACCATCGCATGTAAAAGGTAAGACCTGTTTAACATTTTAGCCCAATCAACGGGGAGAAAACCGGTCACTAATTGTTATCAGCAAACAAAAAATATGGTCGTATAGAGAAAAAAATTCTAAGAAAGATAGCGTTTTTGGCGACTCGAGTTTTAATGGCGAACATAACCAAAAAAATTCGGAGAAGTCAAAAAAACGGTTTTTTTGCAAATAAAAAAAAAGCTTCAAGTCCTACACAAGAAAGTTAGTTAAAATGACCATTTTTTTCAAAGATTCAAAAAAGTTTTATTTTTTCGAGTTATAACGATTTAAAAAAAAAAGACGTTTTCAAAAATCAGCTTTTACAGAGGCAAAAATGATCGTACAGAAAAGATCATGGGCTCATTTTATTCGCGAAGACTTGTACTTTCATGCTATTAAAAAACCAAATCGCTTTTATTTAATTTTTGCATAAAAAATGCGTTGTAAAATTGTATCATTTTTTCGAACCGGTTTCGAACTTTTTTAATTTTGGTTTTACATTTTTGACCGTTACATATTTGAAAACTGGCATTCAAAACACGCATAGGCTTTTTTTTTATTTGCAAAAAAACGTTTTTTTTGACTTTTTGCGAATTTGTTTGGTTATGTTCGCCATTAAAACTCGAGTCGCAAAAAAACCCTATCTTTCTTAGAATTTTTTTCTCTATACGACCATATTTTTTGTTTGCTGATAACAATTAGTGACCAATTTACATGGGGGCTTTCGCTCGTTGATTGGACTATTTCAGAACGTTACTGATAGTGGTATCCTGCAGCCGCTCCTGGTAAAGTACGCATCTGTATTAATCTCGGGGCTCTACTTTACACACAACAAGCCGTATTACAAAAGCAACTCCAGTAAATATTTTAGTGTACGTTTCCGAGTATGTACGCAGAATTTTGACTTGGTATGTTAGCTGTTTCCCACATTTTACAATTGCAATTTCTGTATATTTCATATAAACTTAATATTTTGAAACTTATTGCATGGATAGTTTATATAAAATAGAAATGTATTATCATAACATAGTATTGTAACGTTTTATTTATTTCGGGTTCGTGAGGTGTGAAAAATTAAACTCGCACTTTTAAACTAACACTATTTATTTAATTAATACAACTACGGACTAACACTATTTAACTACACTAATTTATTTTTATACAATTTATATTAGAGCGTTGTACGGAGAGCGCGCCGTTCACATGATTCAAATAGAAAACTACTGTCCCGCGTCGAAATACCCCGTTATATATCCATACGGATTCTACCAGTAGCTTTCCGGCGCTTCGATTTCCCGAACAATCGGGCAAAGCAGCCGTGATATTTCGACGCGGCGCTGCGCGCGTACGTCATCGACGTGCGGTGGGCTGGATCATCGAAGCAGGCAGGGGCGGACTGGCCCAGCGTTCGCAACAGTATAAAACAAAGTCGCTTCCCCCTGTTTGTCCCTACCTATGTATGCTTAGATCTTTAAAACTACGCAACAGATTTTGATGCGTTTTTTTTTAATAGATAGAGTGATTCAAGACGAAGGTTTATATGTATAATACATGCATAATATACTGCCGTCATATGCAAAAACACAGTAACTTTGAATAAGTTGAAACTGAGATTTGTGAGATATTGTGTTCTTGCTTAGCAAATGTTGCCATATCTTAAGTTAAGGGGTTTCTCAAAGGGAATATTTACATGTTTAGAAATATTTTACTGTGTTTTGGCTTAGTTAAACGGTAGAATAATGTATTATAAACACTAAGTCGTTACTAACTCATTTTATTAAAATTCTAGAGTTACTGTGTTTTTGCCTATGACGGCAGTATAGTAGAGAAACACTGATAAATTTAGAGGTTTCTTATGTGATGTCGTAAACTGTGCGAAGCCGGGGCCGGGTCGCTAGTATCGAAATAAACTTATTTTTCACAAAATTGATTTTTTTTCTTAGGTGCTATTCTGTTGCGAATTGTCTGTACGGAAATTTAACCACTAAAAGGTCAAATCAAAGAAAGACAAAAATTATTTTCGAGATCATTTTATTGCTTGAACTGCAAGAACTAGTTTTTTAACATGATTTTTATTCTTTAACTAACAGCTTTGTTGACTATTTATTTTCAGATTTGCATGCATTGACTGATTTTTCCTGCTAACACTATTTGCTCCTAACTTTTGCATGACCTTTTGAAGAAATACAATCATTTTGACTGTTCAAAATGGCTAAGGAGTACACGCAAAGAGATTTGGAGAAATACGTGAGTAAAATATGGATCCAAAAGCTTTTTGGTGTAAAGGATGTATTATTTATTTTTTACGCTTATTTATGGGTTTGTAGTACTTTCGCACTGTATGTCGATGTTTGTATCTTAGGGTGGAATTCATAGTTGTCACTTAAATATATAAGAATACTCTATAATATGTTTCGACCAATACGAAGCTCAAATTTTCCCACTTCAACGTGTCTTTAAGTGCTGGTTATGAATTTGGGCCTTAGTGCTTTGTAGATTGCAACAGTTGGGTTAAACTGCTGATTGTTTAACACTAAAGTGTATTTACATACATACACTATATCACAATATTATTCGTACCCAAAAGATTAAATATAACCTGAAAAACACTAATGATAGAAAGTAGGAAGAACAAAGATTTTTTTGAAGGTAAATGCGTTCTGTATGTGAAACATATATATGTATATTTGGAAGTCGCTGAACAAAGATTAGAAAACCAAAAAATATTTTACTGAAAGAAGTACAAAAATTGGGTCACAAAATCATTCGTACCCTTTATATTTATGAATAGAAATTACAGTCCATCACTTCATCAATAAAAACAGATTTCCAACAATCCTTGCCATAAGTTGTAACATCGTCAAATGTTAAAAAAAACTGGTGGTAAAATCACGTTTTATTTTTTCAACTCCTAATCCTCTGATAGGATTTAAATTCTGGTGAAAGCTACTGTGTAATCACATCAATAGAAGGATAGCAATTTCTATTATTCATTTTAATACTCACTTATTATTAGAGATGATATTGCTGATACCATCTAGTTTGTGTCATATTATCAAAAGCACGCGGTTCCATAAGGCTTTCTTTTTATATAAAGACACTGATCTTGATCCCTTCGATCACATATATGAGATCTACACGGAATGCAGAACCCATTCTGCGTTCGCATTCTCCATTCTGAAACGCAAATGAAAATAATAAAATAATCCATCAAACAAATTTTAATAAAAATAAATAATAAAAAGCACAACAAAGAAACATTACATACACATAAACCATTTTAGATCCGAATCTCGAAATCACTAAAATTGAAATTGACTAAATCACTAAGAACACAAAATTATTTTCTTAAAAGAGTGATATTTGGATATGACCTTTGTGTCCTGTATGACCTGTATGGCCGTCCACTCCACTACGTGGATGTGGAAGTAAAATAAAGTTTTCAATACTCCACCAACGACTAGGGAAAATGTGCGGCAACATATTATTATCATAGTAGCTTTTCGAGATTTTTTTCCAGAAATACTAGCCAATGTGAAGCGATCGTTTAAAAATGGCATTCGTTCGTGTGTTGATCAAAACAGACTAAATTTCGAGCTCTAAATATGAAATGGTTTATGTTTGTGTAATATTTTTTTTGGTATTCATTTATAGTTTTGTTTTTTTTTTTTTTTTTTTTTAATATTTAATATTATTATTGTTGAATTATTTTGATTTGTTTCACCCTTTCTATGTTCTACGTTCCTTGTTTTTTAGTAAAAGCAGTAAATAATATTGTCAAAGCCTATTTGCTTTTTTTCTCGAAAACTGTTGGGAGATAGTATAGACAATGTTATATTATTTAAAAGGTGATTTAATTTCGTCTTCAATGGAATAAATATATGTGGGTCATTCCATTTGAAAAAAAAAAGTTATTGCCGTTAAAAGTTTGACAATTTGTATTTGCGAAGAATAATGTACAGCATTTTGCAACAACCACGAAAGTGAAAGTGTAATTCATGATTAATCGAACTCTCTAAACGCCTCTTAAGTTTTTTGGTTTAGACCCTATATCGTGATATTTTTCAAAAACAGTTGATTATCCTCAAAACGGTGGGTTTTAGGTACCATGTGTGAGTAATAAAGTTGACTTAAAAGGAAGAGGGTCCATTTGGGTAGTTTTTTGCCCCGAATTATTTTTGGATGAAAAAATCAGATTTTTTTTTAATGTCTACTAACAATATTCGATTTTACCCTAAATGGACCAGTGTCCCACAGTGCACGTATAATCTGCAACTTTTTTTATAATTTAACCGACCCCGTTATCTCAAACAATTTAGAAGTTACCAATTACCAAAGCAATCCTATCGAAATAGTGCACACACTGTGTGTATTATCATGAACAGGACAGTTAATGAAGGATTTCTATAAATCCTCCATTACATTCTCTAGTTTTCCATATTGCCAAATTACCATGCAAATTTTTGTTTGGTATTCAATTTGCGTGAAGATCAATTTTATGCGTCTTAGTGTTTTCGTCTTAGTTTAATTAGTATTTTGTTGTTAATTAGACAAACCCCTCTTGTCTGGCGTAAAATAAACAGACCTTTGTTGTTGCAATACCTTAAAGTGCATTTATTTTTTTAGTACTAACTAATCCTTCTCGTTATACACTATTGTTTTATCAGAATCGTCTCTTATCTGGAGAATCTAACAAAAAAAACATCCTTCGTTTCCGTCTCACGCACATAGAGTACACGGTAAACAGTTTTACAAGTTGCAAATAAGCTGTAAATTTTTTATATTAATGTGTTTACTTACCTCGTCTAGAGAACATTAAATGTGGTAAATGAGACATGATGTATCCTCGTTTCAGTGTAAGTCCCTACGATTTTTTTATTTCCACTAACAATAACTAAATATTTATTATATTAAGAGTGATCGTTTTGTAGCATGCCTTTGTATGCATACAGAGAGTACAGTAGTATAAACATTACAGATAAATATCTGTAATGTTTGTACATACATGTGTATGTAGGCGTACGAGTATATAAATATTATAATCCACTTCAAGTTGAAAATAAAAAGATTTGGGGTTAAAATTGTTTGCTACAAAATACACCTACAACAATCTTTTTTAATGGAAGCATATAATCTTTAGTTTCCATTATATTCACACCGTTATGGCATTCTGTATATGTATTTCGCACCTAGATTGGTTACTTCAAATTGTACAGCGAATCAGAGCAAAGTGCCAAATTTAGGTAGAGAATGCCATGCAGTGCGAAATTTGTATACAGAATGCTCTTTCATGTGCGTAAATATTATGTACCATGTGTATGTAAATAAATAATTAGGTGTAAATACTGATATTTATATACAAAATGTAATTCACTGGAATTAAAAAAAATAATTACATCCACGTTTTTTGTTAATACATAAGTGGACGAACAGATATTAATCCGGAATTTGCTTTAAAGTGCAGAAATGTGATAGAGGATAGGTACTCAGAAGTATTGGTTGAGTGTAAGTCTAAAACAAACTTCTGTCTTTTGCATTTTAACATTCTAAGTAATTATTAGGCGGCATATAACTGTTATTTTGCAAAATTAGCGCCTGTGTAGTATTAAAAATGTGTTATTACACACATTAAACTACAAACATATTCAAGTAGGTACATAATGTATGTTGTGATGTGATATATGACCTTGATATGTACATAGGTACATATCACCATGATGACATTTTCAGAGCTAATCTTTAAAAAAATGATATTAAAAGACGGATCACTTAATGGGGAATCCGTCAATTTTCATATATTTTTCATATATAAGTAAAACAAGTAAACTAATAAAAAGTAAGGTTATCGTCAAATACGTTCACATACAATACCTAATCAAGTAGTGGGCGCTACTTTGCTAATTTAACTTCCAATATATGTTAGGGATGAATAGTTAATAGGTAAATAGAAAGATGCGTTGATGGTTATATCAAATTGTACAGCAAATCAGTGGTGCCAAATTAAGATGCTAAATGTCATGAACTTCTAAACTCATATACAAAATACCTACATTAAATTTTGCATTTTTAATAAAACATTTGTAATATTTTCCTCATATTTTGATCTAGTCTCCCCCTATTCTCAGGGTAGGGGCGAAGAAGAGTAGGAGATTTTTATAAAGAACTATATCCTCGCATTGTACACATAAAATTACACAAAACAGCGTCGTATTAATTTTTTTGTTTAATTTCAACGAATTACATCTTATATAGGTAAATACATATATATGTATGTCAATGGTACCTACATATTTACGCATAATATGAAAGAACATTCTGTGTACGTGTTTCGCACTTTATGGCATTCTGTACCTGAATTTGGCACCTTTAACTACGTCATGGGAAGACAGCAACATACCTCAGGGGATTATTTTAATGTTATTATCTGGTGATATCCTTAAGTTGTATAAAGAGTCTGGCAAAAGTCTGGAATAATACGTATATATTTTTAACCATATGTTTTATAGGAACATTTTTAAATACGAGTATATAGAAGTTGTTTGACTTATTTTTTTTGTTCTGGTGACTTTCATTTCTTGTCATTTTATTTGACTTCTTTAATTAATTAAATAATCACTTCATAACATGATGCGATGGAGTCTCATGAAAATACGAGAATTTTCATTCTCACCAGCCGTGACCGCTAGTCTAACAACAGTAGATAAAAAATAAGCACCTCACCACTATAAGAACACATCAATCAGTAGCTCACCTGGTATTTGAAATCTATAAAAATATAAAGATAGTAAAGTTTTCTCCGGAATTAGTATGGCTAACGAAATATGTACATATTAACTATGCTCTAATTATTAATTGATTCAGTACCTGTTACAAGTCTATGTAGTAAACATTACTTATATTTGCATTCAGAGTAGAACGGTATGAAACTAAGTAACCGAGTCAAATAGAAATTTTTGTTTAAAGTTCAAAGTTCTCTCAGCCATATTTTCTCATGACGTAAAATTTTATATTCAACTTTTTGTGGAACGAGGTGTTTTAATACAAAGTAATTAGAAGTCAATTCTTAACTCCTCTGTCACTAAAAGAAAAATATTGTGGTCCTGACCTTAAATGAGATTTTAGTTTTTCCTAAAGTAGTTTGATGAAAAAAATGTTAATGTAACATTGACATTTTTTTTCGACAATAAATTTTTTTGGATTTTTGGAATTTGGAAAACATCAATATGGAAACACATCAAAGGGACAGGTATTCATTATTTTCAAAAAGGAGTTTAGATTTAACACTAGCAGGTACTCTATTTCCATTCTAAATTGAAAATAGGTAGAAAAACGCAAGGTTGTCAGATATATTTTCTAAAATTGCTAAGCTCACTATACAAGTATACTTCATACGTTAGTATATGTTAGTTCGTGACGTTCTTAGAAAGCTAGTTTGGAAATATAAAAAAAAAATACATAGATATAAATTTATTAGTTAGCATTAAAATAAAGCGTTTAAAATTGCTGGAAAAAATAATTATAAATTAAAACAACTTTATGTATGTTACTATACTTAAGAAAATTTTGAAGAGCCGGCAACGCGATGCCGCGAATGCATCAGCAAATGCCGACCATTATACTATAGGATTGCTTTATATGTAATACATCCAAATACTTATTCGGTCCACTGTGCCATAAAATTTTTACGACGTCGTTAAAATAATTTACGACTTTAGAAATGCTACGTGTTTAAGGCGCCAGTGACGTGTATTTCAGCTAGGTTTATTAACACAGACAATTTTTTGAGATTGTCTGGCTAAATGAGCATTATTTACAGCAAATTATTTTACAAATATTAAGAGTTTTGTATGCAGGCTAATTTTAATCTCCTATATTGATTTGAATGAAAAAAAATATTTCACAATTTTCGATAAAAGATATATGCACGCCCATGGAATCATAAAGTTGCACCGCTTTTTTTGTTCCCCAGGCGTATTTATCATTTTCAATTAAAATTAGAAGGACTATACCAGTAGTTATTGTATGGATGGATAACTTATCGAACGACTTTCAGAAAATATGTTTTAGCAAAGTTAGTCAAATGTATTAATATGAGGTGTTGGATCAACGATGTGCTAGATACATACATTAAAATTTTTTTAATACACTACATTACATCTCATACTCTACATTAGCATCTCAATATTTTTATTTTAATATAATTGTCACTTAAAATAAAGATCTTATATTTATGTGTATATCTATAGAGTGTAAATATAACTAATAAAATAACAGTCTATATCACGGTATACCCGTGAGTCTATATAATTACTAGTAACAAGATATGCCCTGAACAGTACTTAACAAAAAATGTTTATTATCGTGTAAATATGTAGCAGGACTGTGTTCTCAAGTTCAAGGTTTATCGATATTTTCCGTGTGTTTTCCTTTCTATTTTTAAAGTTATTAAACCGATTTTTAAATTAGGTAGTTGCATGCTCTGCCTTGTGTAAAGATCATAAAAGCATTACATTTTTATTAAATTAGTAATGTCGTTTTTACACAAAAAAGCAGACATATCAGAGATGTAGAAGAGTTTTCAATATAAATGATATTTCGTTTTTTTTTCATATATCGGCAAGAAAAAAAGAGTAAGAGTTAATTTTATTGGATATGCATGGAAAACAACTGCCTGTTTAGATTAATGTCAAGTTTATATAGTGTTTAAATATTTTCTATCCCCAATTTATTCTAAAAGTATAAAGTTGTTATAGTGGTTAAGTTTTTAAATGGCAACACAGCGAACAAGTTGACCAAAAACATCAACAAAAGGTTATCAGAAAAATACGCATTTTTTTAAATGTTGAATTAAACGGGCGTGTTGCTGAGAAAAAATATATTTGATGACGTCATAACAGACATTTTCAAAAATTGGAACAACTATATTTTTGGGACAAGAGCAAGCCCTAGTAGTCCAACTTCAATACTCCATTCAATTTTTTAATAAATTGTTTGGTTCGTCTGTACTAATATTGGGACATCCTGTACAGCACGAGCTGTCACTGTTGGTACTTCTATTTCGGGACTTGACACACTGTTAGTACTCATATTTCGGGATTTATATGGAAACAGTACTTTCTTCTTACACTGGAAAAATTTAGTGTTATCGATATTCATTGAAAAAAAATGTGATATATTAGATCGTAGATAAGTTTCGTATTAAAACCTTCATGCTATAACACAGGCTTTTCTAATTTAAAAATATGTACATACATATTATTTACAGGGTATATACGTATTATGTACAGGATGTCCATTTTTCAGCACTTTTGCGTGGATAACTCTTGTCATTAAATATAGAGAGTTGCGGTTTACACATTACTACTTTTTTGTGAAACGAAAGATTCACAAAAAATTTCAGTGTGTTTACACATTTCGAACCCGCTCTAACACTCTTCTTTTATCTTATTGGAAATGTAAAACGGACTTCCATACAATTTTTTATGTAGAATCCAGTGGCATGGTCAGTTCTTGTCTCCCATAGTCCGTTTTCTCAGAATAAAATAAACATACGTTTTTTTAAATGGAACACCCTATATATTTCTATTTGGTTGAATAAAGTATTTTCTAAGAATTTCAAAAATATGTCACTATATTGGTAAGGTTTCTTAACAATAAGCTCACAATTTGAATATTTGACAAAACTTCTCTTTAAATTCTCGGTAGGCTTTAGTTTATAACAAATTAAAAACAATCTAATGTGTCAGTAAATACACAGCACTTTTTCAGTTTTTTAAGATTCCAGTTTCTAATTTAGTGAATCAGTTTTTACACTACAGTTAAGTACTACTTACAGTTAAGTTTAAGACGCTTAAAAAGTTTGGTTTATACTTTCATTATCATAGAGTTTTATAGTTTCGAGCATTGCGTTGTAGCACAAAGTTTAAAAATAGTCGAGTTTTGGCTGCTCGGGGGGAACGCATGTATCCCAGAAAAAATGATTGATTGCTATCAAAAAACATGAAATATGATCCCTGAATACTTCAAATGGCTGGGGAAATGTCAGCTCCACCCCTAAAACTGTAAAAACCACCCCAAAACCGCTAAAAATAGATAATTTTCGGTTTTGGTCAGATAACTCATATAAACCACAAATAACAGTTGGGGATGGTTAACAGTTGGGGGTGCCTCATCCTGCTGAAAATATATCGTGTGTGTAAAGCCGACGTCGGCCAATTATGAAAAAGGACAAACAGAAGTGAGACGACAGATAAGAAGCAACCGCATACGCATCGAAGGTAGTGAGGGAATAAAACCGACCCACTCACCACCTGCGCTGGTCATTAGAACGAGAAGTGTACAATTTGTCCTTTTTCACAACCGGCCAATGTCGGCTTTACACATACTGTATATTATTTAATTGAGCTAAATGGACGTTATCTATCAACTCAAGCACAACGTCTTGTAAGATTTGCAGAGAGGCCTCCTTCATAAATGCACACACTGTTTTTCTTCCTAAAATAAAACAAGGAACACTGAAACCGAAACGTCCTTGTTGTTCCCGTTCAAATATAAGATGCACCGTGGGACCATTGCCTGGTATTATGGTAGTTAAAAAGGCCGGCACTTGAAAAGTAAGCTTCGTAGGACCATATTACTGTTCTGGCAAAATTAATATCCGTTCGGGTTTGTTCCATATACCAGTTGCAAAAAAACTTAACTTTGTTCCACATCTCCAGGGTGCAAATTTTTGTTCGATTTGAATTTGATTTGATTTTGTACGATTTATTTTGTAAAGCCGACATTTATATTTCCTTAATATTGTGTGTACCTGAGACTTGATCGCCCCGACTTCTCTTTCAATTCCTCTGCATGAATTTGAAGGCGCTGCTACAACAGAGGCAGTGTTCTTTAACAATACTTTATGAAATAGTTTAAACAGCTAACTTTGACAACTCCAAACAAAAAAAATATTTTCCTTTCCAACGCCACGGTCTAGTTACATTTTTTCTTTTTACAAGCTTTTATTTAACTTGCAACTGAATTTTAAAGTAGTTATCCTCAACCGATTGAGATGAACTTTTGCATACACGTTTAGTTTGGATGACAATGCATGGTTAGCTAATTTCTTTTCTTTTCGGTCTAATTATATTTTTAATTTAAATTAGCAGCTTGTGGACTTATTAAGAATATTGGTTTTGTTAAGTTTTTTGAAATGCTTAGAAACCACTTAATTAAACCAAATAGAAATGTACTTACAGGGTGTTCCATTAAAAAAAATGTGTTTGCTTTATTCTGAGAAAACGGACCATGGGAGACAAGAACTGTCTATGCCACTGAATTCTACATTAAAATTTGCGTGGAAGTGTTCTTACATTTCCAATAAGATAAAAGAAGAGTGAGTTAGAGGGGGGTGTCCGGAAAGTGCAAATTTTCAATTTCACACTGTATCTCAAAAAACTAAAAGGGCTATGAAAATTATGTTTACTGCACCTTTGGTTTTACAAAAAAGTATGTGCAAACCGCAACTCTCTATCTTTAAAGCCAACTGAGTTATCCCGCAAAAGAGCTGAAAATTGGTCACACTGTACATACATTATTTTATTTACAAAATTAAATAGCAAACCAATATCAAGTCAATATTATTGTAAAAGTATCTTGTCAGTATTTTTAATACTACTTGATATGATAACGTAACGAATAAAGAATGAAGCAAGTATTATTTTGGTGGAAGACTCGTAAACAAGAATACGTAGACTAGGTCCTTAGTATCAGCACAGCATTATTATGCTGTGGTGTCAGTTCACCTTAATATTCCTTACAGTGCACGCGTTCTTGGACCTTTCACGCAAAGTTTAGAATTGAAAATGAGCCTCGTTATTTTCAACAATAGCCGTTGCGACACTGACTCCGTGTTTTCTACTTATTTCCTTGGCAATAACGGAGGCGTTGCCTTCCGACTTTGAACGTTGGATTTTTTTTTATCGTTGCATCATAAGTCACCGTCTGTAGTTGTTTATACGCTAGCTGAACGTTGTAATTTTGCAACTGTAACTAACTGTATTAAA
Source organism: Aromia moschata (assembly GCA_029963805.1). NCBI lineage: Eukaryota > Metazoa > Arthropoda > Insecta > Coleoptera > Cerambycidae > Aromia > Aromia moschata. The sequence continues at coordinate 159,172 of JAPWTK010000387.1, forward strand.
TTATTCTCTAGTCTAGGCTGTATGGTTATAGTGAATTTGTCGGATGTAACTCGAGGAGCAGAATTTTCAATCTGCGATATCTCACTTCGATATCCATTTTAATAGTTGAATAGGTAGGTAGATATAGTATTAGCAAAAAATCTTGATTTACTAAAAATTCTTATAATTTAACTGACGAAAATCTGGGTCAAGGATGTCTATTAGTCTGTCCTCTTTTGTGGTACAGGGTATGCTAATTTACCGGGTGTCCCAGATTTATTTACCCACATTGTATCTTGGCAACTGAAAGATCGCAAAAATTGGAAACAATTAACAATTAACCACGTAATGTCCCATAACTGCTGCTTGTTCTGTTCATCTTTTCAGTTGTAGTGGAATCCATGCTGTATTTCCAAAGGTTTTCTATAGGATTTAAGTCCAATTATTGCAAAGGCCAGGATAAAACAAATATTGTTCTATTGAAACCACGCCTTTGCCGGTTTGGAAGTATGTTTTGGATTAATATCTTGTTGAACCGTTCAAATAGGAGCATATTTCCGATGCGTAGGGTAACATAATGTTTTCTAATCTGTCTACGTATTCGTGTTGTATTATAGGGTTTTTTATTCAGTATAGTAACCCAGTATACCAGGACGTACAAAACTCCATATGGTAATATTTTTGCTTCCATGTCTTGTTTGAATACAATGAAATAAATTCCTGATTTGGGGAGATGACGAAAAGAGCTTTGCCCCTGGCCGCAATAGACAGTACCCGAAATTGTGCTCATTTCTTTTGTAACTGCAGTACGTGATTGCTTCGAGTAGTTCAGGATGTTATTGTTTGTTTGTGGGTATCTCCTATATCTCTCGGATGTGGTTCTCCCTCGTACTACGTTCATTGTGCGCGCAATTCGCGGGCTAAGCTATTCTGGGTGTACATACATATATGGGTATCTATGCTTGTTAGAATTAGCAATACTTTTGGCGAATTTACATAATTTATTTTATTTTCTAAAAAAATGTTTTTCAAAGGTATCGGTAGGCGCTTATGTGAGTTATGTGTATAGTTACCAAGACATTTTGAAGACAAAAAAAATGGGATAACCCTGTATAAACAATTTCAAGTGTTGCATGTCCTTGAATGAGGAAGAAAAGCTACTAGTAATATAGTAAAAAAGATTAAAAACATAAAACAATGGTAGTGTCATTAAAAAAAAAAACAATGTTAGTGTCGGCTGCTAAGCAACGCTTTGACGTATGACAAATTTGACATCACAGGCTACAGATTTACTGAATTTAGATTTTTTTACAGTTTTTCTATAGTTACCGAAATATTACTCTTTCTTTAAAGTTTTGGTCTACGAGTCACACCTTAAAACAAGTACATAGTATTAAGTAACACCATGTATCTGTTCAAGCGTTCATGTGGTCTTACAATTTATTCGTCGAAATTGAATGGAGGTTTTTTGGACAGTATCTATTATTTCTCATGCGTGGTAATCTTTAACTTTCATCTAATTTGATAATGTTAATTTCCCTAAATTCACGTTAACACTGTATGTACGCTTAATTAGAATTAGTTTATACACTTGACTTTTATGAGACATCGAATAACCTTGGAATGTAAAAAAAATTAAGAGACGTCATGTGGTTATGCTATAGCCACACGTGCAATACTGGACAAGAGTAATGTTGAATGTTTTTATTCAAGAACTGGAATGTCCCTAGTTGAACCTACATATATGTATGAATTGTGAATATACATGGTGCTTCACGATGAGTGGCCTAGTGAATATTTTGGAAGAACTATGAATAATATGGAGTGGAAATTTGTATTTGAGGGTTTTCAGAGATACTCTGCACCATTTAAAATAATGGCGACTTTCAGGCACTTCTGAATATACTAAAAGAATACTAAAATTCCAAAACAAATTTTATATTTTATTTGCAATTTTTTCATTCTATTTTCCACTCATAATTTTGTATTTTCGACCGCATAATGTGTCCATAACTATCAAATCAATTTTTTTTCTTTTTTTTCTTTATTTAGTATTTAATTTCATGTTTAGGATATTTGTATTTTTAATTAGGTATTAATTTTTTATATTCCCTACTGTGTAATATTTTTGACATCAGATCATTTAATATAAATCTCTTGTACACTTCAATAAATAGTACCTACCTACGTAATAAATCTTCACCTGTTTTAATTTCACAAAAAGTTAATTTTTATTTAACCTTTTATGTTTAATTACAATTTATACTTTTACTAACCAGACGACCCTTCTAAGACCAAGCCGACTTGTGAATCCGAGTGTTTCTAAATTCAGCAGTGAACCGACCTCTTCCATCAACTTGTGTCATGTTATATATATTTTTAACTAAGAGAAAATACTTGATGAAGTGGTGGATCCACGATCCGTTTAATTGAGAAACTGTCAGATTCTTTTGCGATATGCCGATATGCCATCAGAATTCTCCGTTTTTTTCGTAGACGGTCTCCATTATACGTTCCCAGAAGTATTTTCAATACTAAAAATATATCGTGGCATTGAAAATAACGAAGTTAGTTTTTTCGGTATACCAGGAAGTGACAAATTTTCAGCTCCATATTTATAGTTCTCCCAAAACGTTTAAGGGGACATTTTTTTTTTTTTTACAAGTAGAATTTATCTTAATTTGTTAATACTTTGATATATGATAATATGCATAATAAATTATGTATATCGACATTTTTTTTTGTTTGTTTTAAACGGAATCTGGTTTTGGAGCATCTGAAAGCAAAAACTCAAATTTATTCTTCAAGAGTACATCAGTGGCTATAACCGGTACTAGAATCATGAAAAAATAACAACATGGCGGCATTTTTTTTTACCATTTTTTACAATTTCAATTGTGTAAAAACCTAATAAATATCCATAAAAAATCTAATTCTAGTACGGACCAAAATTATGTATTTAGTGAACATCCTCCTAAAATTTGAACCCGATCGGTGCAGTAGATTTTTCTAAATCGTGGTCGCCAGGTCAAAAAACGTTGTTTTGAGAAAAACGCGTTTAAAGTTTTAAGTTTGAAGTCAGTTTAAGGGTAAAGACAGTTTATACCTTGTTTCTATAGGTAAATACTACGTAAAACGGCAAAAACAAAAAAAAAGATTTTTGAAAAAATAAATGTATACTACCCCCTTAACATTCCACTCACCGTGAAGCACACTGTACAAGGTGTGTAAATTAAGTAACGAAATTGGCAACGTAGCGCCCGATTTAGCAACATTGCGGAGACGGGACTTGGAAGGGCGGTAGTAGCGGGCACCTTCAGTACAAGTTTGTTAGAGTCATTTGTGTGTTCTTTGTGACCGTTTTCGTAACCTGTTTTTTTTCTAGTGCGTTTTAAAGATGAGTGATACATTTTTGGCAACGGTGTGCTATCAGGTTTTGCTTCAGACTTGGACACAGGGCAACGGATAATTTTGCAAAACTTCAACATGCCTACGGAGACAGTGTTTCTTCAAGAGCCCAGGTTTTTCGGTGGCTTAAGGCATTCTCAGAAGGAAGAGAGTCGATTGAAGATGAACCACGCGGCGGAAGGCCTTCATCTTCAAGAACCGATGAAAATGTCGCTAGAATACGGGATCTTGTGCGTTCAGATCGTCGGTTGATGACAAGAATGATCGGGGAAGAGTTAAATTTGAATCACCACTATTCATCAGATTTTGACTAACTAATTGGGGATGAAAAAAATGTGCGCAAAAATGGTTCCAAAAAACATTTCGCGGGAACAAAAGAACATCAGGGGAGAAAGGTGACGACTTTTTAGAATCGATTGAAAATGATCGTCACTTTATGGAACGTGTACTGGTGATGAGATTTGGGTGTTTGAGTACGACCCGGAAATCAAGCGCCAAAGCATGAAATGGCACACTTCAAGCTTTCGAAGACCCAAAAAAGCAAGAATGAGCAAATTGAAGATCAAATGCATGCTGATTTGCTTTTTTGATAGTCAGGGAATTGTCTACAAAGAGTTTGTGCCTCCAGGTCAAAAAGTAAAATAAATCAACACTTTTACAGAGAGGTTCTTAAAAAAACTTGGAAAAAGGGTCATGCGTGTGAGACCAAACATCAAGAACAACTGGATGTTACATCACGACGATACGCCTTGTCAGACAGCCATTTCAGTAAACACGTTTTTAGCCAGTAAAAATATTCCTGTGGCTCCTCAGCCTGACTTGAGTCCTTGTGACTTTTCTCTCTTCTCAAGATAGAAAAATCACCCCAAGGGACGTTATTTGGAACCATACAAAACATTCAAACGGCTGTAACCGACCAGCTGAAGGCTATTCCAGTATATGAGTTCCAGCACTGCTATGAGGAATGGAAGAACCATCTCCAGCGGTGTGTGGCATCCCAAGGAAGTTATTTTGAAGGGGACAATACTGAATTGTAATTCTATTCGAATGAAAACAATTTAAAAAATCAGCCTCATTACTTAACTTACACACCTCGTATGTAAACTTGTGACAAAAAATCGCTGCATTGAACAGCCCGGTAGCGAATTGTACTCCATCTGGAGTGTATACTGGCAGAATGGAAATGACTTTAAATACACGCACGTACGTTTTTTTATTCGAAACGGAATAATAATAAATTCGTGGCGTAATTGAATTAGGGTCCCGTTAAAGAGCTACTGCTGGGATGCTGCCGCCGCGTTAAAATGGGCAGATGGCTGGAGCGGAAAACGGAAGCACTCGTAACGTACATATATCAACAGATAAGCCTCCTCCGGTGTTTTTCTCTCGAGTCGATAGTATTTATAATCCTGTACGTGTGTGAATTATCATCGCGGAGGCATAGGCGTAAAGTAAACGGTTTTTTTTAGGGGCAAACGTTATTTTGTTTCCAGTAAAGCTGTTCACAAAAGTATCTGGCCACTTCAGTTATTGACAATAGTGGGAAAAAATTGACTAAGAGTGAATGAGGGATTAGTTTGAGACAGATAAAATTCAAAATAAAATTAACTTATGATTATGCTTTATTTATGATTTTTTCTAGATAAACCGCTCGTCAAAATTAGCGTAACACATTTTAGACTAGCACAATTTTCATTCTATTCGAGTTAAGATACTTGAGGTTTTTAAATTTCGGTAGCATATAGGGCTGGTTTTAATGTTCCGAAGTAGCTACGCTGTGACTTTAACGGTTTTCCGGCCACACCCCAAAACCCAAACCTATGTCGAAATATGAATTCACAATATTTTGACGGCAATTCGGAGACTTATTGGATGGACTAAGAAGGACGCTGTCGGGTAAAACCTCCATCCAGTACACATTAAGACCTCCTCAATAAGTTCTGTGCATTTGGTCGCTGTCCCATCTCTTCCACCCGTTTACAGATCCCGTAAGCCACTCATTTACATTTACGCTCGGTTTATACGTGGTTTAACATCTGTTTGGTGAATCATTGATCTGCCAAATAAATTGCCACAACTCGCTTTCACTTTTGACAACCCAAACACCGACCCGCCACCCATCCCCTCTTTTTCCGCCCTTGTAGGGGGCTGCACAGGATGTCGGTTGTCGAATTCATGTCATGGCAGACTCTCGAAGTTGACGGGACCAACTTGTACATTATATTTATTATAATTGGTCACAATACCAAGTTTTTTTCCAGTAACTTAATTTTCTACACACAGTTTTACCAGCGGCATAAAAATTGTATTTCATATTGTAACGTTTTATTTATTTCGGGTTCGTGAGGTGTGAAAAATTAAACTCGTACTTTAAACTAACACTATTTATTTAATAAATACAACTACGGATTAAACACTATTTAACTACACTAATTTATTTTTATACAATTTATATTAGAGCGTTGTACGAAAACCGCGCCGCGTTCAGATGATTCAAATAGAGACTATTGTCCCGCCGCCTAGTCCGGCTATTTTATAGTGTCGCCGAAAACTCTAGATGACGCCTCGATCATGCCAGGCTCGTCCCGTACGACGTTCGCGAATACGTCCCGAAAAGAATAGAACGCGGTGACGTGTCGGCGAGCTTCATTGCTGCCCGGCTGGTCGGCGATGCATCCTAGTGGCGTTTTCGCCACAATATTGTAACGATTCGTCTTTCTTCTGTCTCGGATAATATTTTGGATCGCCCCTCCGCGGCGATATACACAAATGTTTTGTCGTACGTTTATGATACGTTTTTAAGTACATACTTTAGTATTTTCGGCATATTTTTAAATAAGGTTCGCTTACGGAGACGCGACACATAGGCAACTCGTGCAGCATGTGATGGTGGTTACCTCAATTTAATTTGATTGCAGTACTCCTGTGTCAACTGGTGCTGTTGTATTACCTCCGTTGTATGCAATATGTTGAATAGTAAAATATGGCAATCGTGTGAAGGGCTATTAGTTATTATTATTGTACATTACATTTATGATGCGTACGCCTCTGTGACGCGACTCGTTTCTGCCAACTTCATTTATAAATCAATTGAAACAAATCGATACTATGTAATATTGAACAAGCAGCAGTTTTGACACGTAACCTAGGCAAACCTGAATACATGCGTGTAATAGCATTACGTACATACACCCTAGGAAATTGCATCTTTACATATTGGCGATACATGTGTAGAGGAGAATAAGTTAAAAGACACCAGTAAGGACAGACAAAGACAGTTAGATGCCACATTGTTTCACGCTTGTGCACGTATTAGAAACGTATGAGACCTGCGCGTAATATAAAGTGGAGAGGGGTAGTTGACACTCGACTCACATCGACTTAGCTGTATGAAACGAAATTCTTACGTAATTCTAACTTTTACAATTATCCCATACACTTAAAAGAAGTGTACTAACATAATTGTATTTATTTTCAAATTTTTGTATTCCTTAACTAACCGGTCTGCAAGAAAATAAAATTGAAGTTCTATAAGAAATAAAAAAATAAAAATATAAATCAACCCGGTTATAAGACGAAAGAAAGAAAAAATGCACATTGAATAAGTGGTTCAAAAATGTCGCCCCTTTGTGCCTCGCAAAAACCTAGTCTATCGTAAAACTCAGTTCTTACGCGTTCTAACTAGTGTAAATATTCGGATGATTTTAATATTCGGATAATACGTAATAGTACTAAAAGAGTATTCGGATAGAGAATATTAATACGTATTCGGAAGAGAATACGTATTAATTTTCATACTTGCTTTGCTTTTCCTGGCTTACGGAATACGGAGAGGAGCTTCTATACGCAATGTCATGGCACACGGCACGGCATCGCATCATAATCCGTAATAATTCCGTATTCCCTCGGATCTCGTTCGTGTTCGTATCATTGTACTATTACGTATTATTACGTATTATGTTTACTTCGTCCGAGACTTCGTCGGATACGATATCCACGCTATCTTTGCATTTGACAGCGTTCGTAATAATTTCGATTCCGTATTGCGGTTGGCAACTATTCGGATTAATCCGTAATAGTTTGATATTCGGATTGAACGGAATTTTTAATACGTATTCTTACAACACTAGTTCTAACACTTCAGGGGAAATATTATTTTGGACGTACAATTCTGGCCCGTAAATCATTTAAATTTCGTGGTCTTTCATGTTCATGTCCGTAAACAGTTTGTTTTATTTTTTAAATATTTGTTGGCATTCAAGGAACCGTTTATAAAAAATGGCCCAACGATGGAATCGTCTAAAATACCAACCCAAACATTTAACTTCTCGGGATACCGCGTACGCACAGGAATACTCAAGTGCTTATTTTCCGTAGACCAATAACGATATAATAATTCAATTCACACGTGCGCATTATAATTTATGGGCGGGGCGTCCCGCCTACATATTTTATTGCTACCCTATCACGAAAGACAGAGAATAACGCTCTTAAAAGTTTTAACATGACATATCAGTCTGGCAACTATGGATATAATATTTCTCTGTCAGTTCCCTTTACTTGAAGAGTTTATTCTTTTCTATTTTTTAATGCTCGGCTTTGAAATCTTGGACTTGCCAACCCTGTATGTATATGATTATCTGGCCCGATATTTTTGTGTGCTTAATTTTATGATCTTAGGCCATGAGATGAAATTCCTAGGAACATTAAGACGCATCAACATGGTTTACTGTGGATAATCATTTCTTATGAATCAACCAAAGTGCATTCATTATTCAGTTAATCATAAACACTATCTTCAGTAAATAACAACAAATACCTGGTCGGCGGTCATTTTCCAGCTGTTCACTAATCACTGGTAATTAATTGAAGCAGTATGTCGATGTGTACATGATTCACTTTCAATTATTCATTCGCGATGAATCACGGAATGTGAACGAAAGAAGAACCTTGTTCTACTTTATTTAATATTCGTCCCGGATGATTAGTTTCGAAAATATTAGTTCAGAGAAGTTTAGACGATACAACAATATTGGATTGGGGACGATTGATCCAAAATGATTATCCAAAGTGAACCGTGCTAATGCGTCTTTAGCTTGTACAACTGCGCTATGTAAGAACGTCGTGAAACTGAGACGCAGAGTGTATTATATTGTTAGGCCTGGGATTTTTTCGATGCAGGTCATTTGATCGTAGTTACTGGTCTTTTGTATTCATTTGCTCGTCATTGTTTATATGAGATGCAGAAGGGGGTGAATATTTTCACTAATCTTCCCGTTTCCGAAAATTTTTCGGCGTACCTAGATCGTTTGCTCGTTTTGTACTCGTCACTGCTAGACTATTTTCGTTGTCTCGTTTACATTTTTATACCGCAGTTACGAAGGCATGGACCATGTTGTTACATATTACTCCTATTAAATTTTTAATTTACTTTAGTTTTACTAAATTTTGTGCTTATAGCCAAAATACAACAACCAACAACATGTCGGCGGAAAATCCTGATTTGAGTTCTGAGTCAGATTTGGATTTCCAATTGGAAACATTATTGTGCAATACATGGTGGTCCACAGGAACGGATGATTTTGGAATGAGTAGTACTCGACTAATAAAAGGAGAGAGGGCTTACATAAGGTGTCTATCGATTCTCTATACGATGCTATTTAATATCCGTCATGCCGCTGTAGAGTCGACATGCTTGACATGTTTGAAGAAGATGAAGATTTGACCGTCATCATGAGCGATAAAGCTCACTCCACGCAGATGGAATGGTTAATAAACAAAACTCACATTTTGGGCCTCACAATACCCTCATGAATGGCATCACAGACCACCACATAGTCCAAAAGTAACTGTTTGATGCGCTATTGGCAAGTGCGCAAATTTCGGACCATTTTTCGTCATTCAAGAAAATGGAGCCACAGTTAATTTTGGCGATACGTATATTTAAGATCAAAAAAAATAATCTTTTTCAAAAAAAATATTTTATTAAGTAAATCCACAGGCGACTTTCGTACAATCCGTATATCGAGATGTCTCCACCCCGGTCTATCGTCTGACTGCCCTCACATCTGCGAGCATTCATATTCACTTAAGTCTATTCCATAAAAACTAAACTAATAAAAATAAACATATCGGGACCATGCGGCCGTCCGTCGGTGTCGTAGGTTCTTGAGGGCATAATTTACAGGGTAATGGCCTCGGGTTACGTAAACAATCTCGGAGACGGCACAACCCAATTCCGTCGATCGCTCACACGGCCAACCTGACTTATAATTCGCTCTCGAATTAAAATATTCTGCAGCTCCTTGAACCCCGTTGCATGGACCTGCAAAACCATAAGAGCAGACAGTTTCCTGCTTCCAACAGATAAACAAATAGCATTGGCAAAGCGTTATGGCTTTCAACCAAACGATGAAGCTACTGCGAAGCGTTATCGGCTTCCAACAAATAGCATTGGCAAAGCGTTACGGCTTTCAACCAAACGACGAAGCTACTGCGAAGCGTTATCGGCTTCCAACAAATAGCATTGGCAAAGCGTTACGGCTTTCAACCAAACGACGAAGCTACTGCGAAGCGTTATCGGCTTCCAACAGATAAACAAATAGCATTGGCAAAGCGTTACGGCTTTCAACCAAACGATGAAGCTACTGCGAAGCGTTATCGGCTTCCAACAGATAAACAAATAGCATTGGCAAAGCGTTACGGCTTTCAACCAAACGATGAAGCTACTGCGAAGCGTTATCGGCTTCCAACAGACAAACAAATAGCATTGGCAAAGCGTTACGACTTTCAACCAAACAATGCATGTACTAATACGTACGGTTGCTAATGACGACTGGTGTCGCGCGCTTGCCCTGCTCCCTTCGTCTCGTCCGTCCTGACTTAGCATCGCGCCGGAACCGGTGGTAGTAGGGTAAATAGGGGTCACCGCTAACACGGCCGTCCTGTGATCGGAGCGTCCTCGCACCGAATGTGACTATCTACCTGGAATCACAAAGAAAGAGAACAGCATTTCCGTCACAACAAATTGTTAGACAAACAGATTTGTCTAAGCACGTGGTACTGCCACATTAATCTGTCATTTCAGTTTAAATTTTCTGCTAGTTATATGGCTAGTATACTTTGAAAGTAAGTTTGTTAATTTAGTCAAGTCATCTCCGGATAAAGGGGTTTTTACAGTGTCGGCTAAAACCTGGACAGTGTTCACAAGCATCGTTGGCGTATTTACGTCTTCATTTAAATACAATCGAGTACCGTGCCGATCAGTGTGAATTTATAACCCTCTGTGCAAAAATAAATCTCTACCTAAAATAGCATCAGGGACAATAAATGAACTGTGTACAATATAAAAACATATTTCAAATGCTGTACCCTCGTATTCAATTTTCAGGGTAGTCTTAGTATTTGCAAAAATCGTGCTATCTCCTATTCCTTTCAAAGTCATCAAAACAGGTTCGAGATGGCAATGTAATTGTTTAGCAATTTTAGCTGAAAGCAAACTACATTCTGCACCGGTATCTATTAAACAGTTTACTGACAGGTCCTGTATATTAAATCTGGTACAAAAATCATTGTCCAAACTGACACAAAAATAATTAATTCGAGAGCTAGAAGGCGATTCGCGTTTTTTGCGAAGCAATTGTCAGCTTTATGTCCAAGTTTCTTGCAAAAAGTGCACACAATTTTGTTTGAACTACTGTCGGTAGGACTGTTATTATTATTTCCAGTGATTCTACCAATCAAATTACCATGAAATGATTTCTTCGGACAATTACGACTAACATGCCCTGACTGATTGCAATTGTAACATAATTTTGCGCGAGTGTTAGAGTCAAAAGGATAAATTCTTTTCGTCTGTCTGACATTTTATAATTACTTAAAAGAGTCAACAGGTCACTAATCGTTTTTAAATTGCTGTTAAAGGCAGCGGTTTTAACATTAATGTCAATTATATCGCCAATAACTAATTCTAACAGCTGACTATCGGACAATGCAAAATTTAGGGATTTAATAAGTGTGACTTTCTTTCTGGCATACTCACAATATGAATCAGCTTTGTCGCTGGTGTATAATCCGGCCCTGCGAAATTTCTCGCTCAAGTTTCTTTTCGGTGAGTACATGCTGCAAATTTCTGATTTGAAAGCTTCCCAGGTTTTCTCTGTTGGTTTCCACGATGAAAACCATTCCCTTGCTTCACCCATGAGGCCGCTTGTACCCCTGATCAGTAATTCATAGTCGGACCAATCAAACGTAGTGCCCAGATTTTCCATTTCCTGGCACCACTTTGCTGCTCCATCGTCATCCAGTTTAGCATTAAACGTCGGGATATTAACTGAACTAGTCACTGCACTTCGATGTCTGGTCTTTTATTGCCGTTAAAGACTCGATCAACATTTTCGCGAACTCTTCCATTATCCACTAGTAGGTATGCACTATCCCACTTCTGATTTAAGATCAAAAAAATAATCTTTTTCAAAAAAAATATTTTATTAAGTAAATCCACAGGCGACTTTCGTACAATCCGTATATCGAGGTGTCTCCACCCCGGTCTATCGTCTGACTGCCCTCACATCTGCGAGCATTCATATTCACTTAAGTCTATTCCATAAAAACTAAACTAATAAAAATAAACATATCGGGACCATGCGGCCGTCCGTCGGTGTCGTAGGTTCTTGAGGGCATAATTTACAGGGTAATGGCCTCGGGTTACGTAAACAATCTCGGAGACGGCACAACCCAATTCCGTCGATCGCTCACATATACATGTTTGAAAACGTTTTATTACCAGAACTTCAGAGACGAAGAATTAATAGATATGTGTGGATTCAACAATATCAGGCCACTGCTCATACGGCCAGAGGTTCCATGAATGTTGTTCGAGCTGTTTCCTAATCGATAATTTCTTGCTTTGGGGATGGTCCGATTGGCCATTTGCTATTTTAACTTTGGGGATGGTTGACATCACGCGTGTTTGAAGGTAAGCCTCGCACACTGGAAGAATTGAAAGCTGCTTTTCGTGATCGAATTGAAGAAATCGTATCATACTCATTATTTTTACCCAAATAAATATTTTTTAAAACCAAAAAATATTGAAGTAAACCTTCCTTAAAAAACGTCCGTTTCCCATGGTCCACCTTGTTTTTATTACTCAAGGAAGAAGTCCATTATCAGAAGTCAAGGAAAATAAAGCTGTGGAAGTGTGCATACATGAAAAAAAGCCAGGAACTTTTGGGAAACTTGCTCAATTTTTTTTTTCAAATGATTCCATTTTTTTTTCAAAAACACCCAAACTGACACACGAGTAATTCGTGTGACACGTTTTCTGTGTTAGATCACCAAGTGTGGGGCAGGCCATGACTGACCCAGTATTGCCCTCCCTGCGGTACCTTTCAATTTGTGGTGTTCCTTCTCTAAATATGATGACAGAGAAACTGCTGCCTTGCCTACGTCACTTGCTTCTAGGCGGGGTGCACATTGAGACGCAGGTGACATTGGCAGGGCAGCTCAGTGTCTGTGACTCCGTATTTGGAAAGGAAACACCCACCAAGAAAGGGAACAACAAGGGTACTCATCAACAATAATTATTGTTGATGATTATTATTACCTACCGAAGGAATAATACATGTGTGTCAATTTTACGAAATTTTTATTTTATAACAAAAGTAGGAACTTGAGGTACATAGGTACAGTGGAGCATCGATTATCCGAACTAATTGGGAACCAGGGTGGTTCGGATAAATGATATTTCGGATAACCGATAATTTTAAAAAAAACCTATTTGGGGTGTAGATACATAATATGTATGTGTATAGATAATTAAACAAACAAACAAACAAACATTAATACAACACACAAATTTATTTGACACTTCACTGTGTACCACAAAGAAAAGAGAACAACCATCATTTGTGAAAGAAAAAAATTTCAAGAACATTATGTACCTGTACATATGTATGTACATATTTGCAGTAAATAAACATACATACATATCGTTAAAACATATACATTTTAAGAAAATAAGTCCAATATTAAACGGTTCGGTTAACCGGTCGTTCGGATAACTGATAATCGATGCTCCATTGTATTTACTATGTTTGGTTTTGGCACTAATAACATTGACACTGGACTGGACACTTGCGAACATGTATAAATAAAGAAGGGCTAATAATTTGAAATAAATGACTCGCGATGAAACCATCAATTACTGACACATAGTTATAGGTTAGTGTAGTTTAACAGTGTCAGTGGCGGGGATTGCAAGCGGTGCGGTATACTATGTATAATATGTAATAATAAATTATCAGTCACAAACAGGAGAGTAAGAAAATAACTATGCTTTATTATATTTTGTTTAGAATTTTACTGACAATTGAAAAACCTGCTGTCTGTGAGTGATGATCGCTTGTTTCCAATCATCTTTGCTGGCTCTGGTCTGGAAAAAAATAAACAAATTACTTTTTGGGGGCAATCATTATTTTGGTACAAGTAAAATATATAAGTAAAAGACGTCTGATATTGTCGGATAAAACACTCGTGATAGAACCTAAACCCTCAAAAAAACCTATGAATAATAAATTACCACTATTATTTATTAGTATGATTCATATGCTGACTTGGGATTTCTTTTGATGCCATGAATAAATTCTGACGAATACAGTAAAAAAATCACTCACGCAACTAGTTTTGGTTAGTCTTAAAATATTTGGTAACCGAGTATTCTAAATGGCACATGAACAAAATGAAAAACTTGATCTACATACATATTTTGTGCATAATCGTACACTTGTTAACAACAAAATGCTAACAATTAACATAACAATGACCTCGACAATTATGCTAAATGCTCTCAGATTATATTTTTACTTATATGTATATAGAGGTTGTTGAACAGTGTGACTGTAAAGGCCGGTATCCATATGTTGCGTATCTGTGTATCATATCACCGTTGCGTATCAGTGGATACAAGGAAATGTTGCTTAGTTACGATCCTTAGTTCTTTGTATCAAAATATGATACAAAGGAAAGCAACGAGCCCGATGGCCCATTTGTCGTTTTTTCGTCAAGACGTCAAAGAAATGATACGATACGTAATGGATTTTTTGGACTCGACGTTATAATTTTTATTCGTTGCACGTTCAATCCTTTTCAGAACACCGTGTTTATTAGGACATACCAGTGGTATGTGGTTGTGGTAAATTTTTCAGGAGCGACTAAAAACATATTTGAACGAATGATATCATAACTCTTTTTTTTATTATGAGGAACTTGTGTGCAATTTAATGTTTACAGTTGAGTGTTTGTTAGTTACGATCTATTGAACTTTGTGCATGTGGACCTATTGAATTAGTTTTCACCATAAACCAAATTTTAATAAACGTGTGGGGTAAGCCCTGAGCCCTGTTAGAAATAAGGTAACGATATTGACACTGCGTCGCACCGTGTCGTACGTGAATGAAACGGTACAGTGATACGATACGTTGATATGTCTTGTAATAAATGAATACCGGCCTTAGGGTATTAAAAATTAGGGATGCACTTCATAATCATCATAATCATAATCATAACATCATAACATAGGATAAAACAAAGTCGCTTCCCGCTGTCTGTCCCTATGTATGCTTAGATCTTTAAAACTACGCAACGGATTTTGATGCGGTTTTTTTTTAATAGATAGAGTGATTCAAGAGGAAGGTTTATATATATAATACATGCATAATATAGTAGAGAAACACCGATAATTTTAGAGGTTTCTAATGTGATGTCGTAAATAAACACATTTTTTTGCGCTTACATTGCAAACGCTGGCTGAACTCTACGAGATAGATCAAAATAATGCGGGTCGCTAGTTTTAAATAAAGCCAGGTACCCGGCAGCTTAAATTTCAGGGTACCTGGTATCCGGTCGGGTACGGATAATATGGTTATTAGTAGAGCTCGGAGGTTAATAATAGATCCGTGTTTTACCAGGGTCGGCTCCAGGATATCTATCAGTAACGTTACGAAATAGTAAACAGGTCATACGTATACACGTGGGGTGGTTGTTGTAGCCCAACTAATCGGCAAAGAAACCATAGTCGCAAGACACAGAACTTGCATACTCACGGTAAACGACGCTATAACACAGACGTTTCCGTACTGGCACTCGAGTTTCCATAAATTATTAATAACTATTCCGTATGTTCAGGAGTTAAGCTCTGGCGCCTGTCACTTAAAATCCGCTTATAAGATGAAAAAGAGCGTTCACCGTCTACAGACGTAACTGGGGCATATTTAAAATAAGCAAAGTATTGTAAGGGCACATGTATGTATATATTATTCAGAGACATCCATTTATTTGTCTGTAAATAAATCCACAATATGACAACGTGGGAATGTCAAGGTTAGTAACATCCGTTGTTTCATCAATACTACGCCATATAGGTTTATCGTCCAGTTCCGATTTTTTTTATTCATCACACAGTGATGCCATGTGTAATCGTCTGAGTTGTTTCTGCAGGCAGACTAACTTCGACGTACTTTCAACTCGCAGCGTTCTGAACAAATTGTCTGAATTCGGGGTGGTCTAATTTTACGAATGGAATATTACACGTTACCGTCACTTTGACTAAAGTCAAATTGTCTTTGTCTGTCTCGCGCACTCACACTACTACTTACACGAGCTTTATGTTTGTCTGTAGCAACATGCTGCAAAACAGCTGTTTTTGCGTGCCACGTCAGTACACTGTCACACATGGTACAACGAAGTCTACTGCCATTAGAGGTTAGTTCCGGCATATTGTTTATGCAATGCTCGACCGTAATACACGACAGACGCTGTCCCGATGTTTTTATAAATTTATGTTCCATGCACACGAATGATGATACATCGACCACCGCTGAGTATAATACTAAATAAACAAGTATAAATGACGCGACTCGACCTAGGTCGAAGTGGGCAGCAGAACACGGCAGACGGGTTGTATTCTCGAATACATATAATGGCGTTATTTGATTGATAACGATTGATAACGATTGTGTTATGTACGTATATACACTAGTAACAAAAATTAAAGGATATTAAAAAAATCCAAATTTCTGGGTGATTTTCAACAAGGGATAACTCGGAGAAAAATGGTCGTACAGAAAATAAAAAAAAAGGAAATTGTAACCTCAAGCGTTTAGTTTTCAGATCTGGACTTAAAAAAAAATTAGCGGGAGCGGTTCTCACGTAATCATCCGAAAACCAACAAAAAAATTTTTTCCAAATTTTTGCTCGTCTTTAAAATGGTCTGTGGACTTCAAAATTTTTTTTTCATGATGCAACCATAAAGCTCTTTTAGACAATTTAAGGGAGGCAATACAATTAGAACGGAAAAAATAATGCATTTTTAAAATTTTTTTTTCAAGTAGAAGTTTTTATTCAAATTAATTTAAACTTTGTAGGATTATAGATGGGTCCTTGAAGTACACGAAAAAAAAATTTTTTTTTTAAACAAAATGGCGGCTGTGAGACGTCCACGCAGACCCTGTTTTTTTTTTTTGGCGGGCGTTCTCTAGGTCGCAATTTTTATCTAAAACAAGCAAATCAAAAAAAATTTGTATTAATTATACCTTCAGTTATGAACTGAATTAAAGGAAAAAAAAAAAATTTTTTTTTGCAATTTTGGCGTCATTTTTTCCGAAAAATCCGGTTTTTTTCCGCAATTTTGTTGCAAAATTTAATATTTAATATAAAAAAATTGCAAAATTTTTTAATTCAGTTCATAGATAATATTATAATGAAGATACCCAATAAATTTCAGCTCAATCAGATGATTAGTTTTCGAGTAATCACGCCCGCCAATTCAGAAAGTGCTGTTTCGAGAAAAACGCGTTTAAAGTTCAGGTATATATAAAAATATACCTTCAATATACCTTCATAAAATATAAAATTCAGGTATATAAAGTTCAGGTATATAAAATTTATATAGTCAGGTATATAAATTCGTCCCTGAGGACTTTTCAAAATAAAAACACAATGGAAAAGAGGTCCCCTCGGTCAAGCGTCTTTTTATACCTGCTACGCACGAAAAAGGCGTTTCGGTAAAACGAAAAAAAAAAAAAAAAAAAAAAAATAGAAGGAGTTCGAATTTCAAATCGGCGGTTACACCGTTGGATTCCTTGAGAAATTTGTGATTTTGTTAGTCCAAAAAAAAAAAAAATCGATTTTTTTGGTCGTTCTTAATTGTATTGCCCCCCTTAATCAGCTTTAATTTGACCTCTTAACGAGCTCCGTACGATGAGTTACCGCGGAGTTATCGTCGATCAAAGCAAAAAAGTCCTTTAATCAATCAATTACTCGGGAACTAATGATCGTACAGAAAATGGAGGTAGGGTTTTGGAAACTGCAAAACATTCTCTATAAGACACAATCGGGGGCGATTGATAAAAAAATTTTTGGCTGAAAAAAAAGTTAAAAATTTGCGAATTTAAGAATATTTGGAAAATTTGGTATAACTGGATATAGTGGATGAACGAAGGATATCGTCGGTAATTTTTTAACCTGAAAGTGCACAAAAAACCCTCAAAGTTGCAAAGCGCGATTTTTTTTTCTTAGTGTCCCGAAGGTTTAAATTTATCGTTTCGGCCAAAAAATCACCATAAAAAGTAATTTTTCAATTTTTCGATTTTTATGCATTTTTTCAACTTCAATATGATTTTTTTGGCGAAAATCCATATTTTTTTGCTCAAAAACATTACTCGTTTTACAAAACTTTTTTTTTTTTTTTTTTTCAAAATGGTTTTTTTTTCGATTTTTTTCCAACGAGTAATGTTTTTTGAGCAAAAAAAATATGGATTGTCGCCAAAAAAAATCATATTGAAGTTGAAAAAATGCATAACAATCGATAAATTGCTTATTACGGTGATTTTTGGTCGAAGCGATAAAGGACCCCGCACCAATTATATGGATTTTGGCTCCCGGCCAATTATTCTGGGGTTGAAATATGTTGTACTTTGAATACCCCTGAACAAAATTTTTCATGGCACCAAGGTCCAAAAATCAACTCCAAGCGAGTTACGAGCCGTCGGAAGTCAGATATCTGACTTTCCACGAGCCGTCGGAATTTTTTGGAATCTATTGAGTTTAGCTAAAATTATCTAAGAACAAAAAATGTCTTAGAATTAGTCAAAAAATACCCTCGAATTTTTTCAGAATTTTTAGAGGTGATTTTTGGTTTTTTTAAAAATGGCGAAAAATTGCAATTTTTCATTTCAAAAAATCATCTAAAAATCCTGAAAAATTTTTAGGGTATTCTTTGTTCTTAGATAATTTTTGCTAAGCTCAATAGATTCCAAAAAAATCCAATTTCGACTCGTAACTCGCTTGGAATTGATTTTTGGACCTTGGTGCCATGAAAACTTTTGTTCAGGGGAATTCAAAGTACAACATAATTCAACCCCAAGAAAAATTGGCCGTGAACCAAAATCCATATGATTGGTTCCTTCGGGGCATTAAGAAAAAAAAAACGCAGCGCTTTGCAACTTTTTGGGGATTTTAAAAAATTACCGACGATATCATTCGTTCATCCACTATATCCAGTTATACCAAATTTTCCAAATATCCTTAAATTCGCAGTTTTTAAACTTTTTTTCAGCCAACATTATAGCTTCAAAAAAAGTTTTTTTATCAATCGCCCCCGATTGTGTCTTATAGAGAATGTTTTCAGTTTCCAAAACCCTATCTCCATTTTCTGTATGTAAGTCTGTGCTATTCATTTCAGGCTCTTTGACTGTGTATTTTTGACAGCATCCAGTTACTGTTCTTCTGACAATAACCTATATTGATAAACAATTGACCATCTATTGATTTTCTTAGGTTGGTGAATAAATATATCACCCAGAATCTTGGCCAAACATTTAGTCATCAAATAATATAAGGCATATAAATTAATTGAACTAATAGTAAACAAATGTGACAACTGATTTGGGACGGAGGGAGCCTAATTATTATTATTTTAAGTTTAAACAATTCACAAACTTTTTTAAATCAGGGGAAGAGTTCTTACAGAAAATAAATCAGAATCAAAAATATATAGAAAAATCAAATATATACAGGTAAAAAAATGTTTGTTTCATTTTGTGACGTTTCGAAGTTTGATTGTTAATTTTAATAATCGAGAACATTTACTAAAACTTATTTAAAATTTAGACAAGACGTGTTTTTCTATTTCGAATAATAAACCCGGTAGGTAGGTGTCAAAATATAAACGTTTAGTCCAGTTTGCAGCCTGGGATCTTTCCAATAACATCATAATGGTCTAAAAATCCCTGAAAACCTTCCCTCAAACAAAAATTAAATAAACAGTTTAAAATCACAGGCTTTTAATATAATATTTATGTTTCCTACCCTAAAATCTTAGTAGAAGCCATCAATTTTTGATCACCTTATAAATTCTATTAATAGACATTTATATACATATTATTCTGAAAGAAATTCTTTTAAACGGAGCATGAATGAATCATTTTCTGTATATCCTTGAATGAGCAAATGTGTTTCCTAACTGATGGTTTATTAATTAGGTAAATGCTGAATAAACTATGGTAGCTGCTCAGTATCGCTTGCAGCAGGCGTCCTATTATGGATCATTTTATTATGGCATCTATTCGTAAAATCGAAATTTAATCTTTGCTAATCTTATTTTATAACTGGAACACGGGAAACGTGTAATTGCTACAACAAAAAGCTTTTTTAATGTAATAAAAAGTGGTTATTTCACCTAAAATTTAAGCTCTCCTTCAAATAAATTCAGAGAATCAGCGTCACATACAGTAAGCAACGAAAGTCATCACACACCCACTTTTAAGTTTGCTTAAATTCTGATAATTTTTATATTATTGTATTGTTTGTGAGATTCTGCGTCTAATAAGTTGAAGACGGTATGTCGATCGTGTGAAAAGGTAACACTAAAAAAGTAAAATTTCGATGTTTTCAAAGAAACGTAAATAACTCCGAAAATAGTAAATCCTTTTCGAAGTTGGGAATTAAAGGGAAATCTTCAGTGTATCTATTTGACTAACTGAGTCGTTTTGTAAATTTTTTTCCTAGACATGAAAAAAATCCTGTTCCTGAAATTTTAATAAAACGCAGAGGGATATTAATCCTTAAGTTTTTTTTAATGTGTGGCGTACAGGGCAGGCTTTTTTTAATTTTCGTGATCTTTTTGGCTCAACTTTGGATTTTTTTCATGTTTTGGAAATTTTTTTAAAAAATCACTCAATTAATAAATATAATAACTAAGATTTCGTTTAATAGAGTCAACAACTTCGAAAGGGATTTATATTTTGAGTATTTACGTTTCTTTAATAAATTTTACTTTTAATATTTTTATGATACCTTATTTAAAATTAAATTATCTTAAAAATATTAAAAAAAAGTTATTAGAATTTAGCTAATAAAAAGGGTGTAGATGATTTTTTTACTAATGATGATGTTTGGATATACGGGACAAAAGTATCAAATAATGGCTTTAAATTTTGTTATTTGCAAAGTTAAAAAAAGTTCAATAGAAGAGTTATTTTGTTCATTACCATGTGTGTTTTTTTTCGTTATGAAAAAGCATATTTATGAAAAAGCATATTTTTCTCTATTCAGTCACAACATTTTGCACTTTCTGAAAAAAAAGTAAGCGAGAAAAAAATTATTTATTACTCACTCACAATTAATTAATTAATTTCACAAAACTAAAATTTAGATCAAATTAAATTTAAAGAGTAACAAAGGTAGACTAAATATTAAAAAAAACAGCAATACTAAATCAGATGTTCAAACTGAGCTCCGTTGACGGCCAAAGCAATGACCTAAACGGTATTTAAATTCTACTGTAGTCAAGGGCGATCACTCCCATCGCCCCCCCCAAATGGTCAAGTAAAAACCAAATTAGTCGGGGGGATTGCGCTTGCCTTTGCTTCCAATGACTTTTTTTTTGCTTTTTTGTTTAATCTGCATTGGACCGCCCCCCCCCCCCCCAAAGAAATATACTGGCTACGCCCTTGACTGTAACACATTTGAAGGTATTCTGCGTATTTCAGCAGTTATTCGCACCTTTAAGTCCTCCAAATTACGAGGTCTTTGTTTGAACACATTATTTTTAACACGACCCCACAGGAAAAAATCTAAGGGCGTCAAATTCGGAGATCTGGCAGGCCACTCAATATATCCTCTTCTGCCGATCCACCTGTTTCGAAAAACATGATTTAAGTACTCTCTAACATGTACCGCAAAATGTGGAGGAGCGCCATCTTGTTGGAAGAAAATTCTATTGTCAATACCTCCATTTTCACCCGGGAATAAGGCTGTGATCGCAGGTATGACCTGAGTTTGTAGCAGTTGAAGATATCGATCAGCGGTAAGGGTTTCATCAAGAAAAAAATGGGCTATGATATGTCCTCTTATAATGCCTGCCCACACATTTACTTTTTGCGGATATTGTGTGTGTGCTTCTTGCACCCAGTGTGGGTTCGCTCTCGCCCAATACCGACAATTATGTAGATTTAATGTGTCGTTTAGCATAAAGGTCGCTTCATCTCAGAATACAATATTTGAAGCAAAATTCTCATCTGCATTACATATTTCCATCGTATACTCACAGAAATCCATCCGTCTATCAAAATCATCTTCATTCAATTCATGTATTGAAGCTTATAAGGACGGATTTTTTTTTTTTTTTAAAATTATAAACACAGAAACATGGCTAATTTCTAAAATTGTCTGCAACTTCCCTCGTTGAGACTTGTGGCGTTTCTTCAATTGTCAACAGAACATTTAGGTAACGCTTTTTCCTCACTTGTTGCCGATTTTGGTCTGCCAGTTCTTTTCAAGTCTTTAACGTTAGCAGTTTCTCGAAATGTTTTAATTAGTTGACAGACTGTTCCTTGAGATACAGGAGTATCTGGGTAAATTCCGTTGAATACAGTACACACTTCGCTTTGAGTCCTCTTCCTATTTCCGTACCCATAAATCATTAATATTTCAATACGTTGTCTCTCACTCAAATGTGCCATGTCTCAAATTTAATAATTTGCAAGAATGTCAAACAAAAATTTTGCTTTAAACCGACAATAATTATTCATTCTTTGTTTGTATTAATTTAAATGTCAAATTTACATGGCATTCTTTAACAAAAGTAATGTTTCTGTTTTAAAACTGCATGACTTTTTCCCTTATTAGAGGTGACGAGTGAATCGTAATAAATAATTTTTTCTCGCTTATTTTGTTTTCAAAAATTGCAAAATTTTGTGACTGAATAGAGAAAAATATGCTTTTTTTCATAACGAATAAAAAAAAAGTATGGGTGCCATTTAAAAAATAAATTGGTTGCCATAGGAACAAAACAAAAGAAGATATCAACAAACTAAAAAACTTAAAACATACATGGTAATGAACAAAATAACTTTATATTGAACTTTTTTTTTAACTTGCAAAAACAAAGTTAAAGCCATTATTTGATACTTTTGCACCACCAAGTATGTAGGTACACTAGAGACAGAACCAAATGTTGCTTGTGCAACTTGTGTGATTATGTAACTAACGATATCACCAGATAATGCCACTAGGCTATTTCTCTGTGATTGGGAGGATGTTGCGTCGATCGAAAAAAAATATTTCGGACAAAACTTACGTATTTTAAACACGGAGAACACCTAGAGTCAAAATTTCGGTGTCGAGATACAGAATACGAATCTGCAATTAAAAATAGTGATCCCATTAAAAAAAGACAGGGGGGAAGGATTGGTTGCTTCTTCCGTGTAACTTTCCAAAACATTTCCAAAATGCACGTTCCGAAACAGCAAAAATTAACTTTCTAATTTTAATCATTTGAAAAGGTGAAAAATAAAAATATATATACCATTTTTTTATGTGTTTTTAAGAGTATAAGTAGCCACTATTCTGAATTGAAAATGATAAATACGCCTGAGGAACAAAAAAAGCGGTGCAACTTTATGATTCCATGGCCGTGCTCGAGTAATAACTTTTAGGGATAGGTAATAATAAGTAATTATCGTCGCTTTTTTATCATACTTTTTTTATTTACATACATACATATATGTATTTAAATAGAAAAAGTCAGGATAATACATGTATGTATTATTTATATTTATTTGTATATTATACTAATGTTCATTTGGCCAGTAATTATTTATACTGTATTTATAAATAATTTAATTTTTTTTGTACTTGCAAACAAGTAATATTAAAAATATTTAAAAATGCGTCAGAACTAAACAAAAAGCAATTTTTTATTAAAATATATTATTGCTCAGCAAGGACCATCGAGAAGGTATGAACATATACTTGCCAGGAAGGGATGGGAAGGATTACATTAGTTTAGGTCGGGAAGTTATTTTAAAACAAAAAAATATACACTCAATAAATAAATATAAATAAACATTTAGAAATAAATAACAATTCCAAAAAATACGAAATACGACGAAACAAAAACATTTCTAATGCGTACACGCCGAATGAAAGGCAATTGATAATTTAACTTCTTTATTGAGCAGACGTAAACATGAGGTGAGAACCAATCGCGATTCAGTCGTTGACTCTGACCTGAGCTACGATTCGCCGAAATTTTGTACGCCGAAGCCGACGCATTGGACGTTGCTCCGCTTTAGATTTCCGCTAATACCCCCTCTTAGCTTTATGTACAACCAAGCCCCCCCCCCTTCGGCCCAAGTAAATTCGCCCAACTATGACATAAAAATGTATCATTTAATATGTATTTAATATCCACCTATGTACGCATTAGGCTGCCGCTTACTGTATAAATAAATCATTAATTCCAATAACGAAAATAAATAGTAAAATACAATCATGAAAAACGTAAATAAAACTCGTAAAAACGTAATCAAGAAGACTAGAACTAAGGAGACCGAACTCGTTCGGTATCTAGGGATCAAATCTGTCCGCCTCCAGGAGGCGCTGTAAACAGTAATGTACTCGAGTCACGTGATGAACAGCGGTCAGCGGTCCACATGTGAATGTTTATCATAGAAAACCATGGTATGATTTTATATGACATTTATCATTAAGCTGTCAAAGCGGGTGCTTACATGCCGTTTGGCTTTAACAAAAATATATACAAAAATAAATATGGTTCAAAAGTGCTGTGTTGCATTGTGTGATTTAAGAAGCGGTCCGAATAACCGGACATTATTTCAAATTACTGATGTATGTATGAAGCGAAATATTTTCCTTTGTTGTATTGTTAACGTTGAAGCACGTAACATGAAATAGTTTGAGTACATTTTCATATTGATCATTGTGAAAATTTGTAATTGCAAAGACATTATAGTCGTTCTAATTTTAATTGAAAATGATAAATACGCCTGGGGAACAAAAAAAGCGGTGCAACTTTATGATTCCATGGACGTGCATATATCTTTTATAAATTCGAAAATTGTGAAATATTTTTTTCATTTAAATCAATATAGGTGATTAAAATTAGCCTGCATTCAAAACTCTTAATATTTGTAATATAATTTGCTGTAAATAATGCTTATTTAGTCAGACAATCTCAAAAAATTGTCTGTGTTAATAAACCTAGCTGAAATACACGTCACTGGCGTCTTAAACAAGTAGTTTAAGTTCCTAATTCCTAAAGTCGTAAATCATTTTAACGACGTCGTAAAAATTTTATGGCACAGTGGACCGAACAAATATTAGCAATGTATTATATGCAAAGTAGTTTACCGACAGTGGTTTACGTTGCGCCACCAGCCTCCAGCAGTTGGCCGGCCAGGGCGTTGCCGGCTCTTTAAAATTTTCTTGAGTATAGTAATATACATAAAGTTGTTTTCATTTATAATTATTTTTTCCAGCAATTTTTAAAGCTTTATTTTAATGCTAACTAATAAATTTATATCTATGTATTTTTTTTTAAATATTTCCAAACTAGCTTTCTAAGAACGTCACGAACTAACAGTTTACTGAAGTATGAAATATACTTGTATAGTGAGCTTAGCAATTTTAGAAAATAAATCTGACAACCTTGCTTTTTTCTACCTATTTTCAATTTAGAATGGAAAGATAGTACTTGTGTAGATTCAATATAATATTCAACAACAACAAATTAACGAAAATATCGAGTGTCTGTCAAATGTATTCGCACCACGGACATTCACACGGACTCTAACCTCTAATGCACAGATTAGTACAGAACCACGGTATACGTATAGATATCTGTTTATATACCGTAGCAACCAGAGTACACAACTGTTTACAGCGCCTCTGGAGGCGGACATATTCGAGCCCGTCGCGTTATACAGCGAAAAGCCGCAGTTCGGTCTCCTTAGTTCTAGACTTCTTGAACGTAATAAATAAACAAACAGAAGAAGGCGTCACGTAAAATCGAACCTAACCGAACGTAATCGAACGTAAAAGGTTCGATAGAATCATTCGGATTCGGACGCAGATTCGGATTCGGACTCAAATTCGGATTCAGAATTGTTTAATTGTATAATCACCGGGTTTACCGACGATAGGCGAGGTTATTCAGCTTCTTTATTTATCACACTACGAACACAGTTTCTCCACAATTCTCTGTTATCTAATTCATCAATTATCTTTCTCACGTTATCTACTACTGATGCACTTAACGTTGGTGACTGATTATATTTACGCAAACGATCTTTTACCGCCGCACAGTGATGGAAAATGGAAACAATTCGACCCTCGTGGCTGTATTAATCGTAATTTCATGAATTTTTTTATTCTTAGAATTCAATGTTATTTCTTTGGGAAATGCGAAAAATTTGAAATTCAGTAAGGCATTTTTATAAACCAGAAAAAAACGCAGTTCATTCAAAACGCGAGGTGAAACGTTGCAATTTACGCCACAAATAGAGACTACTTCTAATATACATTTCCTGGGTCGCTGATTACGAAAATTGGGGTCCCGCACCCTAAAATGGTAAGAACACCCCTAAAAATCAACCTCAATTATTAGGTTTTTTCTGGTTTATAAAAATGCCTTACTGAATTTCAAATTTTTCGCACTTCCCAAAGAATAACATTAAATTCTAAGAAAAATAAAAAAATCACGAAATACTTAATTTAGCGGAGGTCGAATTATTTCCATTTTCCATCACTGTGCACCGCCCAAACCATTTCAATAGGAATGAATACGCAATTAATATGGTGGCAATCTTGTAACAGTGTGACCGAGTTTACTAGCGAGGTGATCGATGACATATTCATTTTTAAAATTTTGCTCTTTTATTAATTCGAGAAACTTGCGCTTTACCGGAATCTTTTCAGGGATGTTCATATTTTTTTCTTCTCATGAATTTTAAAATATCTTCCTTTTTGGTAGTAATATTCGGTATTTTATTTAAAATGCGCGAATGATACGCCGCGCTATCCATTACAATGACCGATTTGGGAGAGATATTCGGAAAAAATTTTTTCAGAACACAACTGTTCTGAAAACCATTTTTCCAAAATCAAATTCGCGGTCATATCCTCATAGTATTCAGCAGAAGACTGTGATATGTTTTTAGCGGACAGTAATAACGCATTTGGCACAAAATCGTTTTCACTTTCGTTTTCCCCTTGAACACGGAGTATTGAACGCACATTTTGGAGAACTATCTACCCAGCCATACTTAACAACGTCATGTGTAAAACCACGTTTTATTAAGATATATTATATGCCTATTTGATTCGCGATAGTGCCTAATTTCCAAATATTCTACTCGAAGTATAACGATACGTCTTGATTCCATTATAGTCATTCGATTATTAATTTTTTTATATTTAAAACCAGAGTTTACTAAGATGGCACGTAATGTTTCTAGAGATTTATAATTATAATAAGGGTAATCATGTAATTTTTGTTGAATTAATTCCAAAGTCGGGACTTTGTTTTCTTTATACATATCATAAATTATTCGCCTAATTACGTTCCGCGTCGCCTCGTCGACATTTTTGAATTTTTGCTTTTTCTGATTTCGTAATTTAGGGTGATCTATAACAGTCCCAGCTTTAACAACGCGATAAATTGTGGATATTGAAATTTTAGTTAATTTATTAATTCGATTAATAATTATTTCAGTATCAGTAATTTTCTCATTTTCACGTTTTAGGCATTCATATATGTTTAAAATAATACGCTGACTTTGACAATGTAAGTCTTTATTTTTAAATTCATCGTACTCGACCGCTTCGACTTTTTCGCTGGTTATATCTGAATCTACGTTATTTTCGTCCGTTTCGAAAGGCCTCCAGAAAGTCATGTTTATGAAAGAGGTATTGATTAAAAATATCGATTTTTTTAATGATTGAATTATGACGCAAATAAAATAAAAGTGTGTATAATTTAAACCTTTTAAAAACCCACTTCGTCGTTATTGTACGCGCATAGAATATAAGGCATCAAAACACTCACAAAAACAACGTTTTTTTTGTATACAGTCGGTCAAAGAGAGCGTGGTTATAACCCGTGTTTTACCGCCAACGTAATCAACTTGGTCGAGTGTATGTGAGTGTATGCACTGTCTGGTGACATATTTACCCCTACCAGAGTAGCGACAATGACCAATGAAGTGTAGATTCCGCCCACTTCTCACGTGACAGGCGCTCGTCAAGGCAACGTGGACTACGATGCGGCCTATACGGGTAAAGATCAGTATAGAAACGCATATTTAGTTAGTTCCATACAAAGTGTTAGTAAACTGATATATAAGTCCTATTTTCAATTTAGAATACGTACAGGGTGATCAATTTATCATAGGAAGTGCGTTTTTCTCAGAAACAGAGTGAAGCTACTTTTTGTGAAAGGTACAATAATTTTACGGCGAGTCACTCAAAATTAAGGCAATAATAAAAAATATGGGTAAAAGTTCAGTGTAGTGACTTTTGTGAAAATGGTCAAAATTAAATCGGATTTTTTGTTAAAATCGTTGCTTTTGTTATAAAAAGCGATTTCAAACCGGGGGAGCAAGGTTTTTGCTTGCGAAAATGCAAAGAAATGCGAAAAGAGTGTGCGATTATTGCATATTTAAACTCCCGATGTTGACCAAAAAACTTGCTGATTTTCACAAAAATCAATAATAAACTAAACCTTTACTTCCGACACAATCTTTTTATGCACTTAACACACCAAATTCCGTGCGAAAACTCCGAATCACTCGCGAATAAGTGGAATTGAGTCGAGGTTCGTCTGACACCAGCTGTCACTGCCGCTATAGTCGGCGGTAAACGTTAAGCCCGCTACAGACGTGCCGATAAATCGCAACGATTTAACTGTACAGTTCAAACTGCACAGATTTGTCGAACATGTGTATGACAAATCGTTGTAAAGTTTTTAATGCGCAGTTGGTCGTTGAACAGGTTGAACTTGCCATTCGATAAATTGGTGTCGATCATATCAGTGCAGTTTTTTCGGCGTGTGTGTACCGGTCGTTCGACCGATTGTTCAGTTATTTAATTCAGTTTTAATAATAAATAATAACAGACCATGGATGAGCCTGAGGAAGAAAGTCAAAGCAGTGGACACCGAGAACTTTTAGAAGATTTCATTGAAGCATATAGCAATGAACCTTGTCTTTGGCAGACAAAAAACAAAGTTATTGCATCTCTCATAATAGTGTTTTTTTTTTCTTTATAAATGGAGTTACCAGTGCTAAAAGGTTTAAATAAGTTTCTTCATGCATTCTCAAATAGTTTTGCCAATCTTTCGGAGCGAATTTTAACTCATTTAAAAGATTCACATGCGAATATTTGTTTCTCCTTAAAAACCCTTTCTTACACCATACACTGCGGGGTTTACGATTTGTCTTCTTCAAACACAATGTTAATCCTAATACCGCCAGTGCGTCCTCGTCATTCATCATCTTCTTCGCTATAGGTACTACTGAACTGACAATCGACGCAGTTTTATCATTCCGTGTAGCAACACTAGGGATACTCGATTTAACGGTACAGTTATAATCGTTATGATTTATCGTCCAATTTATCGGCACGTCTGTAGCGGGCTTTAATGTTTTGTGCGTTAAGTCGTATTTGCATAATTTTAATAAATGCGTTTATTATTAATTGTCGCTTAAAATCCTTGTCATTCATTACAGATTCCAAGTTGACTATTTATTTCCTAAAAATGAAACATTTTTTTATTTAAGATGTCTGTTTTTTTAACTATTTTTATAAATATAAATTTATATTATATACATATAATCATTTTACCAATAATTTTTCAAGAAAATTCGTCAATTTTAGGACGGTAAGAAATATTTGCTTGTGTACTTACGTGTGAAATTCTGAAAAATCAACACCTTTACCTCATTAATTTGGATAATTTGGAGAATAAGAAAATATGGCTTATTCTCGCCAAAGATGCGTATTTTTCAACGTTTGCTGATGTTGACGTTTCAACGTGAATACGCCTTAACGTCCACCGCGGCAGTGACAGCTGGTGTCAGACGAATGCCGACTCAATTCCATTTATTCGCCAGTGATTTTGGTGTGTTATAAGTGTTATAACACACAATAAAGGGATTGTGTTGGAAGTAAAGGGTTAGTTTATTATTGATTTTTGTGAAAATCAGCCAGTTTTTCGGTCAACATCGGGAGTTTAATATATGCAATAATCGCACACTATTTTCGCATTTTTTGCATTTTCGCCAGCAAAAACCTTGCTCCCCGACTTGAAATCGCTTTTTATAACAAAAGCAACGATTTTAGCAAAAAGAAACATTTTTTTAAAGCCATGTTCACAAAAGTCACTAAACTGAACTTTTACCAAAATATGTTTTAACGACGCTAAGCGTCGCGACGCCTACTAATAGTTTATTTCTAAATTTCACATCATTAACATATTCTAATGCAAATAAGAACTGAGTATTACGTTTATAAATATATTATTTTATTTCAAATTTTCTTTAGGATGTGTGAAAGTATGTGTCAAAAGCAAATTTGGATTAACTTTTTGGTGAAAAAAATTTAGCAAAGTGTTAGACAGAAACGAATTTTGGATATAATAAACACAAGTTGATAGAAAAAAAGAACGGAAAAGGAAGAGTGAACACTCCCCAAAAGTGTTCACTCCCCAAAAAACAGAAACTCGCTACTCTGCGCTTTGGGCTGCTAATGCATATTTTCTGCCGTTATGACGTAATATACTATTTTCTTCCTCCAAACTTATATCGTAGCATGTTTTGAAAAAGCAAGTCTTAAATATAGTTACATATGTACGTTTCTTTTCCTAGGCGTTCAGTTCATTACATTATCATTTTCTATTTTCAAAATATTTCAAGTACCTACTCTATTCGCAACGAAATTTTAGTATCATGTCATTACTGTCAATTCATCAACTGTCAGTTATTTAGTTCGGTTAATTTTTGTGCTAAAATTTAATTTCAATCTTTTCACCAAAATAATTCATTTTTCCATTTTTTATTTCCATTGCGAATACTTTGTGTATTCAAGTGATTATTACTATTGAAATAAATGGACCAATTTTTTCATTTTTTTGGAAACAAGAATGGGACAATACGAACTGCTTGATCCTGCTAAATGGAGCCAATAAGGTAGATTACATTTATTACTTGCAAATCCACGTTCTGAACAGTACATATACCGTTTGTGTAAAGCCGACATCGACCAGTTATGAACAGAAGTGAGACGACAAATAAGAAGCAATCGCATACGTATCGAGGGTAGTGAAGGAATAAGACCAGCTCTCTCCATCTACGTTAGTAGTTAGAACAAGATGTGTAGCATTTGTCTTTTTTTTACAACCGGTCGATGTCTGCTTTACACATAAGGTATAGTCTCCCCGAAAAAAATCAGAATCGACTTCAATGTTTTGAAACGAGTAAATTAAATTTCTGACATCCAATATTTCTGACAGAAACTATCAGAAGTGCTTCTACGAAAATTGCCGTGCTCAGTTTCCAAGATTGTAAGTTAAGAACAAAAAGCCTGAGACTGCTGCATCAGATTTTTGATACGCTTACTTAGGCTTTCCGAGATATCCTATAAAACATCTAAAATTGCAAAAAACCTATCTACTGTTATCCAACATATTATAATAGAATAGTAATAAACAAAATAAACTAATATCTTGAAACTACAGCCCATCTAAGGCCGAGTTAATTTAAAGCGATTAACTTCGATTAATGCAAAAATAGTTACACAAATAAGGAAAACATTTTTTAATGTATCATTTTCAAATTAATTAACTCTCCGCGTATTTTATTTTAAATTACCATAAATTCTAAAAATCATCTTGCAGGCAATCTGAAGTTTTAAATGACACCTACCATCACGACAAAAGCAAATATTCTATTTCTGGTTACTTAATTTATGTTTTCTGGCAGTGTAAGCACACAATCATTTGAATATTATTTTCTCTTAACTAAAAACCGCTCATCCAATCAACATTTTGCAAGAGATAAAAAAAGCTTCGGAACCAAGTAGGCGATTCAATATAAAAACAAATTGGTAGGTAAAAAATATAATTTTGAGGTCCTCTAGCGGATGAACGAAGCAACTTTGGCTATCTGCAAGTTAGCCTAAATCGATTTATTTTGGGTCGAGAAATTGTTGGACAGTCATTTCCCGAACACTGCTTTGAAATAAA
This sequence comes from Aromia moschata, assembly GCA_029963805.1. NCBI lineage: Eukaryota > Metazoa > Arthropoda > Insecta > Coleoptera > Cerambycidae > Aromia > Aromia moschata. The sequence continues at coordinate 191,159 of JAPWTK010000387.1, forward strand.
CAAAAACTAAAGACATAATTTCCTACATCATATGTATGTTGTTTTTGTTTACGTTACCGAGTGGTCACCGTGGTTCACACTATATGGCTGTTTATGTATAATAAAAAAGACGCGGCATATGTTCATGTTAACCAGCTGTTAACGACTGTTCATGTTAGCGAATTCTTTCTGTATATTTTTTATTTTTGTGTTATTTTGTGTCAATTACATACCTAGTTATTTAATATGATGGTTAGAAAAGATGGTTATTTAAATATTTTCCTGAATAATGTATACATATGTCTCCTCTGCTTTCAGTCGCAGGCCCTCCAAAAAGCCATCAACGGCCAGGAGACGCCCGTGAAACAGAAACATGTCCGATCAGCCATTATCGGCACATTCCACACGCAGAGCGCGAAGACGTTCTGGGCGTACGCACTGCGGCTACCCGCCATGGACGACAGGATTGTGGCCTGGAAGTTGTGCCACGTGGTGCACAAAATACTCAGGGAGGGTCACCCATTGTGTCTGGTCGACAGCCAGCGACATAGGAAGGACCTGGACGAGATTGGGAAACTGTGGGGCCACCTGAAGGAGGGTTACGGCAAGATGATCAGGCTGTACACTTCGCTGCTGATCAATAAGCTAGAGTTCCACCGGAGGAATCCAAGGTTCCCCGGTCACCTGGGGGTGACGGCTGAAGAATTGGAATCCATTGCCGGAAACGACATCAACAACTAGTATGTCTATTATTAGTCTCTATCTGATTTAAGGGCGCATTTGCATTTTCTTGGCAATAACAAAAATGCTTCAATCCTGTCAGATATTTCCTACAAAAACCATGATTATACTTAATCCTTAATCTAATATTCAATCCCCTAAATACTTAATCCCCTAAAACTAATGCTTAAAAACAGTAGCTAAAACATTATTCTCTTCAATATACATCCTTCTACAATGCCTACACCGCTTCATGCGAATTTTCCATTGGTCATAGCACTGCTGTAAATTAGTTTTTAAAGCATGTTCATGATGTCCGTCGGGTTATCTTACACTTCTATTTCAAATTTGGTTCCGTTCTGTGTTAAGTTGACATTGGTGAATAGGAAACAGCCACCTGGGGCGAAACCCGGTGAATAGAATATATCATTATTAATAGTAAAAAAAATACCTATATGTCCTAACACAGGGATCTGATTTTGGCCAAAAAACCTGATGATGAACAGTTCAGTGTGAACCAGAACGTTATCATTCAGGTCATCGTCATCTTACTCGTTTACAAAGGGCAATTGGGACTTCTATGTAGTAACGTAGGTTCCAGATTGACGCGTTCCTCTACTTGAATATTTAACATTTTCCAACAGAACACAGGTACAAGGTCTACTTCGACCAAAGGCCATAGCTCAATTGGGTGGCGCGTAACTTTGACAATGATAATAATAGAGAGAAGGGATGTCACGTGACTCGGTTATGTACAGTTTGACCTTGACGCCCTCAACATTTGTTTGCAGATCGATCAGTCCGTTTTTTTATAGCCACACCTCATATATGTACTAGTCGGTGGTAATGATTCACCAAAGTCTGTATCCTGCTGTTGAGTACTACAAGGGAAGTGGGGATTCGCGAGTGTGCTCAGCGAGGAGAATTTGGCAAGCACTGCCCTAAAACGTTTTCTTTAAATACGGGAATAACGAAATTCTATCATGCAAATGGAACTCACGAATCAGTATCTCTTGGCCTTCCAAGCAATACTCAGATGATTGCATGATATCCTCTCAGACTATAATATTTTTGTGAGAAAGACTTCTATCACTCTTATCTCATGAGATCTTTTAAATAATATTTTGAAATCAATCCAATTACCATGTTGAAAAATGTTTTGATGAAAAATGTAAGGTGAACTGGGTTAATTGCAACATATAATTTGCATAGTGTAGTTTTAGACATCTGCAGAATTTTAATGTAGAAGTCAAAAAAATCTAAAAAAATTCATATAAAACGTTCAAACCATTTACTTTATATTACTCCCAAGAAATTTTGATTGAAATAAAAAAATAAGATATGTAAAGAAAAATACATATTTGTTGTCTAAAAGGATGCAATACATATATGTTACATTGTTGGGGCAAATGTAATAATCGACTGACATCGGACATACATTCAACATTATATGTTTGTATGCTGCAACTGTAAAGAGGTAATTATTTTCTTCACTTTATTTCCTAGTTATAATTTTATTATTATAAAACAAAGGACTTATAAACTTTTGTATTATAAAGATTATAAACATTTTGCAACATACCTTTATAAAAGAACTTCCAAAAACATTTGCTATTATTAAAGGCTGCTGCAATGAGGCAGTAATACGCCCCTCTTCTTTTCCTCGAGTCTCTTTCAAAACAGTGTATTATTGGGTATGGGATATGGTAAGGTTTTGACGCTTTATACATGGTCATGTTTTTACGTTTACCCCAGTTCACCTTAATACTTTGTCAATTCTCTGTGCCAAAAATATGTCCCTTCATTAGAAAGAAACTATAATATTTTTGTGAGAAAGACTTCTATCACTCTTGCCTCATGAGATTTTTTAAATGACATTTTGTGATCAATCCGATTACCATGTTTTTAATGAAAAATTTTCATTAAAATAGCTCATGAACTCAACAACTCCGTTATTCAACCTTTTTCTCTTCTAAAACGCATAACTTTCCAAATATATGGGCATTCCAAATTTTGGCAGACTTTTTATATAATTTCACGATTATAGACAATCTATAGTATTTATCTAACAGTGAAGTTTTTATCATTTGTGCAGTTAATAACCATTTATCGTTTTTATGACATAATTCAGTATGTTTTTATATCTACAAATATTATTCAGTTAGCTCAATTAGGCTTCAAACATATCTGGATTTTATTATAGACAACAAGATATACAGAGAGCCATAAAATTCGTGACAAAAAGTCACTTAACCCTATGATGCAAAAAACTTGAAAGACGAAGAAGATTTAAATATATTTTGCATTACAATTTAGTATTATTGCATTAATGCAAAAAATGTTACCCTAAACATTTTGCAAATAAATATCTCATAAACCATTAACAATAAGTATAGGACGTGGTTAATAAGTTTGTTTAGACATTAAAGGAGAATCTAAAAATGGAAAAATATACAGGGTATTCCTTTTGGAAAATTAAAGTTGCATAATACTGTTACCTTTTTTAGGCACCCTGTATCTAAAAATATGTAAAGAGTGTTAGAAAATCACCATCAGTGGCAATTGGTCCGATTGTTTAAATAGATTACCTTGTATGTTTTTGCAAAAACGGAATCTCCATTTTTTCTGATTACTGAGTTATAATACTCTATGAAGTGATCTCTAACCACAGACCAAGTAGATCAATCCGTATAGACAGAACTAGTATAGAAGTCCAGTGGAGGTCCAAGCAAATTTGGACATCCACTACATAACCTGAAATGAAGCATTTTTTTTTCTTCAAGTAAATAAAAAATGTAATTTAATATACACTGCATACGGTTGGTTTTTCTGATTCGTATACTTTCGTAATTTCAAAGTAGGTTTACAGTTTATATGCCCTCCATCGCATTGCTACCTACTCAGTAGCGGTAAAATTGTGAATTTTGTAAGTTAATGGTGGGTTCATGCAGAAATTTTTAGTAATAAGAATAAGAATAGTAATAAGAATAAAAGTTAAACCTTCGTTTTATAATGGCCCAGTTCATGCAGTAAATATAATTTTTAGTAATAATTTTAAAAATAAGGATTTACTGCATGAACTGGGTCATTATAAAACGAAGGTTTAACTTTTATTCTTATTACTATTCTTATTCTTATTACTAAAACTATCTGCATGAACCCACCTTAACTGTTAAAGGACATAACATAATTTAAAAACTAGACTAATTTCACGTATTTTATATCTCTTTAAAATAAATATATTTTTTGTATTATTCCATGAAATAAAGATTTTTTTTATTTTTTCTGAATCGCGCTTGTTTGAGTTCTTACAACATGTGTTTCCTTCCACAGGGGGCATACCCAGAGTTGGGCTAAGACTTGTCATACTGAATATATGGCCGCGCTTGGTATAGTTGGTCTGTGTATCTGACAAATGATATGCATTTGACAATGATATGAGTGTATTTCAAATTATATGGTATATGCTGCCTGCACTGTGTTGATTTTTGACTGCCTGCATTTTTATGTATATATCTTAAGGCCTACTACGAGTCCAGTCACATATGCATCGGACCAAGGAAATATGCAACCTAATGTTATATTTCCGTATTGTTATACATCCAAAAAAAAAACGTCATCAACTCTGGCTATGAACGAGTGAGATAGAAATAACGGTCATGTCTAAACTTTTCGGTTATGCCAAACTTTTGACAAGTGACTGTCATAATTTGTAAAATAGACAATGGCTTTCATATGATGTGACAGTCTTGATAAGTAAATAAGGTTATAAATTCGATTAAGAATAGAAATACCGTTTTTTTCTTGGCCAACTTTGATGACGTTTTTTTTGGATGGCTCTATATTTAAACACTTATTGTAATTGTAACAAAGCTAGTTAAGTTTATTTAATACTATGTGGTGTTTGCAATTAATCAATAATATTTGGTATCTATTGCATTCATTAACAATATTTCAGAAATATAAAGTTGTGTTATTAATATTAGTGGTCCAGTATTTGACTGGGCTAGTATTTTTGTAAGTGCATATAAAGAAGTATTAGAGGTAACTCCGCAATGTTTTATGTCGCTGTATTCATAAAATGTATATCTTGTGTAATTGCCAACTTTTTCCTTAAAACTGGTAGTCGATTACTTAATTGTATTTAGTCATTCATTATATATTTTTATTTTATCTAAAAAAGACCGCAAAAATATTTTTTGAAGAATAAAATTATTAATAATCTTAATTATCATAATTCTGCTTTTGCAAAAAAAAATATGATATGTTAAATATTATGTGATATTATATTGGAATCTCAGTTAAGACTCATTTTCTATATCCCATTTTGAAATAAAGTAAAAACTTATTTGATTTCCAGTTTCGAAATGACTGTAGAAATGTTTGACTACCTAGACCACATACTTGACCTCCAAGAGGCAGGTAAGACAAATAATTCAATGCTATTCTAAAAAAAAATAAACACCAAATTTACAGTATTTGGATCCCTCAACATGGCGAGATCAAATTCAATGACCAGCGCAGGCCAGTGTCGCCTCTCCCCGCTCGTACCCTGTATACAAGACGCCTCGAAATTGTATGACTATTGCGTAAAAATTATGTTTAAACTACACATGACTTTACCTCCAGATATTTTAGCAGGTCATAGAGATAGATTTTTGAAACAGTTCAAGGCGTTGAAGAAGTTTTATGAGAACACAAGTAACTTGCAATATTTCAAGGATCTTATTGCAATACCTCCGTTACCAGAGGTAAGAACTTTCTCTCAGTATTTTTGCCAGGTATCTCTCAATAGTTACTACTCTTCTTTTGTATATTCATCCTATTAAATTAAAAAATACTATTCTTTTATATAAGAATATATTCTATGTTGCAAGGAAGAATTGTCACCTATCTGTCAGTATATTATGACAGTTCACAAGAAGAATTAATTTCATTTCATATGATCAGGAATAATAAAGTTGAACTATTAAAATACCTTAAAAAATATATATAGTGGTTTATCAGTACTACAAGTACCAAAGGAAATTGTTTTATGGAAAATAAATTGTTGCAGAATCCGCCAAATTTTTTAATAATGGGGGACTTCAGGACGTATGTTACCCAGGAGGTTGTAGTCCCACAGGAACCTGAGCACGACGAAGAACCCATTAACGAGGGTAGCTTAATAGACACAACTGATGTAGTGGATTCTGTAGTGGAAAATCATAATTCTAATAATATTAGTCTTAGTTCAGCTGCTCACCAAGAAATCATAAATGAAAGAGCGTTCTTAAGATCGCAATGCGAAAAACTTCGGTAGGTAAAACCAAGCAGTGCTTTCCTCTTTTATTTTTTTTTGGCTTGGAAAAAATTATTTTTTCAAAATCTAGTACCATCTTTAATGCCGTTGTCATATGTGTTGTGTCATTCTGTCAGTATTTTTTTGATAATAAATTACCAATGTTCTACAGACATGAAATCAACGCCCTGCTTGCAAAGAATGAGCGAGATGTATCAAATTTGCACGATAAAATAAGCCACTTAGAGACGGACCTCGCTACTAAGGAAAGCGAACTTGTACAAGAGAGACAAGTTAAAGAAGACTTACTGAATCAGTCTTTTGCTGTTGCTCAATCTCAAGATTCGGAACGTAAGTACATCAATTGAGATTTTTTGTTTATTTCTTCAGTTGGTGTGTATTGTAGAAAAAGTAAAAAATGAAAAAATTTGACAAGCTTAAGGAGCTCTACGTGAAGCTAAGAGACGAGCACATCCAAAAAATTAGGGAGGTAAGTAATACTAAAAATAAAATTGTGTTATATGATTAGATAACGGAATAATTAATTATAGAACATAACTGTTAAATGATTTACTCGTTCAGTTTACAAAAAATGTCAAAGAACATGAAAAACGCTATCATGTAATAATAAATTACTCATGAAAATTAGCATAACACTTTTAAAATGAGCACCATTACGGACTGAAAATTCCGGTAGCCCACCGGATTGATTTTAATGCCCAAATTAAAGTCTCTACGCGGTCCTTAGGCTTAGAAGATTAGCCGTCCACACCCCAAAACCCAACCCTATATCGAAATTTGAGTTCACAAGATTCTGATGACAATTCGTGAATTCAGGAAACTAGAGGATAGGGCTGAGAAGGAACCTATCTGGTACAAACTCTATCCTGGCACACATTAGGACTTCCCCAATAAGTCCTGTGCGTTTGGTCACTGTTCCAGTCTTTCAACCTTTTCAAGCCCCCATGAGCCACCACCCCGCAGTTACGTTCGTTTTGTTTGCTTTGACCTCGTTGGGCGATGCCATTATCCAAATGCTAACAAATCAATTGTCCTGGCGTGCCACAACTCGCTTTCACTCTTTGACAACTCAAGCATCCCTCCAGCCCACTGCTACATCTACGTGTGGGGTGACTCAGGAAGTGTTGCTGAGGACACCAAATGCAGACTCCAACAGGTGCGGAACGACGAGGTGGGTGAGGGGTTGTTGTGGGGGTGGCCTAGAAGGGTGCTTAAGTTGTCAGAGGGTGAAAGCGAGTTGTGGAACCCCAGAACAATTGATTTTTCAGCATTTGGATAATGGAAGCGCCCAACAAGGTCAGAGCAAGCAAAACGAGTGTAATTGCGGGGTGGTGGCTCACAGGGGCTGGAACAAGGTTGAAAGACTGGAACAGTGACCAAACGCATAGAACTTGTAGGGTGTGTCCTAGTGTGGATAGATTTTTTAGCTGCCATCTTCGTTATCTGCCCATCCTGTAGGACCCTAAATTGCTGTCAGAATCTTGTGAACCTAAATTTCGACATGGGGTTGGTATTTGGGATGTGGACGACGAACCTTTTAAACTACACTCGACATCCGCATATCCGAACTTTTCTGTTCCGCAAAATTCCACATTTCCGAACTCTCTTCACCTCCGGATAACCACACCGCTGGCGCATGCTCAAAGGGTTTTTCTGGCTCATTGGTCATTCGACAGCGACAAGTTCGGTTGCGTGGAAGTACAAGTTCGGAAATATGGTGAGAAAAAGTTCGGAAATATGGTGAGTTCGGATATGCGGATGTCGAGTGTACAGCATAGCGACTTCGTGGAATTAAAACCAACCCTATTCACACCGTGCAGAGAGGCGTGGTTTCGCTATTTTGTACAATCAGCGATCACGGTGGCCAAGGCATAAACTACGTGCTGTGGCATGTCATATAGTTTACATAAAAAAATTATGTTTTCAGTTTATATTTTTAAAAAGACTTTGGTTACGAAATATTAACAAAGTGCAATGAATTTCTACAAATATCGCGCATCAATTCCTGTAAACAACTGAAGTGAAGTTTGCAGTGCCTGTTATGCGTGATAACAGGCTTTTAAAGCTTAAAACCTAACCTACAAGATGAGCAACAAAAAATCATATGGTGATGTGTGTTGTGTGATAAATTGCAAAAATCGAGCAAGAACCACAAGTAATGTCAAGTACTACTCTTTCTCTGTAAACCCGGATAAATTGTGTCAACGAGAAAAATGGATTAGAGCAGTAAAGAGGTCGAAGTAAGTAAAAGCTTTGTATCATGAGTAGGAAAAACATTTTGCACATACCTGAAATTTCACATGATACGGTGTTGCAGTAACAGTGGTTTGCCGAATGCAAAATCCTTCCATAAATGTTTTTCTATCTTTTTGGATTTCTCGAACTCTCATTATGTGATTAAAATTCACTAATTTAATTCCTTTCTGCCTTGTGGATGAACGAAAATCGTCCTCAAAAAAGATTTCCGAAAAACCGGTCTCCAAAAGAATATTTATACCGATGGATGACATCTATGAAACCATAACCTCAATTTCAGTACGTTTTATCGATTCGGATCATGTCACACCATGTATATATTTCAAACTATGAGTTGTTGATAAAGATATTGATCATACCTATCGTTAGTACGGATTATAAAGTAGTATTTACTAATACAAATTTTTAAAACAACAGAAACTGCGAAATCTTGGTGTAATTCCATTTATAAACCACAGCATGTATTTACGAACACTGCTGTTATGGCGCTACCAGTCCCCTTGCACGGTCTCTATAAGATATCGTAATTTTCAAACCGCAATTCTATAGCCCGAACAGAATACAAATGACACTCACTTAAAAAGTGTTATGTTAATTTTGAGGAACATTTTGGTGCTCAAAATTGAAAAATATTTACTTATTACAATTTATAGATACGTTTTTAAATTTTTTAAATAATCTGTAAACTAATATTATTCCAGGAGTATTTTTTTATTTTTTTTGTAGAAAGCCGAAGTGGAGAAGAAACTAACGGGTGCATTAAAAAATCTAGAGAGGTTAAATGAAATAGAAAGAGAGAAAGAAAGACTGGAAGAGGCGGAGAAGCAGAAAAGTGTGGAATTGTCTACATTACAAAAGGACAAAGACTTGTTCAATATGGAGACAGAGGTAAGAAATTTTTAAGTGTATACATGAAGTAGAGATGTGTAGTTCGTGACCGAAAAGTTCGAACGAACTATTCACTTTGAGTGAACTGAACGAACTGTTTCACTCTCTTAGCAGGTTATAGTTCGTTTTGAACTGTTTTTCAGTTTGAAATATTTCGTTCGCCGATAGATTGGGAATCAACAGACCGGATGGGAAAGGTGAAATAGAATGAACTGGTTTAACAGTGAAACTGAAATAAGTGACGAACGCCGACTGTCATAAAAAACGTTTTATTTTTCAAGGCGGCACCGGTGAAACATGCCGAAATGGAACTTAAATAAATGGACTATAAACAAATAGAAAAACTTCGTTTATATGATATGCCGCGCTGACATTACTGTTGTCAAATTATTCTTATTATATTTTCGATGACTTTTTATTATTTTGAGTTTAGTACAGACACGCCACTGTTTAGTCACACTGAAATATTCATGATAAAAATATAGAATAAACATAATTTTAAACCAATTCAGTATTATTTATAAACAATATAAAATATGCGTAGAAATACAAATAATAGTTTTGTGTTTAATGACACGAATTTCAACATATTTTTATCAATCATTGTTATATACTGGGTACTAGTGTCTACTGTTGTTTGTAGCTGCCGCTGCCGAAATTTCGGTCCTTGTGCGTTGATTGTCGACTACCGCGTTCGTACGCATCACGTTCATTTCATCGTTTCACAAGAGAAATGTAGGAACGAAAGAACTATAGCTCATTTCGAACTGTAAAAAAGAACTATTCAGTTGGATGAACTGTTTCGGTACGAACTATTCATCAAAGTGAACTAGAATGCCCATCCCTAACATGAAGGACTTCTATAGAGAGTTTTGTCTATGCATTATTGATTGATTTCATTTCAGATCCTTAAAAAGAGCGTGACAGATGCTTGTAAAGAGAGAGATGGTGTTAAGCTGGAGTTGTTAAATATTTTACAGGAGAAGGAGGACTTAAAAACAAAATCTGAGGAATTGTCATATAAACTGCTTGATCTGGAAAGGCAACTTGACAACGGTATGTTAACATTATTGTGTGTCCACTAAGTTTTAATTTTTGTTTTGTAGAACAAAAAGATACACACAAAAAGTTACGTGAAATAGTCACCAAATCCATAGAGAACAGCGAAGAGATCCTAAATCACGCGATACATGAAGTCGACAACCCCGCTTTAACTGCACTTACTTGCAGCCCTGACTACCTCAGAAGCTTAACGAACGGTTGCTTGGAATCGTTACAGGAAAGCACCACCATCACAAGTACTGATTTTATTTTGATCATCACAACAGCGAATAAGATTGCTCACAGACATGCCACATATATATTACAAGGAAGGGCCACATGCAATACTAGTCCTGATATCAGTTTTGGGGAAAGTAAGTAAACACGAGAGTTTTTAAACTTAGGAGGGAATTATTACTTCACCTATTCTTTCACTTTTATGCATCCTTTTCTAACACAAAAAGAGGACAGTATTTTCTGAGGGTGATACTAAATGTAAACAGGCATAAATCAAAATGCAAAACTAACGCGTATGACAAATGTGAACACATAAAGAACACACTAGTAGCTGCTCCTTTTTGAGAAAAAAAATCAGATTATTAGAAGAGATATCATGACCCAATTGAGTGATAGTTCTTTTTATTTTATGCATATGAGAAGTTACTGAGATTTTTAACCTCACTTTTGTAGCAACAGAATTATGGTAGGTTCATGCAGATATTTTTAGTAATAAGAATAAGAATAGTAATAAGAATAACAGTTAAGCCTTCGTTTTATAATGACCCAGTTCATGCAGTAAATATAATTTTTAGTAATAATTTAAAAAATAAGGATGACCTTGAATGATGGTTAACTTTAAACTTTATTCTTATTTTTACGGCGAAACGCACACTGCGCAACCGCAAATAATCGAAAATGCAAATCAAATTGCCTAGTTTTTTTTTTTAATAAATTGACTGTTAAAGTCGTTAAAATTAGTAACAACGTGGTTGCAATAAACACGACGGTTACACAGCTGTTCAGTTTCATTATTAAAGATACAAATTAAGATAAACACACACAAACTAACCACACTTTTAATTTAAGGTTACATATGTTATAGAATATTAGGGGATCTACTCAAAAATTTTCTTATAATCAAGATATTTGGCGTCATGTTTAATTGGTCGACTTCTAAACTTTCGCAACATTAGCTAATCACAAGCCTACTTCAAAACGCTGCGGTGAAATGTTATTAGTATGTGTCTCAAGCTTTCTTATACTTATTTTGCAGCATGAACGCATTCAGCTGTTAAAATTAAAATTATTCCTATTTTTTATTATTATTTTTATTATTATTCTTATCCTTATTACTAAAAATAACTGCATGAACCCCCACCATTAATCTGCAAGTAAAATTGCTTAATTCAATTAACAGTCAAAAAGAAAGTGAGGTTATAGTTATATTTGGCTTCATATATTACTTATCAGATATTTGCCCATATAGTAAATAAATAAGAATATGACTGGGTTATTTTACTGTGGTGGTTACTTTTTAGTGTTCCTTTTGTGTAATCAATTGGTAGATATTTCAGGAGAATTTGAGGTTATGTATTATGTGTAATGGCACGAAACTTGAGAGGCTGAGTGTAAATGAAACAGCCATGCTCAGTGAAAACCTTTAAAGGTTTTACTCCCTTTGAATTTAAACGCTTGGGACAACTCTGATTTACGTTAATCAGTATTATCAAAACTCATCTGTATTTCATTTTAATGATTTCCATCAAAAGCATAAACTTTTGTTGAGACTTGTTTGTTTGTTGAGTATTTTCCACCCCATTCCATTTTTACCCCAATTTGAAATTTACTGGTTTGTCTGCAGAAATGGCAGAAACATGTAAGCTGCTAGGGGAGTGTGTTTTGAATCTACTTCATTGCCTCAAAGATAATCAAAACACCTATGAAGCTGTTGGCATAGCGAAGGAAAAATTGGAAGAAGTCGCTTCTCTTGCGGAGAGCATAAACGTCTCATTATTGGGCGAGAACGCTGAAAATCTGGTCGACATGTTAGAAAGTGAGATGGCAGCTATGGATAAGGCTATAGATGAGGCGGCACGACGCATACAGGTTAGTGTTTTTAGCCTTTATTATAAACGCAGAGTAATTTTTATTTTATTTTTGTTCTTTAGGATATGTTAACGAACTCTAGAGCAGCAGATTCTGGTATAAAATTGGAGGTGAACGAGAAGATCTTGGATTCCTGCACGCATCTGATGCAGGCAATTAGATTGCTGGTGCAGAAGTCCAAGTTTTTACAGGGTGAAATTGTTGCTCAAGGACGGGTAAGTCATATGCATTGTGTCAGATCTAAATGCTCGAAATATTGTGCTAGTAGTAAAATTGCACACAACTTTGGTATACACATTAGGGTGGTCCAAAAAAATTGTTCTTCCGGCCCTAGGATTAAATCATAATATGTGATTAGTTATTACTAATTCCAGAAGATTAGCTCATTTAATTCAGTTTTAGAGGTCGTTCATTCGTGTTTTTATTTTCCCATTCAAATTACATTCAACGCTGCCATTAGGATAAAAACAAGAAGTCTAGAACTAAGGAGACCGAACTGCGGCTTTTCACTGTATAACACGACGGGCTAGAATATGTCCACCTCCAGAGGCGCTGTAAACAGTTGTGTACTCTGGTTGCTACGGTATATAAACATATATCTATAGGTATACCGTGGTCTGTACTAATCTGTGTGCATTAGAGGTTAGAGTTCGTGTGAATGTCCGTGGTGCGAATACATTTGACAGACGCTGATATTTTTCGTTAATCTGTTGTTGTTAAATATTATATTGAATCTACACAAGTAATGTCTTTGCAATTACAAATTTTCGCAATGATCAATGAAAATGTACTCAAAATATTTCATGTTACATGCTTCAACGTTAACAATACAACAAAGGAAAATATTTCGCTTCATACATACATCAGTAATTTGAAATAATGTCCGGTTATTCGGATCGCTTCTTAAATCACACAATGCAACACAGCACTTTTGAACCATATTTATTTTTGTATATATTTTTGTTAAAGCCAAACGGCATGTAAGCACCCGCTTTGACAGCTTAATGATAAATGTCATATAAAATCATACCATGGTTTTCTATGATAAACATTCACATGTGGACCGCTGACCGCTGTTCATCACGTGACTCGAGTACATTACTGTTTACAGCGCCTCCTGAGGCGGACAGATTTGATCCCTAGATACCGAACGAGTTCGGTCTCCTTAGTTCTAGTCTTCTTGGATAAAAATTCCAATAGAATACAAAGAGACCTACATTACCGACACTGAAAATGTTTTATACGATCCCCGACTACCAGAAAATAATATGAGCTGCCATAAATGTCTTTAATTGTTCGCGAAACGGCACCACGAACGAATAATGACCCATTTCCCATGTAATTTGAATGGGAAAATAAAACACCAATGAGCGACTTAATTAAATGAGCTAATCTTCTGGAATTAGTAATAACTAATCAAATACTATGATTTAAGCCTATGGCCGGAAGAACAAATTTTTTTTGGACCGCCCTAGTATACATGTTATGTTTATTTTGTGTTTTCGTTTATATTTTGTCACCTACCTACAGGGTTTATTATACGAGACAGAAAAAACTTCTTATATAAGAGTTTTATTAAATACTCTGTTTTATCTTTTAAGCTTATTAAAATTAACAATTGAACATTCAAAAGTCAGAAAATGAAACAAACATTTTTTAATAATAACATCCTGTTTATTTTTTTACTTTTCTGCAAGAACTCTTGCCCTTTATTTCGAAAATGTTTTATTGAAATTTATATAAACAGATTGTGATTTATTTAAATTTAAAGTTTAATAATTATATTGGCTCTAGGTTGCCATGAAAAAAACAAATACATAATTAACTAAGTACATATTTTATAGTTATCGCAATATTTTTCAAGAACAGTTGGATATTTCCTTAACGATGGGTTTTAGGTACCATGTATTAATAAAATCAAATCTAAAATTTAGTGTCTAAAATGTCCTATGAACCATTCTGGCAACAGTCATATCACCACCTAGAATATGTTTAGTTGTTAGGTATACGAGGGGGTACCCAAAAATAACTGGAACAGCATTGCCATGGGTGGAGCTTGTGTAATATGCATTTCTGCCGCTATGCGTGTATAGCGCAACTCATTGCCAGTTCAGTGCCGCCTGTGTTGTCGACCTGGATTGTTCTGTTCATCTGCATTGTTTTTGCTAGCGCTGTTTTGTTCTTGTTTCCTTTTTTATAATGGCAAGTTTAAGTGAACACCGTGCAGCTGTGAAATTTTGTTTTCTACTCGGTAAAAATGCTGTTGAAACTGTTTTAGTGTAGAAAACAGCTTATAAAGATGTCGCTGTGGGAAAAACTCAAGTGTACAAGTGGTTTGCTCGGTTTTAAAATGACGACATGTCGATTGATGATAAATCTCGTTCTGGACGTCCATCAACTGCCCGAAACGAACAAATGTTGAAAAAATCTGAGAGCTTGTGCTTACAGACCGTCGACAGACAATTGATCATCTGTCAGTCAACTGCGCAACAGTATTCGTCAAAAAGGACCCGATTTGTGGCAGACAGGAGACTGGTTCTTCCATCATGATAATGCACCTGCACACACAGCCATCTCTGTTCGCCAGTTTTTGACTAAAAATGGCATGGTTCCGCTGCCCCACGCACCTTACTCGCCTGACCTAGCTCCGTGCGACTTTTTCTTATTCCCACGCATGAAAAGGGGCATGAAAGGACACCGATTTGACAACATTGAAGAAGTCAAGAAAAAAACAGGGAGGAGCTGTCAGCCATTTCTAAAGATGACTACAAAAATTGTTTCGAACAGTGGAAGCACCTGTGGGACAAATGAATTAGTTGTAATGGAGGGTATTTTGAAGGGGATAAGGTTGTTTTGTAAAAAATTTGAAAATATATAGCTTTCAAAAATAATTCCGGTTATTTTTGGGTACCCCCTCGTAAATATTCAACACAGATCAGTCTATACTTCTTGGTCATCTGTTATTAGAACACTTATTGAATATAAATTATTAGAGTATCTATTTTTCTTTACAATTATTAATATAACTTATCAAACAGCTTTTTTGCATTATAGGGTACTGCTAGTGCAAAAGAATTTTACAAAAGAAACCATCAGTGGACAGATGGATTTTTATCGGCTGCAAAAGCAGTTGCTGTAGCTGCCAAGTTTTTGTTGTAAGTTATTTTCTTTTTCATGTAATGTGAAACACTTAGTAGGATATTGACCTACTCCTTTTTTGTGATTGTTGAAACCATATTTTTGTTCTCTTCAGGACTGCAGCTGATAAAGTGGTTACCTCAAATGGAAAACTAGAACAGCTAGTAGTTGCTGCTCAAGAGATTGCTGCTTCTACCGCTCAATTGGTGGTGGCCAGTAGGGTGAAGGCGGACAGAAATAGTCAGAATTTACAGCAGTTAACTCAGGCTTCTAAGGGAGTTACCACGGCAACAGGAACAGTCGTTGCTACTGTTAAAGATTGTAGCCAACTTATAGACGAAGCAGGTGAGTAAACAAATTTCATTTGCCATCTCAAATACAGATCTGGATTTTGACCTCGTTAAGTTTTATCTTCGTATCATATTTGACAGCGAATGACGAAATACTAGCATATTGACATATCCTGACCAGGATAGCATATGGTGATCACATATCATCGTTTCCTCTACCAAAGGGGGTAACTGACAAAATTGTGAATCGTAGGTTTAGTCCACAAATAACTATTGCATAATGTATTACAAATTACCCATAGACAAAATATATAAAAAGTGTTGGGACATAATTGTATTACAGTGCTTACTATGTACACTGCCACTGGTTACAGTAACACATATTAATTGATTTGAACATAACTATTTATTAGCTAAACTTTATTTGTACTCTGCAGTGTTCCAATTAATTTGAAAATCAGATACGCTCTTTGATAACGGGAGCAACGATATTACTATATCCATATGCGAGAGCGCAATAAACTGCTCGTCAAAATTAGTGTAACACCTTTTAGATAAACACTATTTGCGTGCTATTCGGGATAGAGATTTCCGGTTTGTAAATTTTGGTAGCCTATAATGTTGGTTGTAATATCCCAAAGTTGCTACGCTATGACATAAAGAGTTCTCCTTCTACACCCCTAAAAGAACTTGAAGACTTTGAAAGCTTTTCTGAGGTTGCTTGAATCCCTTTCGGCCCACCCCAAGTAATCCGTCTTCTTCAAATTGTCTTTTGGTTCTCATGGCCCCTTTTTTTGAGTAAATGAAAATTCCTGAAAGAAGGAATTATTATTATTACTATTTCGCCGACTTTATAGTCATACTTCTCAGCATAAACGCTGGGAAACATTCACCCATTCCTGCTGCAGACAGTGATGGCTTGATATCTCATCCCCGCTTCCAGCAGAAATTAGGCTCAGGCGAGGGGAGGAAATTCATCCTGTCCCAAAACCTTTCTAACAATCATCCTGTCTCAAAACCTTTCTTATTATTATTATTATTATTAAGGCTTGTTAGGTAGCTGTAACCTTCCTTTGCACCGACAATCGTGAAATGTTCTTTCCTACTTGGGCCAGCGCCTGCAAGGTAGGCCACCCAAACTGCTCCTGTTTCCTCTATTTTGCCCAGGTGCTTGAGTTGTCAAATTATGTCAGCATTAGGATTAATGGAATTATCCAAAAGAGGTCCGATCATGCAAAACCCAGCATAACTGTAGAGGGGTGGCTCACGGGTGCTGAAAAAGGGTTCAAGGGATGGGACAACGACCAAAGGCAAAAGAATAGGGTTTTTACCCCTATGCCTGAATTGCCACCAGAATCTTGTGAATTCATATTTCGACATGGGGTTGGTTTTTGGGGTTTGGACGGCGAACCCTTTAAGCCAAAATGTGGTGGCTTCGAAACGTTAAAATCAACCCTATAGGCTACCGAAATATAAAAACCGCAGGTCTTTCCCCCAAATAGAACGCAAATGGCGCTGATCTAAAAGAGTGTTACACTAATTTTGACGAGCAGTTTACAATTCTAAACATGAAAAAGATGTATGGGACTGAAGAATCTCTAACATGGGAAGCCTGTCAAAAAACTTTAAAACTGAAGCAGGTATGCAAGTTGACCAGTTTTGTTTTTGAGGCAAGGAATCTCTGCTATTACATTGTACACTCATTTCCTGGACGCCCCTTATATAACCGTCTACTATTTTATGCTTGAAATTGGAAATAAATTCGGGGATGAACCATAATTTTTAATTTACGCTAACATTCTGCGATAGGAAATTGCTTAATATGTATAAACATGCTCTTTGTACAATACAACTTTATTTAATCTGCTCGTTAAAATTAGCGTCACATTTTGTAGATGAATGCCATTTGCGTTCTATTCAGGCGAGAGACTCTATAGGGTTGGTTTTACTGCTCAAGTCTCTACTGTCCACAACCCAAAAACCGACCCATTGTCAAAATTTGAATTCACAGGATTCTGGCTACAATTCATAAACTTACGATGGGTTGAGAAAGATGCTGGTGGCTAAAAACCCTATTCTGGCACACATGACTTCCCCAACAAGTTCTCAGCAGTTGGTCACTGTCCCATTCTCTCAACTCCTTTCTAGCTCCTATGAGCTACCTCTGCATTTACGTTGTATCGAGAAATCATATCAGAAAAACTTTATTTTAACACTTTTGTCCATAAAGACTTGATTGGTCATGGAGAATATATAAATATAAACAATTCAGCTAATTGTGAAGGGTCCTTTTCTAGAATATTCTTTCTTTAATGAAGTATTTGAATTTAATTAAATTAAGAGCCAAATCGCATTTTTTGATTTGGTACGAAATATTACTGTAGAAGTCATTTTTATATATGACCACATTTTTTGCAGAGGAACTTGACGTATCAAATCTGACCCTTCACCAAGCAAAGAGGCTGGAAATGGACTCCCAAGTGAGAGTGTTGGAATTGGAAAAGGAGCTGGAACAAGAGCGTTACCGCCTGGCTAAGCTGAGGAGGCACCATTACCAATTGGCGGGGGGAGAGCGAGACCTGAGAACATGTAAATACGGTCATATCCGGTTGAAATTAGTAACTATAATTTCAGATAATTAACGGTAACATTGTTATACCCTAAATCTAACTATTTATTAACATTAGAGTTAAGTAATCCAAAGATAGGTAATTTGTTGAGTCTGTATAATGACCGTCAAGTTGTTAGAATTATATACAATGTAGTTTATATACATTCATTTTACCAATATATTTTATATGTTCATATTAATTCCATTTGTAATGTACTATTTCCATACTGAATATTTAAACTATTAAATTATTATATTAAATGTCGGTGTTTGTTTTTTCCTGAAAATATATTGACAGTACTTCAAAAATGGAACAGTGTTTGTTTGTTGGCGAAACATTTAACGCATCTACTTACGGACTGTATGATTTGCGATGTCCTGGATGACCCTGAGTGCCGTATTTTCTGTCTCTAGGTGTCTTCAGCAGATATGGAAACACCGCTTGTTGATTCTCGAAAATGTTAATTTGTCGCGTCGCGGCGAAAAGACGAATTGTCTCCAGGAGATGGGGGAACACCACCGTGAATTATTGAAAGGTTTTACTAGCGTGATACGCCGCAACGAGACGCGAAATAGTTACTCGAATTATGCGTTGTGCCGAGATGAGATGCGACTTCGTAACTGTTCGCTACAAACGGAAACAAAAGGAAAGGATATTGGGTCGGAAGGAAGGGGGAATGGTGGGCCCTTTATTTCCGTATGTCAATTTTAAGCGCGAATATTTGATTTAAAAGTACAATGAGCGCGTCGTCTACTAAGAGTAGGTTTAATTTAGTTAGAAAGAAATAAAACGAACGAACAGGGGAATACAAACGCGAACATACCCCCGCCTAAAATACGAAGTATTTTAAGTTTAAAGAGAATAGGGGAGAGGACATAGTTTAACCACGGGTCTCTTAAGAGTTCCTAACGCGGTTTTCAAAGTAACGACTCGTACTACATTATCTGAGCCTGGGTGAGTTTCGAGGACCCGACCCACGCGCCAGTGTAACGGAGGAGATGAATCGTCTTTAATCAAGACAACAGAACCTACTTTAATAGGAGTCGAAGGGTCGGTCCATTTAGATCTTTGTTGTAACGTATGTAGGAATTCGAGATTCCAACGTTTCCAGAAATGTTGGTGCATTTGCCGGATCAATTGCCATCGTGTGAGCCGGTTTAATTTGATGTTAGTTAAATCAGGTTCGTGGAATGAAGTTAGTGGAGTTAGAGTCAGAAAGTGTCCCGGCGTCAAAACATTCAAATCGTTCGGATCGAACTTGTGGGAGTCAACGGACGCGAATTTAGCAATGCTTCGATCTGTACGAAAACCGTATACAATTCTTCAAAAGTCAAGATCTGATCTCCAATAACGCGAGTCAAATGGGTCTTTACGGATTTAACCCTGCTTCCCAGATCCCTCCAAAATGAGCGGCAGAAGGAGGATTAAATTTCCATTGAATATGTTCAATAGAGGCCGCACTTTGAGCAAAGTTCAGTAATTGTCGAGAAGCGCCTACGAAATTAGTGCCACAGTCAGAATGAATTTCAGAGCAGCATCCACGTCGAGCAATGAAGCGGCGAAATGCTGCTAGGAATGCGTCAGTTGATAAGTCGGAGACTATTTCTAAGTGAACAGCACGAGTGGATAAACAGACGAATAGGCAGAGATATGCCTTGAGAGTTTTAGCACCTCGAACACGATTCATTGTTATAGTGAAAGGGCCTGCGAAGTCAACACCAACTATTTGAAAAGCTCTTAGTGCTTGTAAACGACATGGGGGTAGATCACCCATTGGTGGCTGTAACGCTTGAGGTTTAGCTCGAAAACATCTATAGCAATTGGATAGACATTTTCTTATAGCTCTATGAGCGGATAGAATCCAAAAATTCTGCAGTATTAAATAATGAAGGGTTTTTGCTCCAGGATGGAGATTCCTTTTATGCACATCCTCAATGATGAGGTTGGTCAAACGATGTTTTTGTGGTAGCAACGCGGGAAATTTATGTTCAAATGACAATTTGGAATGTCGAAGACGACCACCTACTCGGAGGATGCCCTGGTCATCAAGAAACAGATTCAGCTTACGTAAAGGCCTTGAACAGAGTTGATTGGTTTTTAACTTGTGAATTTCAGATTGAAATACTTGACCTTGAACCAGTTTCACCAACCTCAGAATAGTGTCATGGTATTCAACGTTATTTATGGGTCCCACCTTATGGTCAAGGGGGTTTTTGCTATTATGATGGAAGCGAACAACATATGCCAGCACATGACATATCGTTTGAAGTGAAGAAAACCTATGTAATAACTGCATGAGAACAGATGGTTCAATCTGAACGACAAACACTTTAACAGTTTTTTCCTCTTCGCAAAGTGATTCCGTATTTGACTGGAGGGAGGAAGCTAATTTATCAGATTGAGGCCACTGTTCGGATGGTAGCGATAGCCATGGTGGTCCGGACCACCAAAGCTGATGATTCACGAGTTGAGATGGAAGGATACCTCTTGATGCACAATCTGCTGGATTGTCGATAGATGAGACATGATGCCAGTTAATAGAAGGCACACGTTTTTGTATATAGGCTACTCGGTTCATAACGAATGTTTTCCAACGATGAGGAGATGAATGGATCCACGACAAGACGATAGACGAATCAGTCCAGGCAACGACATCTGATATACTCAAAACACCAGAGTATGTTTGCACAACCATGTGTAGTAATTTAGACAAGAGCACTGCTCCGCACAACTCTAACCGAGGAATAGTTAATTTATTTGACCTTGTAGGTGCTACCTTTGATTTGGATATAATTAAACGGGTTATGTAAGACTCCCCATGCTTAAACCGACCAAAAACCGTTGCTGCATATCCAGCCAGTGATGCATCGCAAAATCCATGGATTTGACATGGACTGTTCCGGTCGAAAATTAATTGACGATCCACACTGATGTCTGAGAGAAAAGAAATTTCTGATTTGTACTTTAACCATTGACGAGTAAGAGGTTCAGGCAGAGAATCGTCCCAGTCACAGCTGGAATGCCATATCTGTTGGAGTAAGTGCTTTATGTAGAAGGTGACAGGAGTGAGATATCCCAATGGATCATATACACGTGCTAATTCTGACAGAATTCCGCGTTTTGTACATGGACGGTCGAAGGACATTAGTCTAAACGTGAACGTGTCTGTCATTGGGGACCACTGGAGGCCTAAAACTTTAAGAGTGAGTGTGGGTACTGAGTCGAAAGAAAATGGGGCTTGACAATGTTCGGCCGGAAGTGTTTCTAATAGATCTGAATGGTTACTCGACCACTTTCGTAAAGGAAACCCTCCAGATTCACACAGTTGAATAAGCTCAGATTGTAGATTCTGTGCTGCAGCTAATGAGTCACAACCTGTGATGATGTCATCCACGTAGATATCAGTTTGCAGGACCTTTGAGGCTGCGGGATATTTAGTCTGTCCATCAAGAGCCAGCTGTTGCATTGTTCGCAAAGCTAAGAAAGGTGCAGAAGACACACCGTAAGTAACAGTTTTAAGCTTATATTCAGTCAGGAGTTCATCGGGATTGAATCGCCAAATGATACGCTGATAATCCCAGTATTGAGGTGCAACTTGGATTTGGCGATACATCTGTTTGATGTCAGTTATAAAAACGACCGAGTGCGAACGAAATCTAAGCAAAATCTCGACAATGTCTTGTTGTAATTTTGATCCCACGAGCAGATTATCATTCAATGATTGGTTGTTGGCGGCTTTGGCCGATGCGTCAAAGACTACCCTCAATTTTGTTGATGAAGAATCAGATCTCAGTACCGGATGATGAGGAATGTAGTAGGAATCGAGTTCATCGATGGGGGCAGCTAATTCCATGTGATCAGAATTCAGATAATCACGCATGAAATCAACATATGATTGTTTAAGAACAGGATCCTTTTTCAAACGATGCTCCAAAGCGAAAAAACGTCGAATTGCAATATCTTTAGATTCAGGAAAAACAGGTTTAGAATCTCGAAAAGGCAAGGGAACGACGAATCGACCAGATGGGAGTTTGCTATACCCTTCAACGTACAATTTCTCACATAGCTCATCGTCTGGGCTAGTCGAGATCATGGGGACCTCTTCAACCTGCCAAAATTGTCTCATAGTGGACTCAAGGTCATTCTCTGGGCAATCTTCCATGATTTTGACATGAAAGGAATTGATGACGCGTTCATTAGTTTGTTCAGGTTGAACTGAGCCAGATAATACCCATCCGAAAATGGTATTGAACGCTGAGGGGCAACGAGGACTAGGGGCAAGGACAAGGCCCGGGCGAATAAGTTGAGCATAAACGTCAGCACCCAGCAAGAGATCAACGTGGCGAGAAATGTAGAAATTTGGATCAGCTAATTTCAGATTATTAATATGATCCCACGAATAAAACTGTAATGATTGAGAAGGTATTACCGAAGCAACATGAGGTATGATGTGAGCTTCTAGATGTATCGCGGGTTGACATGATCCATGAGGACTTATCTTGCAATGGATTGAACCCGATGAAAATATACTAGAATTTGCACCAATACCTTGTATTTGAATTTTGTCATGCTGTCTTTTCAAGTTAAGATTACGAGCAGCCTTTACTGTAATGAAACTAGCCTCACTACCATTATCTATTAAAACCCGTAAGGTGTGCGGGTGTCCTTGCGAGTCATGAACGTCAACAAGGGCTGTGGATAACAGAGCTACCTGACGAGAAAGTGAACTAGCCAATGCATTGACAGTGGGCACAACTATTTCAGCTGGTGCTGTATTACCACTATCACTGGTTTCATTTATAGCTCCTGAGCTGCCCGAAAACCTATCGAAGTGTAGCAAAGTATGATGATTCTTATGACAGGTACGACAAGTGGATGTAGAAGAGCAATTCTTGACTTGGTGCGGCCTCAAACAATTGATACAGAGCCTCTTTTCTTTAACTACCTTGAAGCGATCTGCGGGAGACTTGGCTTTCAACACGGGACACCGGTAAATTATATGATCTTTTTCACAAACTAAACACTTTTGTTTCGAAGTATTAGCTACCAGAGACGATACCAATTTTGGACGCGATGTAAATGTATTATTGTTTTTTGAAGTATAAGTATTGCTTTTAAGGGAGGTCGAATGCTCTGCAGCAAGAACATGACACTGACTCTCTACAAAGGTATTTAATGTATCGAATGCAGGTATTTCACCTTTCAAATTCCTAATTTCTGCTTCAAAGTATCGACGAGTTTTAGAATCAAGTTTTTCTAAAAGAATGTTAAGCAACATAAAATCCTCTAATGAATCTGCAATTTTTAATGCCCGCAAAGCTGATAAGTTTTCATTAAAATTATAAATAAGACTTCGTAAACCACTAGGGGTTTCATCTTTTAATTTCTGCAATGATCGTAAACGATCCCAATAATGAGTTGCTAGCTCTCTTTTATTGTCATATCTATCTAATAATGTTTTGTATGCAATGGGGTAATTATCGTCTGATAGCACAATAGTTTTAATTAGGTTGAGAGGCTCACCCGATAGACAACCCAACAAATACTCAAACCTTTCGACATTTGCTAACGTGTTGTTATCATGAATACTTCTATTAAAGACTTGGAATGAATGCGCTCCAATTTTCTAATTTTCCATCAAATGTTTGTAAGTTCAGTTTTGGCAAACGCGTTTTCGACGTTTGGACAATTGAAGTTTTATCGGCAACTGGCGACTGGGCCGAGGACCGAAACTGAACCGGCAACTCGCGAACTATGGATTGAATAGTAAAATAAGTCTCGTCTACTCTTTTCAAAAAGCATGTTCCTCATCCAGGTTAGAATCCGGTAAAGTCGCAACCTTCATGACTATGTCCCCGTGAATTTTTAAAATATCATCATAAATGTTTTTTACAGACTCGCTTCTTACTTCAAGCATACGACGCACGGTATGATTTTCGGGTTCTGTTTGAAAGGAAGCCGCAACGGTAGCTATATCTTCTAATCGTAAATACAAACTCTCACGGAGAGCACGTTGTTCCCGAATATGTTTATTTTGAGCCATGTTTTCTCCTAAATCCGGATTTAACAGAGAAAATTGGCAAAATACAAAACGACAATAAGCAAATAAAATACGAAAGAAAACGACAATATGTGTATCTTAACGCGGTATTAAATCGGTCGACGTGACCAAAACAACCGGTTAGAAAACGACGCCGTAAAAAAATGTGACCGCGGGAAAAACAGCACGCTAACCTCAAAAAATTAACGAATTACGTACGTATATTAAAAAATGCGACGGTCGGGCCACAGGAAATGTGGTTTTAACAGGATTAATCCGGCTCGAAGGACCAAGGAATGTTTGTTGGCGAAACATTTAACGCATCTACTTACGGACTGTATGATTTGCGATGTCCTGGATGACCCTGAGTGCCGTATTTTCTGTCTCTAGGTGTCTTCAGCAGATATGGAAACACCGCTTGTTGATTCTCGAAAATGTTAATTTGTCGCGTCGCGGCGAAAAGACGAATTGTCTCCAGGAGATGGGGGAACACCACCGTGAATTATTGAAAGGTTTTACTAGCGTGATACGCCGCAACGAGACGCGAAATAGTTACTCGAATTATGCGTTGTGCCGAGATGAGATGCGACTTCGTAACTGTTCGCTACAAACGGAAACAAAAGGAAAGGATATTGGGTCGGAAGGAAGGGGGAATGGTGGGCCCTTTATTTCCGTATGTCAATTTTAAGCGCGAATATTTGATTTAAAAGTACAATGAGCGCGTCGTCTACTAAGAGTAGGTTTAATTTAGTTAGAAAGAAATAAACGAACGAACAGGGGAATACAAACGCGAACAGTGTTAAATTTTCCTAAAAGTCCCAATCAATTTTGTCAAAAATGGCGAGGCTGCTGATGTTCAATTTTTTGAAAAATAACGAGCGATGATGGTAACTTTTAATTGGCACTTTTAATACCACCGGCGCCTCCGTCATTTTTAACCAAATTACCACCGGCGCCTCCGTCATTTTTAACCAAATTACCACCGTCGCCTCCGTCATTTTTAACAAAATTACCACCGGCACCTTCGTCATTTTTAATAAAATTTTACATCGGCACCTCCCCTATTTTTAACAATATTTACCACCGGCGCCTTCGTCATTTTTAATAAATTTTGTTAAAAATGACGGAGGCGCCGATGTAAAATTTTTTGAAAAATGACGAAGGTGCCGGTGGTAATTTTGTTAAAAATGACGAAGGCGCCGGTGGTAATTTTGTTAAAAATAGCGGAGGCACCGATGTAAAATTTTATTAAAAATGACGAAGGTGCCGGTGGTAATTTTGTTAAAAATGACGAAGGTGCCGGTGGTAATTTTGTTAAAAATGACGGAGGCGCCGGTGGTAATTTTGTTAAAAATAGCGGAGGCACCGATGTAAAATTTTATTAAAAATGACGAAGGTGCCGGTGGTAATTTTGTTTAAAATGACGGGAGGCGCCGATGTAAAATTTTAACACCGGCGCCTCAGCCATTATTTACCAAATTTTGTGAAGAACAACGAAGGAGATGATGGTAACTTTTTAATTGGCAGGCACTATTTTCGACAAATTTAATATCCGTGCTTCCATTATCTTTCACAAAATCTAACATCGGCGCCTCCGTCATTTTTGATAAAATTTTACATCGGCGCCTCCGTCATTTTTAACAAAATTACCTTCGCCATTTTTAATAAAATTTTACATAGGCGCCTCCGCTATTTTTAACAAAATTTACCACCGGCGCCTTCGTCATTTGTGATGGAATTTAACGCTGAGGCCTCCGTCATTTTTAACAAGATTACCACCGGCGCCTCCGTCATTTTTAACCAAATTACCACCGACGCCTTCGCCATTTTTAACAAAATATAACACCGACGCCTCCGCCATTCTTTACCAAATTTACCATCAGCTTCTCCATTATTTTTCACAAAATTTAATATTGGCACCTCTGTCATTTTTCACAAAATTCAAACACTTCTTTCTCAGGCATTCAAGAAAAACTAATTAAATTTTAACCAGTTTATTATAGTATATCTACATGATAATCATGTATGGGAAAATACAATACTTCATCAGTAATATAAAATAGAATATAAATATCAGTTATATGACTAGTACACAGCTAAAGTAAAATACCTATTAAAATCGATATAATTAAAAAAAACAGATATACAGGTTTAAAGGAAAGCTGCACGGAGAAAATAAAGTTAAATTGTTTGTAATTATTTAATGTACATATTTCAAATGGTTTTTATTTGGGTTGTTTTTGTTTACTATATTTAACCGAATTTTAAACCTGTACTTCTGACATTAATTCCATCATCTATATACAGAAAATTAGATAATAAGTCAATAATCATTACAAGGAAGATAAAAAAATTAGCACCATTATATACACATACAAAAAATTCGATGTCGACGACTATTTATAATGTATGAAAATATGGCAAATCAATTCCAAAAATATGTAAAAATCCCTTTAATGCCTGATTTTTTGGTCCTTCAACCTGACCCATGCACTGACCGTATTTCTGAAATGTTATGGAAAACCTATAAATTGCAGGACATTATCTCATCTGATTTGGAATCAAACTGGAGTTATAACAATATTTCCCATAAAAGTATGTTAATTTCTGACCACACTACTAATAGAATCTTAAAATTGAAAAATATGAGTTGTAACGCTCCTCTTTTACATGGTCAATATGTTTTTTTTATTGCTGAATCCGAATTCATAGGCGGTTTAAGCCCAGTACATCATTGTTCATCTCTAACCTCAAAAAACTGTTTAAAATTATAAATTTTTGCCATTTATTAATTTAATAAAAAAAGAGATTGCAACTTTTTTTGTCATATGACACTATTTAAGGGTCAACAGAAACCCAGAGTAAATCCACACACTATTTATTATATATCATAAGTTTCGATTCAACTTTATATACGATGTTAGACTAGTTTTTGAGGTCAGGGACGAAATGTGACCTTGGGTTTAAATCGACTACAGATTCGGATTCTGTAGCCCAAAAACCATAAGGTGATGTAGTTTGCAGTAATTTCCATTTATTTTTTTTGCATGCCAGTAAATCTAATAAAATGGAGTAAAAATAATCAAACACAAAGACATATTATATGCATGACAAAAAAATATATCACTGATATTTTTGAATTAACAGTTCACAGACTTAAATTATAGTTAATTTATGGTAGAAACTGTACTGAAACGTTAAACCATTATGAAATTCCTGCAAAAATTATGTTTATCCGTAATAATTTGAGAAATACGTTGTTACCCTGAATATGTAAGAGGATAGTACACTATATATTTAATTAAACCTCATACTATTTAGACTTGTGCCAAACTATATGCTAAAATTTCCCGACTCGCTAAAAAAATTGGCACAATTCGATAAAAACAAAAGTGACACTTTTCTAGTGCTACAAACTTATTACTATGCCCTAAAAGACGATTACACTTACAGTAAGAAAATAGTTAGAATTACATTTTTTTTTTTGGAACAGTGTATATGAAAAAATCTTGGAATATGTGGGGAATGAATAAAACTGTCTCATTTTCGGTCTTGAAACTAGAAGTATTAGTCTGAAACGAATACTTTCTAATGGAAATGATAATAATAAAATGAGACAAATAGAGGTGTACGCTGCAAAAATATGATGACGAAATGTGACAATCACAAGAACTTAATACTACCATGTAAAAACAACATATTAAAAAACTGACAATATAGTCTTAAGTGTCGCCATTTTTGTCTACTGGTGTACTGTCATCTCTGTGGATCCGAGGAAGGGAGTAATTCTCTGGTGGGGTAACGACATCTGATGAGTTATCTCTACGTTTAGGTCGTTCTAAACTATTGCCTAGGTCTAAGCTCGAATTTAAACTGGTAGAAGCCAAACTAGACTTTGGGGGTATAGGGGTGGGTTTTCCTCCTTTGGACTATCTTCATGGGGACTGGTGTTGATGTTCATTTCCGTCTGATGTGAGCGCAGTTCGAATTCCTCATAGCAGGTATTATTGAAATTGTTCAGGTGGTTCTCGGTCATGCTTATGCCCGAGTCACGCAGATCATGACTGTCCACCTGTGTGGTGAGATTGTTCGTGGACGTCACTAAGTTCGTCTCTTGCGTGGAATCATCCAACGTGAGATACTCCATACTGCAGATGGACGGGGTGGATTTCTTCTGGTTACGTTTTGGAATGTTGGGGGGAGTTTCGTTTGGAAGACTTTGAACCCTTTTGTCCGGCGCTAAAGAAAATTACAGAGAAATCAGTTAAAGAAAAACACCAGTGTAAAGCCAAGTTTTCACAAATGCATTTTTGCATTTTATTTTTTTGTGGCTAGTACTTGACTGGCCAATTTTATAAAATTTAATAAAATCGGACAATCACATCTTAGCCGCAAAAAAATGAACAGCAAAAACGCATCTGTGAGTTTTAAGTTTATGTTTTGCTCTTGTAAATAATTAATTTGCAAAAATTTCTTACAATTACTTAAATATA
The DNA here is from genome assembly GCA_029963805.1 of Aromia moschata. Taxonomy (NCBI): domain Eukaryota; kingdom Metazoa; phylum Arthropoda; class Insecta; order Coleoptera; family Cerambycidae; genus Aromia; species Aromia moschata. The sequence continues at coordinate 220,024 of JAPWTK010000387.1, forward strand.
AATTATAGAATGTGCATACAAATTTATTAGCACAAGAAGAACGTGAAAATTAAAATATAGAATTATTCACGACTTTTAATTTAGAACATGTGATGCGGTCTGTGAAAAGGTACCAGATATCGGAAAAACTGTTTTCGGGTGAGGGTCAGATTTCGATAGAGCATAAATTTCGCTTCATTTAAATAAAAATTAAGTCTCTAGCGTTAATATAGCTCGAACTGGAAGCAGGTAAAGTTTCAATGTAAAATCGTAATTTTGAGAAAAACACATGTAAAGTTTTGGAACAGAACTGTCACAAAAAAATCGTTCGTACACTTGAAATATAGACATCCAAAAAAAACGTCATTAAAGTTGGCCGAGAAAAAAAAGACGTATTTCTATTCTTAATCGAATTTATAACCTTATTTACTTGTCAAGATTGTCACATCATATGCCAGCCATTGTTTATTTTACAAATTGTGACAGTCATAAAACCCAATAACATTCGAATTTGAATGCTGCTCTCCTTTTACAGATCAATATAATAAAATCAGTACAACGTCTATAAAATTTAATTTTGTGCGCGCATCAGAAGAAGAAAATGTCTGACTCAAATTAAAACAATTTAGTCAAAACAAGTAAAGTACTCACAGAAAGTGATGACAGTGATGACTAATGTTCGGAAATTTGTGCTACAACGCAGGGCTTGACACTATAAAACTCTATGATAATGAAAGTATAAACCGTATTTTTAAGCGCCTTGTAAATTATATACGCGTGTATTTCTTACTCCTGCATACCTACGCCATTAACCGATCCTTCCCGAATTCCTGGGACTCACGTCTGCATGGTAGGACGCCGATCTCATGCGGGAACGATATATAGGTAAATTCAGTGTTACATGCGGTAAGCCGGAATTTCCAAACTTTACTGATCACTTCCGATGGCCTTGTCGACTTATAGGTTATGTACGTGTAGGTTAGGTTAGGGTAGGTTGGGCAGCCTTGTCCACTTATAGGTTATCGAAAGAGAGCTTTAAAATTGTCGAAATTATTCCGAAATTACAGTGACGGAATTTCGAGTTAGGCATCCTGATTTCGGAAATGTCACGATTGTGGCGGATTGAGATGCGGCAACTCATTTTTTAATTACATCTGTTTGTCATCTTTGTTTCCTGCTTATAAACAGATGAAACAAACAACTCTTTTTTTGGATATTAATTGGTACACAGGCAAAGTTAAATTTTATAGACTATACATTGTCATAAAGTATCAAACATGTAAAAATATAAAATTATATTTGTGAGAGCATCTGTGAATGTAGATAATTCTCAACCACTGCTATGGGTGGGCTGATACCTGGAGCCTTATGTTATTTAATTGTGTTAAGGGGTTACCCAAACAACATATGGATTATTTTTCTTATGTTTTCTTTTCTAATGTTTATAGTACATTTTTCTAATAAAGCCAAAAAGAAAGCTGCATGTCTTCAAAGGTGTGAAAGAATATTTCTGACATTCTGAGTAACGTTTGGTAACCGAAATACTGTTCATAATATACACCTATGTAGTATTTTAAATACTATTATTTAAAACGAAATTACAAAAAAAATTACTTTTCTAAATTCGCAAGCAAATCATACTTAAAGGTACATTATCTAGAAAAAAAGTCCCCTTATGGTTAGCCTATAAACCAGTTTATTTTTCATTTTTGTACTGAAAAATGTGAAAATATCTGCAGTTGAAGGGTTAATAATTTGAAACGTGGTTAAAAAATACTCACTATGTGATCTAGGAGGCAGAGGAGGTGCTTCTTCCAAGTACCCAGACTCTGGCCACGAGTTTCTCAGTGGAGAAGTGCAGTCAGTTGGAGTCATGGACATAGCATGTCTTAGAAGCCGTGGTGACGGTGGTTTGGTGAGGGATCTTTCTCTGGAATGAGTTGGTTTTGGCGGTAATGGTATATCACATGGATCTGAATCCCTAAAAAAAAAATAATTCATTATTTGTTTCTGTATTCCAAAAAATGATCTGATGCTATACTCAAAAAAATAGTTGTTAACATGTATTAAGATATTTGTTCTAAGAATTTATTCAACCTGATTACGGCTCTTACAGTAATTATGAATATGTTCATCAGATGTAAACCCTATGCTTTAATTAGTGACAATTTATTAGGGTATACGTGATTAACTCGTTTCATCCTCAAAAACCTTAATATATTTGAATACAGTGCATTTCTTGTTTTAATAATAATTTCTGATAAAAAGGCACACTGTACTTCGGCAGCAATATTTGGTCTTATCTATTATATTAATGAAAACATCCCATGAACAGAAACTATTCACTACCAGGAGCAACTGTACACGCGTATCGTACAAACCCACGATAGAAGCAATCCATTCAGAAGAGCCATTTAAGGTTAAAATCATGAATGTCGAAACTCTGATTATTATATATCGTTTTAATTCTTTTAAAATCTCCTACCTGGACTTCATAGATGGCAAACTTGAACTGTTATACTCCAAAGGACCCCTTGTCGGGGTTCTTAGATCTGAGTAACTTGTATTATTAAACCCCTGAGATCTAGGCCTCGACTCTCTCTGCGGTATCGGCGGTGCCGTGTTATTTATCGGCATTGGCAGTGTTAAATTTTCTCTACTAAGAACTGGTCTATCATTTTCCTGAAATAAAGTGTCAAATAATTACATTTTTTATGCATTCTGTTTAATGTGTTTAAAACATTAAACAAAATGCAGACTTAGAAAATATTTATGAAATTGTTAGGGAACATACTACAAGTAAATAAGCCCATAAATTGCCTTCGAAATCTATTTGGCTGCTGGGCTTTTATTATATAATGTATGTGATTTTTTTTTTGAGATTAGAACATTATTTCAACAATAAGCAATAAGAGTTGGTAATCTCATAGTTCTTACTAACCTTAAATATTTTGGAAGTGCCAAAGATGAAAATATTTCAATGTTAACACATAATTCTGACTTTTTGCCTTTATAATTTATTTTATCTCATTTACTTTTTTATTCCTGTATATTTGTTGGTTTTTTTACTTATTTTAAAAAAAATAGTGAATAAACTAACTACAAAAATTAGTTACAAGGTGCAGGGAGTGTTAGTTATAGGTACGTTAGTACAATTTTATTCAACTGAAAAAAAAAAACACTTTATTAAAAAATAGAATCGTGCTGCCATATTAAGTAGAAACAAAATTTTCAAGAATTCTGTAAAACTGTCAAAGTTGAATATATATTCATCTAACATAAACAAACTATACCATTGATAACCAAACCATTAAATTAACTTCCAGTAGGTTGTGTAGTAATAAAAGGAATAACAAAAGAATAATTTGTAAAAAAAGGAGTACTTATTTTTGATAGTATTTATTCAAAAAATAAATATATACACCCTGTACATACATACTACTCAAACAATAAAAAAGAGATAGCGTCATGCAATAAGACTATTAGAAAAGTTAAAGCAGGCTATTTAAAAGAATATAAAATTTCAGAAAAGGTTTAAAAAAAGTTTTTTTTTTTTTAAACATTGCAGTCTGTTAATTTCACAAATTTCATAAATTGACAAGAAAAAAAATAATTTTCTGAAACTTATTTAAACTTTTAAACAAACAATTTCTGTACAATTTTTAGTGCAGCATAGTGGAAAGCGAAATTAAAGAAACGAGATTTTTATAGTGCAATCTACAATATACATCAAATTATCTTGATTAACTGGGTATCAATTGCTGTGTTTATTTTACTTCAAATATCAGTATATTTTACTACATCTCACTTGACCAATTCTTTGGAATTCAGTAAAATCTACTGATATCTCAGGTAAAAGAAACACATCAAATAGCAGCGATGTACGCACTTGTTTAATAATTAACTAATCTAATCTAAGTGCTATACCTTATCCAGATAGAAAGTTGGAGAACTTTTACTATTGCACATGCAACATTCGTCTTTGCCCTTAGAGTACCTAAAAGTTAGGTCAATATCGTGCAAGGAATTGCTCTTAAAATTAGGTAGGTTAGGAAAACTGGAAAGCCTAGACAATATTATTTGTTTTAGTACCGTTGGTTTGGTGTAAATATTATCGTAATCGGCCGAATGGTGTTCCACGAGATGTCCATAATTGCCGCTGGAACCGGATGATCTATTGCTACCATTTTCCATGAAAAGGCGTTTATCGGTGGGTAGCGGTGGTAAAGGAGTACTAAAACATATTAGAACATTTCTTTAGCATTGCACAGGGATTTTTATTAACATTTTCTGGGCAGTAAAGTTATTCATAGATTTATCATAACCGCAAAAGTGTCGTGCTACACATCACCTTTTAAATCAGTTACAGTTTCAAGATTTTAATTAATTTAATATAAAATTGTGAAGATTGCAATATTGGATAAACATTTTTTGACAACGCAGAAAGTGTAATATTGTCCATACCCACTAGGAGAAATAAATTGGCAGATCTCCTTAGGAATGTTTTATTGCCTACCTACATTTTCTATAGTCCAATAGGAATTATATTTGCTAGTCCAATAAACAATATATATCCAACCCTTGTTTCAGGTCATATTAATTGTAACACCCTAAAGGTCCATTTTAGTTATATTGATACAATGGATGGTCACTATAATGTGGATTTAGGGTGATGAAGCAGATTCGTGTATCAGCAAACTAGTATACACATAAAAAAATAACATTCCAACCTTCGCACTTTCACATATAAATTTTGTGCATTACAAATAGGGTTAGATAGGCTTAAAGTTTCATCCATTTATTTATGTAAACAACAGACGTTATGGTACATTTAGGCACCTACAGTTGGCCGATTCAATTATACAAATTTGGAAATCGCGTTATTTTCAAAGACCCTTTAAAGAGAGTGGCGCAGTATAGCGATGAAAGATTTAAGTATTTTGAGAAAACTTCTAAAGCATTGTGATGTTTTCTTAGTCAATAGTTTTCATGACAAATTTGGTCAGCCTTTAACACCCTTCTGCAATTATGACACTTGTGTACCCACTTTCTTGTAGAGTAAGAAAATAAGATAGCTGACTTACTTTACAATGCTGGAATTTTGATGATTTAGTGAGCCTAAACTCTCTTTAAGCTGAATAAATCTTTCCAGAAGTCTTTGGTGAAGAGGTTGAACGCTTGTCGGTGCTAATTTTCCATGCAAATACAGTCCTTCTTCAATAACCTAAATAGAAATAAAAGAAAATTTAAAATTTAGCCCCTATGTCGCTTAATATTCATCACATAATATACCCACCCTAGTGGCATTAATTATCAGTTCCTTTAATGTTTCAGCATAAACTTTATGTTCAGGATACAATTTTGCGAATTCTTTGGTGAAGAATGCCTGTTGATACTTGCTGATTCCTCCCTGGACGTTAGCATCTATTATGCCTTGCAGTCTCATTGTGAAAGGATTTAGATTCCTCTTTGGATCTAAGGAGTGGAGGGTAATGAGTTGTCTCAGTTCGTTTTCAACATTACGCATCGTTTCACAAGCATACTGAACTGGAGGTATTTCTTCAGTTTGACGGTTAACGACTTCGAACCACCTCAGGATACCTGGGAGGGGGGCTGGCGATTTCCATGACCATCCTTTCAATCCACAATGTCTTGAAAGAAGTACGTTTCGATAAAATGATTAATGTGGCAAGAAAAAAAAATTAGAGATATTTGTGCAATTAACCACTTATGGTACATTTTTTTTTCGAATATGTGTTGCGCCTTGTAAATTATATACGTGTGTTGTTCCTGCCTGTGCACACTGACCATGCTTGGTAACCCACGCTGGACTCTAATACCCCAGCCCCGTGCGCGTAGACGTTTTACGTTGAATTTTATCTCGATGTGAGTGGAAGGACGGTAGAACGCCGAGTTCAAAATAATTTTATGTGTTGTGAGTGACTAAACTCGTGAGTTCGTGTAGAGTATTTACATATTATCTGATTTTGTGTGGATTTTTGCAATAATGGCACAGTCGTTACCATTTGTGAATAGACTGAGAGTTTATTGAAAATAACAACGATTTTACAATAGATGGATCACATATTTTATGTATTCCTTGCAATCGTCGATATATATTTCGTAGACGCCGAGACTGTGAAAGACATTCATCATTTCAATCGCCGAGATTCAAACATTCATCAACAAAATATTACTGGTACTGTTACAAAAGAGGATTTTTGGTTTGATTTGTGCATAATGTTTTGCGCATGTAGCCTTTTGAGAAACGTGGTTGACAACAATATTTTCTTTAGACGTTTTTTTGCCAAATATGTATCCGATTTTCCACTGCCTAGTAGCCGTACATATTTAGAGAAGACATCAACGAGTCATGGGAAATATCAAAGACATATGTATATGCAATAAATTTCTTTGCTGACAGTGGACGAAACAATAGATTTTTGCGGTAATAAGGTCGTTAATGTTCTGATAAAAATTTTAGGGGTTTCAGATATTTCGCCCCGATATTGAAAGCTAGTAAATGGGTCTTACAAACAACAGCTGAGTATAGAAATAGTAGTAACACATGCATTGTCCTCTGTAGATGTAAACAATAATAATGGACTGATGTTAGTGACAACAAACATGACCCAAAAAAAAATGTACGAAATTCGTGAAAATAATGTGTGTGGTGTGCCGTCCTCTGTCCACGAGAACTATTTTGAATTTGCACTTTAACTTCAGTAGATGTTGACAATCATTTTCCTTCTACAGCACATGCACAGGCCAAATCGCTTTAGTTTAATGAGAAGAAATACAGAAAGAATACGGCAACGTATGCTCCATCAATGAACACAGTTGGTGTTTCTGAATGAAATAAGCGATAGGTATGTACACTATTAACACATTCTTACTCCTGTCTTTTTGGTCTCTCATATGTCCTTCCATCAATGACATGAAGAATTACGAGTTTGACAGACGGACAGATTACAGTTTTATATTCTAAGCAGATTTTTTTTAAAGATGTAGATATGCTTAAAATGTACAAAGTTTCTTATGTATATAAATTTAGTTGTATAATGGTGGGTTCATGCAGATATTTTTAGTAATAGTAATAAGAATAATAATTTTAATTTTAAGTATAAGAAAGTTGTGACACATACTATCTAATAAAATAACTTTTCACCGCAGCGTTTTGGGATACGCTTGTGATTGGCTAATTTTGCGGAAGTTAGCGAATTAAACATGAGGCCAAAAAAATTTTTGAGTAGATGCATTAATATTGTATGATATAACCTTAAACTAAATGTGTGGTTGCGTTTGGGTCTGTTTATCTTAATCTATATCTTTAATAATGAAAATGAACAGCCGCATAGCCGTCGTGTTTACTACAACCACGTTATTACTAATTTTAACGACTTTAGCAGTCAATTTATTAAAAAAAAACAAACTAGGCGATTTGCTTTATATTTTCGATTATTTGCGATTGTGCAGTGTGTGTTTGGACATAAAAATAATGATGAAGTTTAAAGTTAACCATCATTCAAGGTTATCCTTATTTTTAAAATTATTACTAAAAAATTCTATTTCCGGCACTAACTGGGCCATTATAAAACGAAGATTTTACTTTTATTCTTATTATTATTCTTATTCTTATTACTAAAAACATCTGCATAAAACCATTAATTAATAAAAATATGTTTTAACATTATTTCATTTTATCTTTGTTTTATTTTAAAAGTGGTTTTCTTTTTTTCTAGCGCCGAGGTAAGCGGTAAATTTTTGCAGACCGCTAGACTAACGATCCATTTAGCAGTCACCATTTTTTCTAGTCAAATTTATTTGTGGTAGATGAGGCAGCGGTACTTTTGACAAGTTTCAAAATTCACTTTTGACAACATCTAATGCTGCCATAAACTTAATTATTTTTAAAACATTCCGAAATTACGTCTAACGCGGAAGCATCTAACATATCATCTGCGATACCGTCCGTTTCTCCGATTTCCTATATCAAATATTAATAACACCATGATCCTCTTTTTTTATCCAAAATAAAACACTAAACCACAAATGAGCGATCCAACCAACTTAAGCGAGCAGTACTTACACAAAGCAAATACTGTAGTACTGACACAAAACATTTAAAAAGTACCGACTCTGTGGCAAATATACGGATTTGTTTACGTACCAGGTTATGTACATATACATATACAAATTTTGACATTTGGTCATTGCTTTCAGCTATCCATTCAAAATAGAACGTATTAGCGTTTGTTTGAACGCAAAATAAGAATTTAGCAAAAATCACAAGTATAAAAATGTATTTACTCGGTGATTATGAAAAAAAAATATTTCGCAAATATTTTGCAAACCGTTTCCAAGATCTGGAAACCAGATACCAGACACACCAAAATTTGGCAAGTTTTCCTTGAACATTTTTTGCCATTATAGCCTTCTACTTAGGTTTAATAACCACCCCCTAATATATGGTGTGGGTCCCATGTCTCCTTACGGAAATAAGAGCATGTCAAATTCTACCGACCGCGACTGGTATTTTCTGTGAACTATTGCTTTGCAATAATAGTCCGACTGTCTGAGTCGAATAAAAGTCCTGAACGCGACTCTGCTTCGATTTGCCAAAAGTTTGAATGTTCGTAGTTTCTGTCTGGTTTTGCTGTTGTCACATCAACATAATATTCCTATTAGACATTTAAAATTGTTACACATGTCAGATGTTTAAAGTAATATTCACTGTTTAAAATTGTTCCACAATAGTTAAGTTGAAAAAAGATAAGAGTAAATTTTATTATACGCAACACAGTCTGAAAATGAAATTGGCTAATATTGATTGATCGTACATTAATGCATTTTTGTAAGCAGTTGCAGTTAGATGAGGCAACGTCTAGATTTCCGCTAAGAAGAGGGGCTGGGTTGTACGTAACTAAATTCGCCTAACTTTGACATAAAAATGTACCATTTAATATGTATTTAATATCAACCTATGTATGCAGTAGGGTTATTCTTATTGTATAATGTCTGTCGTGATGTGCAAGGGTATTTGTTTCGTATTTACTACAGTTGGCTATGCATTGTAAAAAAGTGTGGTAAGAAAAGGAATTGTTACGCTTTACCTTGATTTCATTGTCCTTGTCGATTATGCCTTTGTGCACAGGACGATCGCACTGGAATCTTCTGACATCATTGTAATGGTAGAATCTGGATATTTTCTCAGGTATATCGGTGGCTAATGTTATGGGATTAGGCTCGGGGATAGGTTTAACGTTACAAATTTGGATATCTAGATTTCATTAAGAAAAAAATTGGCGTTACTTGAATTTTTATATGGATTGCAAAAACTTCTGAGAATCTGGTAATAAAAAAGTTGATAAATTGAAAAGTTTAAGTAAAATTGTAATTCACTAATTGAAAAGAGACATTTTTCAGAATGCTAATTTCAGAAAAGGATACACTGTCCATCGGAGTTGATAATGGTGTCATCAGGAGGTGTGTTTTTCATAAGAATCTGCGCAGACGGAAACTCTGTTTGCAATCTTTGCGTAAAGGCACCAATCCTCTCATATTCCAGTCCTCTATATACAAATTGCTTATTCTGAAAAATTAATCAAAGAAATAAAAAGATAAGTAAATAAACAAATAATAAGGTGACAGAGAAAAAAGTTATCAAAAAAATAAACATCCTGTTAGAAATAATAATGCAAAATTATACAGTGTCCAGAATTGGTATTGGATGTATTGCTGTATTGGAAATTATAAGAGGTAGGAAAATGGTTAAATTGGCAAAGTTGTAGAAAATTTTATGAGTAACTTAACTTGAGAATGCCTCTATTTTGTTTGAGATATTTTGGAAAAACCTTCAAAATCAGTGAATACGTTGTTAAGGCAACTTTTTGAGGACATTCCAATGATTCCTAATAGTTTTTTTTTCTACTAACAAAAAAACCATAAAAACCATGTTCAGGGAAAGTATTGCAACTTGGCAACACCGCAATTTAATACGAACAAATAATAATGTTGCGGAATCAGCCTAATCGTACCGCCTGAGGCTAGCCGCCGGGCTATGAGTACGCCGCCTGAGATTAGCCGGCGGGCTATGATTTCGCCGCCGGTAAACAGGGGTGACTCAGCAACAGCTCACCGAGTTGCGGAAGGCTTCCAGGAGGTTCTGCGGGCACCAAGCTGTTTCGAGTACGATTTCTCGAGGGTGCCGGCACAAGCCAGCCGGGTATATAGACAGGCAAATCGACGCGGGATAATTTAGTCTCTATTTGAATATCGGCGCGGTTTTCGTACAACGCTCTAATATAAATTGTTTAAAAATAAATTAGTGTAGTTACGTAGTGTTTAGTCCGTAGTTGTATTTGTTAAATAAATAGTGTTAGTTTAAAGTACGAGTTTAATTTTTCACACCTCACGAACCCGAAATAAATAAAACGTTAAAATAACAACACTTGTGAATCTGGGATCTCTTCTGATGAAAAAGGAAAACAAATTGCTGAAGAAAATCATTTCTGAAGTATGACTAATTAATGTTAATAATAATGACCAAGGTAATCTAGTTGACTAGGGCTGACAAAATATTTTTTAAAAATTGTTCTGAAAGGTGACAGCCTAAATAAAGTATTTTCTCCAAACTTGTCGAAAACTTTCTTGAGTTTGGAGGTTTTGTGGCACTTCATTCGAAAGACTTCATGTGAAAGTTATGTAAGAACATTGTAAAAATAAAATGATACTACAACTAATTCCACTACACTGCACTTTTAAAGGAAGTCCATACCACATTGAATAGTATAACAGTTAATGTTAGTAGCACATAATTTATAACTAATATTAACAGCATACGTTCAAATTCAAGTAAGTTCCTAACACATGTTTACGTACACAAGCATTTTTTGAGTTGACTGTATTTGAAATAGTAATTACACAAATTAAACAAACAAGTTGCCAGAAAGGATTTGACCTAACTGTTTTTCCTTTGTTGGCGAAGACCGTGAATGAAATTTTGATCTGGATGAGATGAGTGCTTGGCTGCCTTCATGAGAGATGCGCAATGCACATGCACAATTGAGTTCATATGACAGATGAGAGAACACGGGTAAGAGAGCATAAAAACCTCTAAAGTAGGTCTATTACCTTTCTAAGCAACTTATATTACCGCGTAATATGATACTGACATGATGCATCACAATTATATCTAGTAATTGCTCTAAAAGGCAAACTACAGAAAAAAGAAACAAATATTTTATAAAGACAAGTATGAACAGTGTGTGCGGCCTTAACAAGTTTGAAGAAAATAAAATACTTTCTTTGGGCTATCACTTTTATTTGACCCTATTTAACTAGATCCTTTGATTTTAAATAACAATATTTACAGAAACAGAAAGTTTAATTAGTTATATATCAGTAATGTTGTGATTTCATTTCCTTTTTTTTTTTTCGAGAAAATAACCCTTTGAATCACAACTGTTAATTTTATATTGCGCCGTTGTCAAGTTGAAGCGTTTCCACTGATAATGTTTTTTATAGTTATTTGTTAGTAAGAAATTGTTCTTTGCTTATGTATTGTTAGAACGAGAAAAATAAGTACTTTGGAAATAACAGAACATCCAATATGGCTACCACAAGGAAAAAAGAAGTTGATGATGGTGTCAGAAAATCGAAACATCGCAACCTTAATTTGATTAAATCATTGAAATGTCCTCAAAAAAAGTTTCCCTGATAGTGTATTCACGGATTTTAAAAAACTATAAAAAATGATAACATATTTTTGAAAATGGAGGTTTACAGTTTTTTCAAAATATCTCAAATACCAAAAAAGATAGAGGCATTTTCTAAGTGGCGCTAAATTAAAGTTGTAGAGAAACAACTTTACCATTTTAACCGTTTCCCTATCTCTTATAGTTTCCAAGATAGCACTACATTCAGTCAACAATTCTGGACACACTGTATAAATGATTTGCATTCATTTCATTCAAAAGGAACGAATAAAATATAAACATATTTTTTTGACAAAAGAAATAAATGATTACTTACTCTTACAAATAATGGAAAACTTAATCCGTAAAATCCAACGCGGAAGTATTCTGGCTCAGGACGGAGTTGTGTTAAAATGTTATCGTAGAACCTAGCTTGATTCTTCAAAATATCACTCAGTAGCTTATAATCAAAAAAGATCGTTTCATACAGATTGCCCAGTTCTTTGAGAAGTGGTATGCCTTTCTCCCAACACTGCAACAGTTGAACGTACATAAATAAATAGAATTTATGAAAACATTTTTTAGGTAAATATACAGTGCGCGCCTAAAGTATGGAATAAATTCATTAAATGTATTCACATTAACTGAATTTATTCCATACTTTAGGCACGCACTGTATATTCCCTCAATCAATGTTTTTTTTTGCTACAACTTCTGCTATTTTAAAATAATTTTTTTTTTTTGTAATAATAGACATTTTTGAGGGAACGTCTATTTTCAGATGTCATTTGTTTTTGAGTAATGACATCAACTTATTTTTCAAATAGCAACCCCCCATTTTTTTAATTTAATTTGAGTCACAGTTACATGTGTCATATTAAAATTGGAATTTTTATAAATACTAATATGTTACATTAACTTTTCGCACAATTTAATGACAAATCTTCTGATTAACTGACAGTAAAAACCATGGATACGTCAAAAAACTTAATCTGATAATTTTTTTTGCTTAGCAATGTACTTTTTTGCTGTTTTATTTGTGTTCAGTTTTTTTCAGAAATTTTCGTTTATTTATTGTGAAAAATATTTTTCATTTTGTAACATTCAACTGTCATTTACTACTAAAAATTTTGTTATGTATGGTGACAACATTTTTATACCATTAAATCGACAATGAAAGTGTCTCTCATATTAAATTAAAAAAATGTGGGGTTGCCGTTTGAAAAATTTGTTGATGACGTAATTACTCAAAAACAAATGACATCTGAAAATAGACGTTCCCTCAAAAATGTATGTTTTTATTAAACAAAATCGACCTGTTCGAGGATTTTTTCCAAAAAATGTTTTGTTTCACATTTACTGAATTTATTCCATACTGTAGGCGCGCACTGTATATTCCCTCAATCAATTTTTTTTTGCTACAACTATTTCAACAAATTATGTGTTTTCTTTTTTTGAAATAATAGACTTACTTTTCCCTTATCGAAGTAATTTATAATTTGTCTATATAGCATTTCCTTCACTTGGCACTCTGTATGATTAGGATAATTAGGATCAGCCACCTGGTTAGAACTCCAAGTCAGCTGGTCAGCGTACAATTTTAACGTGAAGGCAGCCTCAGTGTAATTTTCGGCCGACAGATGCAGATCATGAAGTTTATAGATATACCTCAAATACATTTCCTTTCTGTTGAATTCGTTTTTATAGAAGTTCTAAAAAAGAAACCAAATACATGTATTTTATGAAAAGTTACAAAAAAAAAAAGAATGGCATTACCAATAAATTAAAGGTGCAGGACATTCTTTTGTCTCGGTTCTCGTCACCTTGAATCACGTTCCGATAATCAAGCAGCCTTTCTAGTAGACGGGTTATTGAACTGATAAAGGCTGCCCCACTTTCTTTCCAAGTTGGGTCTTCAGACTGCACTCTGTCTAGTAAACTGCAAAGATAAGTTGTGAATGTTTTAATTGGAGAAAACAATTCCCTGATATTCTATAGGTGATGAGAGGTACCTCGATAAAAATATATGTAAAAAGGACAACAATAAATATAACAATACAACTTATAAATAAATACAAAGTAAATAAAAAAAATACAACAATAAATAAAAATTACATTTTTGGGTTTGTTTCCATAACAAGTACTTTCTCTATTCGCTAGGTGCGAAGTCATGGTAGGGAGAGCCAAATCGACGCCAGCGTACGCAGTGGATAATATAGGCGTTAAAGGACGCTATTTATAATTTTCAAGTGGGCAAATACACGTGTAAATTTTAATTTCGTTTTAATGTAAAAAATAAAAATAAATTGAGTCACCGGTGTTGCTGTACTGTAAACTGTAAAAATACAAGTAGAAAAAATGAATGTAAATTTTATAAATTTCCGGTTGCGAAATGGAAAATAAACCAAAGAAATAAGTGGATAGCTGCAGTAAGAAGGCAGAAGCTTATGCCAATTCAGATTCACGCGTATCGCGTATGCGGAAGCCGCGCTTTGAGTTATGATTGGTTCAAATCAGATATATAAATTTTATGGTTTTAACCAATCTAACTCAAAGCGCGGCTTCCGCGTAGGCGATACGCGTGAATCTGAATTCGGCTTTACGCTGTCTGCATGCCCACGAAGGTTTCTGAGTTAGTAAAACTATGTTCCGATAGATGGCGCGCGAAAGTTTCACCAAATGTGTGAATGTCATATTGTTTAGCGGCAGTTTGTATGTTTTCGGTATTACACAATGATCTAAAATAAATTGAATATTGTTGTAACGATAGTAGTATTTCTTTAAATTTAGTAAACGGCACAGCAAGGCGTGACGGGTATAGCTAGTTAATAATAAACATCTACCTAACAGCCTCCTTTAGTTCATACATATTCTGGCGCTACAGTCGTGCACCTAGCGAATAGATAATATTCACATGGTTTTCAAGGGGTATATTTAATTTGCCAAAATATTGTTTTATGTAATGAATAATAATAAATTATGGCAAAAGCATTCTGAGAACATTGTACTCTTTATGTCATACTTATTAGTTTCTAATCTTTCAATCTGAAAGCTTCCAGAAAAAACACAAATAGGGTGTATTTTTTTGAATAAATATTTTTCTATTCAGTCAAAGTACTTTTTCACTTTTACAAAATAATGACATTTCCCATTTTGCCTAAATAACACTTAAACAAATATGTACCAGTTATAGTGAATTTTGAGCAGACACAAATAACTATGAAGAAAAATTGTACAAATGTTTACGAACTATAAGATTATCTACAATGTTTTTTCTAAAAATTTCCAATTAGACATCGGGTAGTTGTGAAAAAGGACAAATTCTACACTTCTCATTCTAACAACTAACATAGGGGGTGATAGGGTTGGTTTTATTCACCCATTATCTTCGATGCGTAGAGATGGTTGCTTCTTGTCTGTTGTCCCACTTCTATTTGTCCTTTTTCATAACTGGCTGATGTCTGATGTACACTTACTGTGTATTTGTAGTCACAGACTACTTGACATCATACTGTTCTATCTTTTATAAGCAATTTTCATATAATTAGAGAATTTGGTACAAAAAATATGTTATTAGGACAAAAATGCCCAAACAATGTCAAAACTAAAAAGATTGGTATTGAATTATGTTTTACATTAAAAACAAAATTTACTTACACTGCACTGAGATGCTCCCTTTGTAAGCAGAAATCAAAGAAAACTCTATTTTTTATTTATACACTATCAATTTCACATCTGATACAAAACCTCTATGCTACCTTTAAATACAAATATTAATATTCAAATAAATACTTACATGGTGTTGAATAACCTCCTATATTCATCATCACCTTTGTTTTCCGATATTAATATATCCAATTTGTCTATCAGTTCGCATTCTACTTGCTTAAAATTCCCCCTGGCTCTTTGCTCGCACTCCATCATGTCGAAGAATATATGCAGTGTTGCCTTCCTCAGCTCTATCTCCGGTACTAAGGTCACTTCTAAAAAGGGACCCACCATCGAGGGAATAAAATGGAGCTTACATTCACCTGAAATTAAATAAATATTCAAAGTAAACACAATTCTTAAATTCAAGATATATATTATAAAGGATCAAACGAAAGTATTGGTTAAACCCTTTTTAATATAAAAAACAGTTAATAATAGAAAAGTGGTTATACTTAGTTTTCTTCTGTGAGTTCATGACGATCTACTTTCGTGCACAGATCTCTCATGAATGTGAACTTACCAAGTTGTGACCACATGGACAAAATTTGGAAACCCATCAGGACTCTCATATCGCCATACTTTTCGATAATCTTTTCTCGTTTTACGTCAGAGAACTGCTCGAGTTGCAAGGATTCTTGAGTCAGGTAGTCCACAGACAAGTTAAAGTAATTCGCCCAAAGCTTAAAGAAGCTGTTTTTTAAAATCATAATGACAAGATAAATAAATATACTTACTTCTTTGTCAAAATACCCAGCACGACTGTCCAGAAATTTAAAAGCCAAAGGTTGAGCAAACTCCTGCAAAGCTTTCAAGATGACATTGTTGGCCAGCATCTTTATTACCAGCCAATCTGGAGGGAAGACCTCCATGCGGACCAGATTACGGAATACCAAAAAGGCTCTCAGGAGAAAATCTTTCAAGGGTTTTCTGTCCTGATGAGGTCCCATTAACACTTCCCACAGCCTTTTGTAGTGAAACTCGTCGAGTAATTGTAGTATGCCTATCAAGCAAGCCACTAAACAACCCTAAAAATATTGCAACATTGAGGTATCACAGTAGTTTTTGTATTATTCATTTCATGAACCAAAAATTATTACCCTTTCATCGTCATTCACTACATGAATCCACAGATCCGGATTTAGCTTTTATTTGATTTCTGTTATATATCTGATGGCGAATGGTTAAGAACAATCAGTTATCCATGATGTACCACTCTGTAGTGTGGTTCCAGAACACGTCTAGTCCCATTTACATACACTCGGGAGTGATACCTCCTTGGAAGACCATCTTATGCTCTTCTAGTCAGGATATATACGACGACATGCTCATTTTTAATAATTTGCCGACCAATATAACACAATTATGAGATTTAATAAGAATGAAAACCGGATATGTGAATTTTGAAGGAGAATAGCGATCAATGTGGAATCATTCACACTTTATGAACTTCTAACGGGTATACCATTAGTGTGTGCTCTGGAGAAGCTGTGGTGATTCACATTTTTTAGACACATCAGAACATGTCTAGTCTCAATTACACATGCCTGAATGTGATCCCCTTGCTTATAGATAGGGATTGTAATGTTGGATCCAGCAATCCAGCTGGATCCAGCACATTTTTTTGGCCTTACTGGATCCAGCGTCTGGCGCTGGATCCCACGGTGCGGATCCGC
Organism: Aromia moschata; assembly: GCA_029963805.1. NCBI lineage: Eukaryota > Metazoa > Arthropoda > Insecta > Coleoptera > Cerambycidae > Aromia > Aromia moschata. The sequence continues at coordinate 237,083 of JAPWTK010000387.1, forward strand.
AATCAGCTAAAAACAAGTAACTAACTTTCTTTCCGCGCGAAAACGCCACAAAATTTTACGTTGCCGCTTGTTGCGCGGGCTTTAGTTAGTCCGAACCGAAGCAAACGACGTTGCCGTTCCGTCGCCCTCGTGGCACGTGCTATACCCCCTCTCTACACCGTCTACTTTTTGGTTTGATTTCGACACCGTCTACTTTTTGGATACTTTCGAATTCGAATCTAAGTAAACCAGCCAGAAAAGTGTTTTCACAGCAGAAAAGAAAAGAAACTGGATCTGAGAAGGATTATGATGATATTGAAGAAATAAATGGCACTTTATGAAAGTGAGGGAGTAAGAGGTGAAAACCTAACTTTTATTTATTTACTTGATTACTTGATGACTCTCAAACCAACCAGCATAGAGACAGAGAGAGCCTTTTCCGCAGCCGGATATATTTGCAGTTCTTTAAGAAGTTGACTAGGAGATAACACCATCAATAACATTTGTTTTTTGAGATTTTATTTTCAGAAAAGTAAAAAACAGACTTACATAATTGGTTGGCTTCATTCTTTAAAAGAAAACTCGTCTAAAATTATATATAATATAATTTATATTATGTTTTACTTCTAATAAGAGTTATCTAAAGATTTTATAAGCGGGCTACGCAATTTTATTTCGAAAATTATTGAGACTGAGAAACTGAGACTACATAGTAAATAGGTAAATGAACTATTTCAGAATCTGAAATTCAGATATTTTGGATATCAATTTAGGTGATTTATGATTGTACACTCGAACCCCTCATAAGTCACCAAATCCGTGCATCATCGTCTCGCTTAAGTCGCGATCATAACCTCAACTTTTTCGTGTTTTAGCTGCAAAAAAGAAATATTTAGAGATATACCACAGCACTTGTTATAAGGAAAAATGAGCCAACTGAACGAAAAAATCAACGAAAGTATACCCAGTCGTGCGCGACAAAAGTTCAATTTTCCCACTTGAATGAATATTTTAAAGGTTAAATATTTTAAAAAGACACCTAACCTATTTTAAAGGTTAGGTGTCTATATTTAATGTATTACACAATCATTTTTTTTCAATAAAAATTGTACATATTTATGCGAGAATCCAATTTCCAAACGTAGTTCTAAAACTTTTACAGGCGGCGACTTAAGAGGGACGGTTTCGTGACATAATAGGGGGAAAACGTGGTGAAATAAGAGTGGATGTGAATTAAGCGAAGGTGACTTAAGAGAGGTTCGAGTGTATTGTGATAATGAATAATAATATTCGTGACTACTACTTACTATTAGAGTACTTTACTGACACCAAAAATTACTTATAACTATAAATGATTATCTTATGTAAATGTAGATAAATAGTTATTAAGGTTTCTAGAGCTGTAAAAAAAAAAATCATTTCATTTCTTTGAAAAATCGATTTATGCTGGATCTGCACCGGATCCAGCTGGATTTGCTTTGATCCAGCATAAATCCAGCTGGATTGAAAAATGCCGCTGGATTGCAATCCCTACTTATAGAATACTGTTCAGAACCAAAAATCCTTTTTGTTAAAGCCGCGACCTTATTTAGTCACAAAAGGATCAACAGAATCTCGATAATTCTAGCTAATTGAGGCTGATGGTACCTCAAATTACGAAAAACTTGGTCTACACAAAAGATAAAAAAAAAAACAGTTGTACAGCAGGCCGCTGTCTGTTGTAGGTAAATTTAACTAACTTGATTTGATCCTTATTTTGCTGAAAAGTATATTCTGTTACACATACAGCGTATTCTTGTCATAGGTCACAAATATCTGATTACATCAGATATTTCAGACAGATTCAGACAGATTGTCATATATTCCCAATCCTAGAGGAATATCCTTGGGGAATTATCTGGTAATATTAAGTTGCACAAAGTACCATTTGGTTGTAACTCTAGTATGTAGTAGATAACTTATACTGTGTATACTGGTCTATGACATGAGGATTTTAAAAAAGTGTAGAGCTTTACTTACAAAAACTTTTATGTCCTTATCGATCACAGTAAGTATCGTCTGTATCAACACCTCCAGGATAGAAACGCACAACGTATCAACATCGTGATGGATACAATTATTTATCTTTCCTTGCTCATCCGTTAATTTTCGCTGTTTAAAGAGGAAGCCCAAAATCTCTCCAAGGATATCAGTGCACAGCTTTAATTCATCCCTTCGGGTCAGGTGATACCTCAAGTGCTTACAAGCAGTGGCCAGGAGGATATTTCTTGACTCTAAAAATTTAAAGACAGAGTTTCAGAAGTTTTTCCTATTTTTTTAGTTTTCTCAATTTTTTTACCATCGTCATGAAACAATTTGCCAGTTACTATGTTCTTGATACAAGAAAGTTTAGCTTGCACCATCAGTAAAGGTAATTCCCTTGGAAGAGAATCTAACATCACTACCGCGAGTTTGGTAACCTCAAGAGTGGGCAAAAACTTCGGTCAACTGTTCATAGACGGCGCTGATAGTCAACAACAATGCTACCTTAAAACAAAAAAAAAATTATATAATCTCATATTTACATGATGCAACCTTGAACATACTTGTGTATTAATGATATGATTGTCGTTTATCGTGAGCATTTTATTCAAGGATGTAAATACACTGAACAGGTCTCTCCTAAAATTATCTTCGAAGTGACCTCCAGTTGCTCTCGAGAATAAGAGGCGGCTCTGAATTATGAGCTTGAAGATGTATTCTAAACTCTTAAAACATTTCTGTATGGGCTCCTGTTTTTCAAATGATACTATCCAATCGGCGCAATGTTGGACACTGGTTAATAGGCCCCTGAAAACACAAACAATAAAATAATTTGATGGGTAGTAGTCTCTCTAATTATAGCTCAATGCCATATATGATACTATTTAATAATGAATTTTCAATACATACTTATAAACAAGAGCAGCCGCAAAATGGTTCTTTATATACGCATCGAGTACTGGTTTGAAATGTTGATACTTTGAACCATCCAAAAGATTAAAAATCGACACCAGCACGTGAAAAACCAGCCCACTATGAGCAGTAGAATTTCCATCTTCTGTGGAAAACAACGCAAACAAGGCATCCAGAACGTCTTGTAAAAATTTCACTAGTTCTTCGTCACCTAATCGTAAAACTCTTTGCAGAGATTCTTGTATTCTTTCAGGATGGGATTTCCACCTGAGTAGAGCGAGCAAGTCCACTAAAATTAACATTGTGCGTTACATATCCAAATTAAGAAAATGTATTTTAACAGAAAGATTGTCAATATTTTAAAAGCAATGAAAATTAAATTTCCTTTAAGCAAAACATAAATGTAATTAGCATAATAGTGTAAAATTTGCGAAACTTTGGGAGTTATTAAATTGAAATTTACCATTTTGTGTAAGTTTTGTGGAACACAATAATGTTTTTATAGAAACGATTTCCTTGTGACTTCTGGAAAACTGTCCACTAGCCTCGTGATTTCCTTCTATATCTTTAGCAAAAGCCGGTAAAGACAGATACCCACAATTATCTAATTTTTGAGGATCCTCGCATTTGTATATGTATAGCTCATGTTGGCCGTCTTGTACAGCAGCTCCATCCTTGTCCATCAATCGAATGAATGAGAAGCCGAACAGTTTTTTATCATTTTTTTTCTCTTGCTAAAAGAAATAATTCGAACTTTATTTTAAATTCACATAATGACTGCAGAAACTTACTTGAACAATGCCTATATTCCAGTCTAATGTGTGCTCCAGCAAATTTGTCAATTGGTAGTGTCAACCTAACATTTTCGGCCCACGCGGGTGAATTATGGTGGTAAATAATCATAGAGTTGTATTCAGAAGCACCATCCATACCAGATGCGCCCCATAAACAGTTCTAAAAATTTTCAAGTCCATCATCTTAGACGTAAAATTTTCAAAGATTCAAGTCATTGTCATATTTAGTCCCTATTTAAATATACAGAAAAACTTAATCAAATAAAGACTTTCATTTTACTTGGGTAATTTGTAGTGAACATTAACCAATAAATTCCTTCATTCGTAGGTATGTTTAATACAGTGGCGGTCGGGGGAATTTGACATGCTCGTATTTTCGTAAAGAGGCATGGGACCCACACCATAATTTAGCGGGTGGTTACTAGATTTAAGTATAAGGCTATAATGACAAAATATCTTCAGGGAACGCTTGCGAAATTATTTTTCCAAAAATGTCTGCCTCCAGGCATATTTTGGAAACGGCTTGCAAAATACTTGCGAAATATTTTTTTTCACAATCACCGAGTGAATATAATTTTTTTTTATACTTATGATTTTCTCGGAATTTTGAAATCTGTAAAAGTTATGGATATTTAAAATTTTATTTCATCACATTTCCTCTATGAGATTTTACAGTAGTTGTGTCTTTAAGAAAAATAAGAATTTTGCAAAATTCATAAGTATAAAAAAAAAATTATTTACTCGGTGATTATGAAAACAAATATTTTGCAAATATTTTGCAAGCCATTTCCAAGATCTGCCCGGAGGCAGCCACTTTTGGAAAAAAAAAAAATTCGCCCGCGAAACGCGAAAAAAAAGTTTTCCCTGAAGATTTGCCATTACAGCCTTCTGATTAGGTCTAGTAACCACCCCCTAAAATATGGTGTGGGTCCCATGCCTCCTTACGGAAATATGAGCATGTCAAATTCCACCGTCGCCACTGGTTTAATGTATTTTTGACCTACTTTTTTAGAACAAATGATATAGTAAAGAAACAGCAAATAGTAAAACAAACAAGATTTGCAATTCTGTCTTGCTTTTAAAAATATGTGTGGAAATTATAATAGATCTCTTTTATATATACCTACTTATTAAATGCGGATGTGTGGTTGCAAATTAATCACAAATTGTCAGACACTTGTAATTGGCAAAATGTGGGAAATACACAGAAAGTTGTACTAAATGCTCTATTTAAAATATGGCAGTTGATTTTTTTACAAGTTATTTGTTTAAGTTTATATAAAATCTATTAGTGATCGGGAAGAACTCTAAACTTTTATTAAGTGTCACAATTTGTCCTATAAGTCAAAAATCTCAATTTCGAATTTCGGTCAAGAACAGAAACCAAGACAAAATAATTAAGTTTCTATGAATTTCATTGTGTCATGCATGTCTATGAAGACATGCATATCTAATAATTTGCTTACCATCAGCAAACTATTTTGATGGTTTCGAATTGATTTGGAATGGATTGGGATACTGATAAACGAATAAACTAATTCATGCTAAAAAACTAATTCATATACTCTTGACTACTGATGATAGTTTTATGGTACTGTTAAAATAAACCTAGTGATTACTGAAACTGTTTTATAAATGTTTTTAATACTCTTATTTTGGTTATTAAAATTTAACTAAAGTCCTCGATTTAGTTCAATCGATTATGGTTATTTAGAGACAAAAAAAGTATTTGTTTGTAGTAGTTGTAGACACAATCTTTAATCAGAACTAAAATCAGGAAATCTAAGGTCAGAAGTTTTATAAAAATGTCCTAAGAATCACACTTTCATAGAAGAGGATTATAATAAACATTAAAATAATATTCTAAAATATGGACATAGAATCCTTAAAATTTATTAAAAAAATTATGAAAATATGAGTAAAAACATATTTTCTTTACCAATACACAAAAAAAAAACTCGTATAGTAAAGCTTGTTTATTATATAGCCATCCAAAAAAAAACGTCATCAAAGTTGGCCGAGAAAAAAAGACGTGTTTCTATTCTTAATCGAATTTATAACCTTATTTACTTGTCAAGACTGTCACATCATATGATAGCCATTGTTTAGTTTACAAATTGTGACAGTCACTTGTCAAAAGTTTGACATAACCGAAAAGCTTAGACATGACCGCTATTTCCATCTCTCTCGTTCATAGCCAGAGTTGATGACGTTTTTTTTTGGATGGCAGTATATTGAAAGAAATTTTGTAAAAAAAATTATGATGTAATAAGAACAGATCACTCTTACTCACCTTTATCACATTTTTTTCACTATCCAACACCACTATAGTAACCTCGATATTCTTTCCGGTAGATTTGCCTCCCCTCTCGAATTCTCCCCCTGTCCAAATTTAAATACAGATCATTTCTTACGTCGCCTGGCATAATAACGTCGGGAAAACCTAGTTTGCTAGTCAGGCAAACATTCTTAAACAGTAAGGGATTCTCTTCTTTAATCATTCTCAGTTCACCGTGTAGCATTTTTACAGAAATCATTATTCCATAGTTCATGTGGCCGGAGAGAGAATTAAATTTGCCAGTTTGTCTAATGATGAATTCGTGGAGTTGATGGAAGTCTTTTTCTTCTGCTTGGTATACCTTTAACATTTAACGCGTTTTTAATGAACTCATATCATTTTAATTATGCCTACCTTCATGCTAAACTCTTTTTCTTCGTTATCACCTTCTTTGCTAGTTAAATATTCCCCTAAATTTTGCACAGCCACGCCGTGAGGTCGTTTGAAAACTTGTTGTTGAACAACGGCCTTTTCAGTCTTTTTAGAACTATCCGAATATAGCATTTTGCCGATTCGCATTACATGAGCAACAATGTATATGTCCTTATTTAAATCAGCGTTTCCTAAATCCTGAAAAACACACATGGCGATATTAAACAAATTATGCTTACAGGTATCTAGGTCGATACTTTGGTTTAATGTTTACTGTTAAGACAACCTATTAGGTGACAATAAATTATATTTTACTGTTGTCTTTTACTAAAACGTCACATAAGAAACACATTCTTATGAAGGTTTATATACGCTGAGGAATTGTGAATTTATATAGGTATATTGTTATATGTTGTTTAATACAGGGTGTTTCCAAAATAAATAGCATAAATAATATCAGTGAATATAGTGCTATTGTTACAGTGAAGTAACAATAAGTCGATTGAACTAAGTATACCTTGGTCCAATATTGCATTCTTATTGAGATACAGAATCAAAAAAATTTCCAAGGCAATATTTACTTTCATTAATAAATCAAGAAAGTTAGGCTAAATCATATAGTGTGCATCATATGGAATTTTTTTATTAACCCCTTTTTTTTTAAATTTAACTGGTTAACTTGTGTTTTAAAAATGATGAAAAATGACCTACTCAAATGGGGTCACATGACTTTTGGTACCTGTCAAATTTGATATTTTACCAAATAAATTGCTCGAAATTTTAAAATTTGTTGCAGTTTCCAAAATATTTACTAAGAAAAGTTGTTTATTTCCAAATGTTACATATGTACGCCAATCTGAACGCTCTAGTAAAACATTTGTTTTTGCCACTTTTTAATATCTACAAAACTATCCAGAAATTTTTTTATTTTATATTTATAATTTTAAATTATTTTAATTTTTTCTTAAAAAAGAAAAAAATGTAAATACATTGTTAGTGGTGTGGTAAATCTGCCGAAATAGTTTTTTTTTATAAAGTTAGATATGTAATATTTTTATATCAATATTTGGCATATTAATGTAAAATTCGGAATGAAACAACTTTTCGTAGTAAAACTTTTTGAAATCGTGAGCGATTTTTTTTTTGGAAAAAATGTCAAATTTGACAGATACGTGATTTCGATCGAGTAGGTAATTTTTCATCATTTTTAAGGCACAAGTTAATCCCAAAGTTGAATTTAAAAAAAAGGCGTTAGTAAAAAAAAATCCCAGATGATGCGCACTTTATGAAGGACACTGTATTATGTTTATACTTGGCATGGAAAATCTCATTAGTATGTATTTATAGATAAAAAAGTACATTTGGTTCATAGGCAGCACCATAGTTGATAATGAGTTTGGTCATTTTTCCCAAAACTTTATTATCGTGCATAGCATCCTATTTCAAGAAATTTGAAAGCACGTATAAGTGTGTTCCATGACACGTTCCGAAAATTATTCGGAAGTAACATTGTTCCGGGACAAGACAAATAGTCTGGACCATAGATAAAAGAAGAGATAGATGGAACTCTCTCATAGAATTAAATGAAACCGTGAAGCGCCATCTCTTGAATTGGTCTCAAACTAATTTTAACTAAGATGGCGGATGGCGCTATATTCAAAAAAATATTCAAAAATATGAAAAAGGAGGATATTTGAGATATTGAAACCATTAAATACCAAAATCAATTGTTTTAGATGTAAGATTCCTTTATTCACAACCACATTTATACGCATTCACAATCACATTTATACACAAGACACAATCACATTTAAGTATAAATTATTTCCAACTAGCCATTTATATAAACTAAAAAAAGTAAAGGCATAACTTTCTTTACATGAAGTTTCATTTATAACACACATCTGGTACCAGTTCTAGTTCTTCTTTTAATGTAATATTAACTCAACTAATTTCTGTCTCAAATAAGAATATATAATACCCAATAAACAAATAAAACACAAAATAAATTAACACATGGAAACAAATTAAACACAAAACTACAAAACTTAGGTTTGTTTTGGTTTTACTTAGAACCAATTCAATCGATACGCCCAGATAAATATTAACGTAAAAACATAACGCAAATTATAAATATTAAACATTTGGGCGCATGGAGTGAACTAGTTCTTCAGGACTACCAATCTCTTTTTTTAACAGTACCAACTATACATAACTAACTAAGCTGGTTGCGCCATCTATAGAGTTGGTCTCATACTAAATATCACATTTCAGGTAGGCTTATAAGAGTGAACAGCCCCTGGTCTGGACTAGACTTAACAGAAATAATGATGACGTGATGACATAAAAGAATACCTTTTATCACATTTTTGCGTTAATAGGACATACAAATTTACCTCTAGCGGAAGACACACTTCCCAGAAAATTAAGAGAAACATTTTAATAGCCTATAAATCCTAAGCTAAATCGTGTTTTAGAAATAAATTATAGTTTTTTATTTACTTGATGTGTAAATCAGCGTCCTCAGTTAAATCAAGTGCTAAATCAAGTCCTTATTTTTTTTTGTAATGGAAATAATTTCAAATATTAGTTATTTCTAGTTCAAATATCTATACACTCAACTTCACAAAACTATATTGTTATGTATTTCGCCTTCAATAACTTATTTTTCTAGGTGAAAAACTTTTATTAACATTGTTAATTAATTTATTAACACTGTCACTTCACAATTGTCACAATATTAATATAATAATATATTAGAATTGTGTATATGTCCGGAAAATTTATTTTTAAACTGATATTTAATTGTATCCACTATCAAATAATAAAATCGTATTTATAAAATGCGAGATACAAGTAGTAAAATGAATTTTTAATAAAGTAACAACTAAATTTTAAGACTATTCTAAAAAAAACATTTTTGCACGAAATACGTAAATAATATTAGTTATTGTATCATATTTATATTTAAACTGAAAAAATTCAATTCAAAAAAATGTGGAATACGTTTTCAATTTCAAACTATCATAATTGCAACTACTTGCACAGGACTTCGGATATATTTTCTACTCACCGTAAACACAGTGCAGTTACTATGAAGTTTGTCAATATAATTTGAAAACCCCTCTTTGGAAATTTTGACTAGGAACCGTTCGGTAAGATACTTTTGCTTGCAGGAGTCGTACAAGGAAAAATAGATCTCGGTGTCTTCGCCAATGTGATGGCCGAAGTCGCGCATGCAAAAGTACAAGTGGTGCGTCAGCGTCTTCTTCTGTTCCTTTTTCTTGATTGTACCCCTGGCCTGAAGCAACAACAGTGAGATGGTTTTTGAATTAGTAAGGCAAATGTTAAGAACACAAAAGTTTACTTACAGAAAACCCTTGCGTGTTTTCGGCACTAGCGACGTGGACGTGGTATAGTTCGACAACCGACATGGAGTCAGGTTCCACCATCTGCGCCCCTTGGCGGGGGACTAAATCAAGACCCAATTTTCTAGAAAGAAAAAAAATGTTACTGCTACAGTGTGTCCGATGACTATGAAAAAACCTAGGAGTTGGACAAAAAAAAATACATTTACAGTAAAAGCTTTGCCTAGTTTGAAGGACATTGGTAGAGTTGCCACCACAGGGACACCGCTAACCTGGAGATTGGTGTCCGCGACCCGGAAATTGGTGTCCGGGGGGTAAAGCAGCGCGCAATATTTGAAGAAGGCGATTTTTGTGCCGAATTGTGTTTTTGACGAAACACAATTGATTGAGTTGTGTTGATTACGATCTACGTGACGTAATAAATACTATTTATAAATTACATAGATTTTAATTAATTAATTTAACATTAAATTAACATTTTAGTTTACATTTTCTGGTGATGCTCATATTTCCTTCTTGTTTTATTATTAATTTCTTCCTATTCTGTGTTCTGTAAAAAATATTTTGAAATTGTTTATAAAATATTGTCTAATAAATACATCGAATAATTATACCTTGTGTTGTTTCCATTGATATTATTCATTTGCATAGGCTTTTTTTAAGAGATTCACTTGGTTTGGTTGTCTCTAGATTGCACTATGTCCTGATACTGCCCTCTAAAGACAGAAACGCGCCAGAATTCAAACAAATAATCTATATTTTAACGACATATATACCGTTTCCGAACATTTTGAAAAAAAATGAGTATTATTTGACCAATTCCAAAACAAAATATTTTTGTTCTTGGAAAATTTTTGAGTCGTTTTCGAGAAAAAAATTGGGTTTTGAAAAAAAATTTTCAATTAGGCCGCCATTTTGTTTTAGTAACAATTTTTTAGACCTTACTAACTTTGTTTATTTTAAGATTAGACATCGAGGCCACGATCTGAATAGGTTTAAGTCATAAAAAAAATGAAAAGGGAACGAAGTCATAAAAAAAAATGCAAGCGAAAAATTACGTTTTTTTTGGATTAATTTTAATTTTTCCATGGTTAAATATTTTTTAAGAATTTTTTAACCATCACCATTTGAAAGAGCACCCTCAAAAACATAAAAAAAGGTAGTTTGGAACTTTGTTTTTCTCAAATTCATTGAATGGCATCAACTCGAACTTCAGTGTCGAAATTCTGTCCTGTGGGCGTTAATGGGTTAATACGGTTCTGTTATGGTCCGCGAATTACTCGACTATATAACTATCAGATTGCTTTAAAAACAATTCATTTTAAATAAAATCATTATGTAAAATTAGAAAATTCAAAAGTTCATTTCATAGGTTACAACTAGCTATAAAGCATTTTCAGCCAAAATTAAGATCTTGGCAATGGATAAACTTATCAGAAATTAGCATGAAATTACTACCTTATTAACAAAGTTTTAAGTACTTTCTTGCGTGAAATCTTGATCAAAACATTACAAACAAAGGATTCTCTTTTTCTTTAGGATCCTTTAAGCAGTTAGTGTAGGTCGCTTTTACTTTGTACTTTGTTTAACTCCCTACAACATTTTGTTCATATATGTTTTTATTCCCAAATGTTATCACAACAGGCTCCCATAATTAGAACTCCTTAGAGTCCCCTCGACTTTCTAAAATTAAAATTATTTCTAAATTAACCTCAAAATTGGTATTACTTAAGATTTGTTAGATAGTTTTTTAAATACTGCTGGATAACATAGCTCCTTTTACATACATTCTGGAACACCGTTATTTATAATAATATGTTTTTTTTTAGATTTAGCAACAGAAGTATAACACATTTTAGAAAATAAATGTAAAAGAAAGTACATAAGTCCATACTTCAGGTGTTAACTAAACAGTCTTGGTTTAAACAAAATTTGAATAAGACTGTCCTTGTATTAATTTTCTGTTTATAGGAGGTATTTGAACAGATCTATAATTTTCTTCTATTACATATTTAGACTGTTATACGAATAAGTAATAAAAACTATGGTTTTAGTAATTTTAAAAACGTGTAACCTGTTTTGACGTGTTATGTTTAAATTAATAAATATGACATTAACAATAAACGCAATCTTAATGTTTAAATAGTAATCAGAAATATTAAAATCCATAAAAGGAATATATACATATAATACATAAATGCAAAATGCTGATAATTAAAAGAATGCAGCATAACATGGCTGTTCAAGGTTTAAAAGGAAAAGGAAGAACCATTAACGTTTTGTGATTTTACAATGTAAGATATGTACGTGTTGTTCCAGTGTGCCTCTATATGTGTACTATATTGGTATATTTTGACTAAGGCTGAATTAGTCAAAATTAGTTACCTAGTTACCTAACTGAAATCCGTTAGGTATATGAAATTACAAATATGAAGTTATGTATTACGTAATTTTATTAAGAGCTTAAGGGTCAAAGTCATCTACCACATTTATCTGCTATAAAAATGTGAATATTAAAATTAGTAATATAAAAAAAGAGTAGTGCCTAGTTACAATCTACAATATAAAAGTGTTATGACGTGAATTATGCAAAGACAAATATATTCGTATACGTAAAATATTTTTATAGAATATAATGCCTTTTTTTAACATGAATCGAAAATAATCGATTTACTCAATGAATAACGATCGAAACAAATACATATACAGTGCCATCCATAAAGTTTTCACCATTTGGAAACATTGTTTGCATTTAAGAAATTCTTTTGACCGTCAGTTGTTTGGGCATGACTGAAATAGCGCCCATCAAACCTAGTAAGAAGTTCATAATATAGAGTAGCATACGAAAATTTGAAATTGACGCAAGAGTAAACTACCTTTATTTTCAATCCTAGAAAAAATATATTATGAATAAAAGTTATTCCTTTGTAAAAGATTTGCTCCAATACGAAATTTCAGTGCAGTCTGGTGAAAAATCGGTTCCTGACATTTTTTCAACTTACCCTCCACCTACTATAATTCGAAAGAAATCGCTCATCATTAAAAAACAAAAATATTGTTATTGATCAAAACAATGTAAATGGGCAACAAATAACTCAATTATTATAAAAAGGTCAGCAAGAAATAAATGAATTTTTGGTGCAAACTTCATTTTATGTTCAAGAATAACGCAAAAACGTTTGGAATATCATTTTTAATAAATGTTTTAAACTGCTATAAGGTGAAAATAATTTTAATTTTATAAAGCAATACGACAACAGGATATCAAATAGTGCAAACTGGATGACACTGTATCTATGGATTTTGTTTCAGCTTCGGTACATACAAAAATATGCATGTTAACCATATTATGCTCTCATAAGTTACAGAAATGAAACCAGAGTTTTAACCGAAATACCTAAACGATTCTAATTAAGTTAAATGTACAATAAAAGGCCATAGAAAGAAAAGTTGTATGAGTTAATACATAAAGATGGTAACAACCAATGAAGGCTAAGAGGTTCAGATGGAACTGGGTTACTTTACTGCCATCACATGGTGTGGTGAAGTAAAGATGATAACCTTGGTGTGAAATAAGTGTCGGTAGATCAGAAAAATCGTGGTAACATGACATAAAACTAAAACCAACAGAAAGTTATTGAAATATTAACCTGGTACCGGGTTATGCGAAATAGAAATACTTGAGAAAAAAAGAGAGATATGTCCAGAGCATAGAAAACACTAGAAGTAGGAAAAAAGGAAAGAAGAAAAATTAATATTAGTATCAGAATTTTTGTATTTGGATATGTATCGAGAACTGTGTATAAAAACTAGATCAATTTGTTTGTTTTTTTTTTTTATTTAGGTTACCATGAAAGTCACATTTATTGGTATAGATCAAATAGTAAAAAGGTCTCTAACGTATTAACAAATATTAACCGATTCACGTTCATTGCGAAATTATTTTATAGAATGTGTTTTTTCAATCCCTAAGTGAATTCAGAAACTTTTTATTTTTGCGGTTTCTTGGTATTCATAAAGTTTGATTTTTTTTACATTTCGTTTCAGAAATATTATAATAATACTGTTCTGCATTTTGACATTTTTTTGTTTTTTTTTTTGTATCTACTGTAATGTGCTGAATTCAAATATGCTCCCGGTTTTTACCTATCACCCATTAGTTTTTAGAGAAGTGAAGAAGAATATAAAATATGAGAAACCCAAACCATAAGCAATCTAGTGAATTTTCGAAGGTTTAAAAAAATGATTTAACGAATATATAAATATTTTTTTTACAAAATATACTTCATTTTGTATCGAAAAAAGTATAATACAATCAATAAATTATTTTGTTATCATTTTTTCGCTTATATTAGCCGAAATCAGTTTCACATTTGAGGGCCCAATAGACAGTAGTCCGCTAATTTGTTTTGGGTCCATTTTCCACTACAACTGAAATCTTTCGCCGTTAACGTTAACAAATATGAAAAAATTATTATTATTTTTATTCAATAATTTTTTCAAAAACAAAATGATGTAATGGATTAAGATGGACTATGACAGTGATGCCTAATATTACTTATGGCCAATAAATAAGAATAGACTTGCTTCATATCAATTTTAAGGTTATGTTTTTTCATAAGTCTACCTTTATGGAGAAAAACAAGTAACGGCATCGTGTTTAGCAGGTCAAAATCCTTTGGATTAGCCTATTTAATTTTGAATTCTTTGTCCGTTTCCGAAACATAGATCCTGGAAATTCTTGTGAAATCACTTAAATAAAACAATAATTGCACCATCTATAGTATTGTTTTTTTTTACTATTGATTTTTGTAGATTTCGAATTACTGAATAAGATAGTCGAGTCCATTTTACTCAATCTCGTTTCATTGCCGAGCTAAGGCCTCCATATAGGCCAAAAAGGCTTTGTTTGCAGTTTTAACAGTGGCGAAGCGTACGGGTAGACAAGGCTGCACCAAAAAAACCCGAAACAATATTAGTATTTTTTTTCCAAATTGTATCAAATTTCCTGATGCCGACCCCCCCGAAATACAATACTATATTATATCATGTTATTCAATGTCCGTTATCTGTTCTCTTAATTCTCTAAATTCTATAACTAATATATCCGAGCGCATTAAGAATAGCTCGTAATTACCTGAAACAACGAGGTGCGGTGAACCGCTCCTCCGCTCACCGGAGGTGCTATTCTTATTATATTATATTTTAATTTTCTATTTTTTTTGGGTTTTTTTTTTTTTTTTTTTTTTTTTTTTTTTTTTTTTTTTCCCCGTTGTTAAATAATAAATTGAAAATAGGTAAAAAGACTATCTTTAGATAAAGAACGTGGTTTCTACTCGCTATATCTAGAAGAAAAGTATTTAAAAAATCAAAAACACCCTTGAATCTACGCAAAAAGAAGAAAACTTTATTCAATAGGGTTCTTTTACCTGTGACTAAGTTAAACACGAATGCAGTTTTCTTATGTTCTTTTTGGAGAAGAGGGTTGGGAAAATATGGGAATTAAGTGGTTCAAAAAAGCTAACAAAAGCTGCCTCAAAAAGATCTACCAACGTTTTTTTATTGTGGGAAGCATTGATCATGTTAAGGAAAAATAAACGCTTTGCACATTGAAAGTGTAAGGGGAGTATTGTGTGGTGTGTTTTTTGGGAAACAAGAACTTCATTAGAGGACATCACGAGAGCATTATTTTTTTTTTTTGTAAATGATCATAGATAAATCCTTTTTTAGAAATTATTTGGAAATACAAAATCTACTTACTTGCTTGGAAGAGCTTATAAGACACAAATTAGGAACAACTCATACTTTATTTATATTTCACAATAATTTTGGACATTAAAAATATTTTTTCTTTAATAAGAATTTTCTTAGTTAACATATTAAACAAGCTTTTTTATTAAATTTGAGGTTTTTTTTTTTAAATGAAGGTTTATATTATATAGTACTTTATATGTTTAATAATGTTTATAGAGAACCATATTTTAGAGGTTTCCAATTATGTGTAAAGGCGAAGCCCGGGCGGGAAGCATAATTCTAAGGTACATTTACAAAAACAAATAGTTAGATCTTGTTTTATGTGTCTCTAGTAATAAAACGATTGGGCTTTACTTTAGACACTTTCACACAATATAACTAAGACGTTTGTCCAATTTTTATTTTTTATTCCCAATGTCTACCCAAGAAAAAATCTCACGCTTCGCCTGAGTTTTAAGTTAGGTTTTCTGAAAATTGTGACGTGATAGAGTGAATCGGACAACGGTATTATGTTCAGCATGTTAAAAACGTTCAGAATCACCTATTAGGGTTCAAAAAATCCTTGCAGGTCTGTATACGTGTAATCAGTTCTAACGCATATATTCAAGTCCTTCTCTTCTTCCTTGTCGTTCAAAGGTAACTGCCACTGAGGCGACCTCAAAGAATAAAGTAATAATAAGTTGTTTCTCCCGTAATGTATGCAGGTGACATGCACCGCAGTTGGTACACAGCCTTGGACGGGTCGTCAACCCGTCGTGCCTTCGCGAAATGCGAAGAGTTAAATCTGGTAGCTCGTGGACACCGTAGTGCGGTTGCCTCCACGTAGCCGGCAGAAAACAGTCGCCGGTCCGCGCTGCTGGGACGTATCCCCATATAGTCCAACCAACGAGCGAAAGCCCCCATGTAAATTGGTCACTAATTGTTATCAGCAAACAAAAAAATATGGTCGAATAGAGAAAGAAATTATAAGAAAGATAGCGTTTTTTGCAACTCGAGTATTAATGGCGAACATAACCAAAAAAATTCGCAAAAGTCAAAAAAACGTTTTTTTTTTTGCAAATAAAAAAAAGTCCTTTTTGCTTCAAGTCCTACACAAGAAAGTTAAATTAGAAAGATGTAGGTCTTAAAAATGCGCGTCGAATGAGAAGTGAACGAAAAAAAATCGGTTCATAAACATTTGAGAAAAATTTAAAAAATACGTCAAAATTCGCGTTTTCGTATTTTTGCTGTATAAATTCCAATTTTGTTTGAACAGACTTCTTGTTAACTAGAAATACAGCCCAAGACAAGCGGAAAATGACCCTTTTTTCCAGTGGCGGTGCGTGATATTTCAGTTAGCCATATCTTGAAAACGACGCATGGGACCCACTTCACTTTTTTAGGTGATGACTATACACCTCTTACAGAAAGGATTTATAGTGAAAAAAATCGTCAGCAAAGTTTGCGAAAAATTTTTCAAAAACACTGGAGCACTCCCTGGGTTCTCAGTAACGCTCTGTGGAATATTTGCAGTATATTTTTTTTCATAATCTAGAAACAAATATAAGGAGACGTTTTTCGATTTGTTGCAAAATATTTTTTTTTTTTCAAAAAGTTATGGCCGTTTTAATTTTAATTTTATAGGAACATTTTGTTTCCCAAAATTAAAATGGCCATAACTTTTTGAACCAAAAAATAACCAGCAGCTAGAATGAAAAAAAAAATGCAAATATTCCACAGGCTAACTGAAATATCCACTTTCTGACGTTCACTATAAACGCCACTGCCCCTTTTTTTTCAAAAATTCAAAAAACTTATTTTTTCGAGTTATAACGATTTTTTTTTAAAAAAAAGACGTTTTCCAAAATCAGCTTTTACAGATGCAAAAATGATCGTACAGAAACGATCGTGGGCTCATTTCATTCGCGAAGACTTGTACTTTCATGCTATTAAAAAACCAAATCGCTTTTATTTAATTTTTGTATCAAATTGTATCATTTTTTCGAACCGGTTTTTTTCGAATAACTTTTTTAATTTTGGTTTCACATTTTTGGCCGTTGCATATTTGAAAACTGCCATTGAAAACACGCATTTAAAAAAAAATGAAGGTCCTACGACCTCAGGGAGCCGAGATAATTTTAATATATTTTTTTTAATTCCTGACAGCGCTGTATACGTCCGATTGACTTCATTTTTACACGAAATAGATCTCAAAGACTTTTACTTTCTTAAAAAAAATATTTAAAACCATTTCGCATAAATTAAGTTGACATAATTGTTGGCGAAAGAACAGCGTTGGGTGCGGCACGCGCTAGCCAACATACGGCGACAGAGTGGACGAACACTCCGCTTGGGCGCATCGAAAACTAAACACGATTTCATATCGATTGCGCTCGCAAAATTATCTTTTCCTCCGCTTAAAAAAATTATCTCGGCTCCCTGAGGTCGTACGACCCTCATTTTTTAAAAAAATGCATGTTTTGAATGCCAGTTTTCAAATATGTAACGGCCAAAAATGTAAAACCAAAATTAAAAGTTATTCGAAAAACCGGTTCGAAAAAATGATACAATTTTACAACGCATTTTTTATGCAAAAAATTAAATAAAAGCGATTTGTTTTTTTAATAGCATGAAAGTACAAGTCTTCGCGAATAAAATGAGCCCACGATCGTTTCTGTACGATCATTTTTGCCTCTGTAAAAGCTGATTTTTGAAAATGTCTTTTTTTTAATCGTTATAACTCGAAAAAATAAAACTTTTTTGAATTTTTGAAAAAAATGGCCATTTTCCGCTTGTCTTGGGCTGTATTTCTATTTAGCAAGAAGTCTGTTCAAACAAAATTGGAATTTATACAGCAAAAAAATACGAAAACGCGAATTTTGACGTTTTTTTAAATTTCTCTCAAATGTCTATGAACCGATTTTTTTCGTTCACACCTCATTCGACGGGCATTTTTAAGACCTACAACTTTCTAATTTAACTTTCTTGTGTAGGACTTGAAGCTTTTTTTTTATTTGCAAAAAACCGTTTTTTTGCCTTTTGCGAATTTTTTTTGGTTATGTTCGCCATTAAAACTCGAGTAGCAAAAAACGTTATCTTTCTTAGAATTTGTTTCTCTATACGACCATATTTTTTGTTTGCTGATAACAATTAGTGACCGGTTTTCTCCCCGTTGATTAATGGGATTCTCCCCGTTGGGCTAATACCTGGACGATTAGATTTCAACGGCCGCATAGAATAGTAACTAGAAATCGGTCGTAACTCGTTAACAGAGAAATGCTGCACTGAACTGCCGAATTCTCTCAATTCCATGACTGAGTCATTATCGGGGTCAGGGATCTTTTTCCAAGTCTTGCACAATGTTATGCGTTCTACAACCATTCCGTCCGTTCTCTCCTATCGGTCGAAATGATTTTTTTTTTTACATTTTAATAACGTTTTAAATTCACTGTTTATTATTTTTGTTAATTCTTCTTCTCGTTGGGTATTTATATTCCAATATCCGTCTGTGTGATCAGTGATCACTATTTTCATAAAGAAATATGTATGTATAATACGAGGTGTAGGGAATTAAAGGTCTTGTGAATATTTAAGGGGTTAGGAGTAGTCAGAGGCCCGAAAAGGATGGATTTTTTATTAAATTTTTTCGAACCGTTGTATACTTTTTTTATTTCAAATAATATACCAAGTATTCATACTATATTTAAAGTACACCTATACTTTGTACAAAATAAAAACGTCAACGACGTGCTATTAAATGTGTGCAATAATACCATCAAATTATACTGAAATAAAATCTGGCGGATGATATTTGTTGTTATGCAATTGGCAGCAGATCCGAAATTGCCGTGTTGTTCTACTTGACATTTGTCGACACTTATTTCGACACAAAATTATCCGAACGGCTTTAATAGTGGTTTCTGTCTTTTTTGAGTTTGAAACTTTCATCTTGCATTGAAAAACTGTTATTTTCAGAACAATCAAAGTGTTATAGTTGTCAGACATCCGTTTGCGAAATGCCAAAACGGTTAGATAGCTGCTGCCAGGAATTAGTAGCATCTTTGATAAACTATTTTGAAAAAAGAACGAGATAATAATGGTCCATTGCTCATAGGCGGATCCAGAAGGCTTCTCAGGAGGGGGCCATTTTAGTTATAAAGCAACATATGACCTGCGAGAGCCCATATTGGCGCCGCAGGCGAAAATTTTCAAAATTTTCAAGGTCACGCGTTTTCCTGGCACTTCAGAATTTCAATGAAAAATCCATTTATACAAAAATACCGACTATCACAAGAATACTTTTTGGAATTTCTAAGGGTGGAGGCATGGCCCCCATGCCCTCCCCCCCCCTGGATCCGCCAGTGCCATTACTACCCGTAATAGTTGTTAGAGATAACGTAAATATAACATTTAAATATGAATTAAAACTATAGTCCAATATATTGCTTTGGCGTGTAGCAGCAGCTCTAAACTTGAATGTGTTTACGGTTAATTCTATTTCACAAAAAGCAAAAAGCAACGAACTTGATATGGGTATCAAATGAAAGGGTTTGCTGAGAAGAAATAAGAAAATAAAATGTATTTACTCTAAATCCAATATGGCGGACCGTCCAAGATGGCGGACTAGTTATTGTTTGTGCATTCCCATGATATGGGTATCAAATGAATGGGTTTGCTGAGAAGAAATAAGAAAATAAAATGTATTTACTCTAAATCCAATATGGCGGACTAGTTATTTTTTGCGCACTAACATGATATGGGGGGTATCAAATGAAAGGGTTTGCTGAGAATAAATAAGAAAATAAAATGAATTTACTCTAAATCCAATATGGCGGACCGCCCAAGATGTCGGACTAGTTATTTTTAAGCACTCCCATAATGTGGGTATCAAATGAAAGTGTTTGCTAAGAATACGAATAAACTGACGTCTGCGTTCAACCCTTCGAGGAGATGGTGTACTACTGCCCGGCTAAACAGTAAGACAGCGGGGTCGTGTCTTAACTAATATCAAAGTATACCCTAGGCAAATTCTAGCGGCGGTGAAAAAATATTCAAAATCGCGAAAAACAAGATGGCCACCATACCAATTTTAAAGAGTTATAACTTGGTATAGGTTAGGGATAGTATGAACAGGTTGAGAAACATTTAGATACAAAAAACACGACAATAACTAAAAAAATAAAAAATAATATATAATAACATTTTTTTTTAAAACAAGCTTTTATTTAAATGCTCTAAAAAGAAGAAAATAAACTTTAAATTGAATCAAACCCATCAATTTATTACATTACACAATTTATATGATATAAAAGCTTGTCACGAGATTTACTTGTGTTGATGTATTTACCTATTTTATAAAATATATACTTTTTTTCTTAGGTTTTTTTATGTCAAGATCAAGTTACATAATTGAATACGAATATGAAAATAGGTAAATGCATCAACACAAGTAAATCTCGTGACAAGCTTTTATATCATATAAATTGTGTAAGTAATGTAATACATTGATGGGTTTGATTCACTTTAAAGTTTATTTTCTTCTTTTTTAGAGCATTTAAATAAAAGCTTGTTTTTTTTTAAAAAAAATATTATTAATTTATTTCATAAGAACTGGCCGATGTCGGCTTTACACACACGGTATAAATTTTTAAAATTACTTCACAACTTTTTAATGTTGAAAAAATAAGTTATTTAACCAACAAACACAAGGAACCCATATGCTAGTCAAATTTATTTCTAAATACTGAATATTTTTATAACAATCAATCTGGCATCAGTGCGCTTAAATAAAACTTAAATATGCATTCGATGATGTGCATCGGTTTTTATTTTGCATGTATATTTTTGTAAATATACATATGTTACTATAATTTCAAAACAAAATATTAATTCTGGACCAAGTTATCTGCTGGATCGTTCAGCGCTCTTTTACAAATAGTGCAGTACTTCTTAGTGGTTTATCTAAACCCAATACAAGAAAAAACAATTCTTAGTTTATTACTTTATCTAGTATTTTTTCAAATCGAACAAAATGGCGGCCTCTGAATGTGTAGTATTTATGAATTTTAAGGGAAAAGAGTCCTGGTTTATTGTTTATAAAAAATAAAGTATTGCTTCTAAAAAATGCTTTAATCAGGCACTAGTTTGATATGTCTAGAATATAGTGCATACATTTCGTTTCGATCCGTCCATTAGTTTTTAAAATATTGTGGTTACCGTTAGTGATGCGAGAATACGTATTAAAATAACCGTTGAATCCGAATATCAAATGAATACGTATTAATCCGATTATTTTGTTTTAATACGCATACGGATTAATTCTGTCAGATGTCATTGTTGAGTGTTGACTGTCGATGCTCGATGGTATAAAACGTAATACAAATACGGTTATACTATTTTTAATTTCAATTCGTATTCGTACGACCACCTGTTGCCGCTTGTCGTTTGATTCGAAACCACCACTTGATTCGGATTCGGACTAAATCGACATGAACTGAAGAAATAATACGTATTCGAAATTATATAACAATAATAATGTTCAGTCGTCAGTCGTCGGCGGTTGTCACCGGATTCGAAACCACCACTTAGATTCGGACGTGAAAAAATAATACGTATTCGAAATAAATACGTATACGAAATTGATACGTATCCGGGCGCTCAGTCGTCAGGTTCATAGGCTGTTAGCTCGTCTGCTCGAATTAATACGGATTCGGATTATTAATACGAATATTATTTTAATCCGTATCCGTATCATCCGAATATCAAATTAATCCGATTATTTACATCACTAGTTATCGTCTTTGAAAATGTAATTTCATGCTTAATTAATATACTTAAACAAATACAATTATTAAATTATTTACATAGAGTTGTCTATTCCTGTGCCCTATAATACACTTTGCGCCAATATGGAAGCTTCTAAAATGTCAATTTTAATGTCGATTTTTAATCACAATGTAGGAAAAATCGGTCAAAAATTTGATATCAGTGGTAAGAGAGCTCTATTGAGAGATGTATTATAAGATATCTTCAAAATTATTCATTAGATTAACTAATCTGACTATCCTTAACCCCTTAATGCTTATTAATTCCGGCTGCAAGTATCCGGAATAAATGAAATATTTATTTATCTCATTTCTTTTTCAATTCCACTGCCAAAGAGACATTAGGACAAAAAGTTATGAGGAATGAAAATCTTCCCGGGTAGCGGAAAGTGTTTTTTTTTCAGGAAAATTGGAAGAAAAATATGAAAAATGTTGCATTATAAAAACGCACTTACATTTCATTGCATATTGCATTGCACTTCTATTTACAAAGTGGCCCAAACGCATCGACGGTCCCAATTAAGGGGGGCGACATTATTCATAATTCCATTAACGATTTGTAAATAATGTAAAGTCTTTTTTGAAGGAACGGTCATAGTTGAGATTTATTTGGGTATGTTACAAATATTCTTAATTCCAGAATTACAGCAATGTTTCCAAATTACCATGAAAGGGTACGAATATGGTTTCAGCAAGATGGAGCAAGTCCTCACGAAGGAATTATTTAGACCAAATATTTCCTCCAAACAGATGAACTGATAGAAGAATGACCTGAGTGACCTGCGAGACCGCCAGACCTTATCTCACTTGATTATTTCCTAAGGGGTTATTTGAAACAAAAATTATACTCAGCCAATTGGTGACGGGATTATAAGAAATCCGATTAAAATTTTTCTCATGCATTAATGTCAATGCCAAGCCAAGGGGGGGGGGGGGTGATGTATTAGTGTTATGTCAAAAAGTTTTTACTCAAGAACAACTGACCTGTTTCAGGATTTTTCTGAAAAATTAATAACGTCGAAAATAAATTTATTTGCTACGTTTGCCGTACACTGTATACAGGGTGTATCTAAATAACACCGAAAAAAATGTAAGAGATGATTCTCTGATGAAAATTAAAGGGGGTTTTCGGTATAAAATTTTTTGAAAACACCCTCCCCCTGAAAAGTTACGCCCCTCCAAAAATTCTAAAAAATATTGTTTCTTTTTTTATCTTCTCTGTACATCAAGCTAATGAAACGAAACTTGGTGAACAGAATCTGTTAATAAAACTACACATTCTGAAATTTTTTCACTCCTATAGTATTTTTCTAAGGGGTTGAAATAATCAACCTCTAAGATCTTTTTTCTTATAACTTTTTTTTCGACAAAACTTTTTACATTTAAAAAAGTTCCATTCATTTACTAACTTTTTGATGTCTCAAGTTTTTTCGAAAAGTTATGAGAAAACAAAGTAAATGTATTGTAATGCGTTTTCAAAAAGACGAGCTGTTTAACGCAAAGGTTGTATAAGAAATGATTAAATAAAGGTGTTGATCGCGGCCTATCTTCAAATTTATTGTTTTGAAATTATTTAACATTCGATTTATTACTTGGTTAGGTTAGTTTAAGTTGGATTAGTTAATTTCGAAGTAACCTGAAGAGACAAATGACTGGGATAAGTTGGGAAAAATTAGGATTAAATAACATTTTATTAAACAACAGTCGACCAAATAGTTCACCTATGATTCTGCTAGGCTAAGAAGTTTGGAACTAAAAACAGAAGTGAACATGAATAAAATGAATGAATAATTTAATGTTATAATAATTTAACAAAAAACAAAATCTGTCAAATATCGACAATACTATCTACAAAAAAATGTTGAAAATGATTGCCTTTAGCTCTAATACAAGCATCTACTGTATTTCTCATACAATTGCGTATGTTTTGAAATATTCCTGGTGAATTTCTTATCGTTTCACAACCCGCTATAATACGATTTCGCAAATCATCGATATTTCCAACAGGGCTTGAATAGACCAAGGATTTCAGATATCCCCATATGCAAAAAATCCAAAGGATTGAGATCAGGGGAGCGGGCTGGCCAGTTTACAGGTGCTCTTCGACCAATCCCATCGAGTGGCATACACTTCATCCAAATGACTTCGCACGTATACTAAAATGGGCTGGTGCTCCGTCGTGCATAAACCATGACTGTTGCCTAATTTGAATGGGAATGTCTTCAACAAGAACAGGTAATTCTTCGAGAAAATGACAATATGTCACCAATCGCAGTGGAAGAAAATGGACCTATTAAATGATTGTCAATAATTCCGAGCCACACATTTAATGAAAATTGATACTGATGATTTCCTTCAAAAAATCCATGAGGATTTTCTTTGGCCAAGTGTGATTATTACGAAAATTTCTAATACAGTCTCTTGAGAAATTCGCCACGTCAGTAAATAAAATATATCTTAAGGGGTCCTCTAGTTTCTCGGGTCAAAATTCCCCAAGTAAATGTCTCCAAATTTTCTCGTCGAAGTGTTTCGTAATTTGCCCTGAGGAGAGGCCACGCTCCAAAAGTTTTTGAATCAAAAACGGAGCCTATTCCAAAGAGAAGGTACTAGGTCGCGGATGAATTTTTATTATTTTTCTCGATATTTTTCAAAACGGTGCACAATTTCAAAACAGGATTATATTGCTTCGATAGGTTTTCATAGAGGCAAAAAAGAGTAAAAAAAATTAATTTTCAAAAGTGTTAAAAAAATTTTGTAATTTTGAATTCATTCTAGTTCAATCGCTAGTCTTAAATATGAAAATTAAAATGCCGTTTGGTTTGATTTCATATAACAAAACACCCGATCTTGGTCACCGTCAAGCACCTCCTTCACTTGATGTCTTCCTGTCGGACTATAACTTTGATTCTAAATTTGTCTTCAAAAAATTTGTAAAGCTCATTAAATGTTAATAAAATTTGTAAAAAATGAGATTTATTCTTTCGTGGTTTGCCCGTAAAAAATTATTGAAAAAGCCGTAAAAAACAACGAGAAACTAGAGGACCCCCTTAAGAATTGTGGCGCTTGGCCGATCATGTTAATTAACCATTGGAAAACTACCGAATGGCTTACATTTAGGCCACGACCTATTTTCTTGGTACTAGTTTCTGGGGATTCTTCGATCAAATTGAGCACGTCTTCTTCCAGAGCTTCAGTTCTGACTTCTCGGGTACGGCGTATCCGCTGCAGCGTCATGACTTCTCTTTTTTACCAAATTCCCGCAAGTGTTGGTGAATATTTGTGAACGTAGTATGATGGGGTAATATCTACGTTATGGGTACTGTTCAGCATAAATAATTTGCGCCTTCAATGCATTATCGTTAACACACCCATATGTAAATTGCATATCTGCAATTTCAAAATTCGAATAGTTAACCATATTTTCGGTTTACCAACTATTTTCTTCGCAAAATCATAAAACTTGCGAAAGAATAAGAAAAAGTAACAGTAAATGACATTTCACAATCCCTCTTTAAATTGTTTCTATGCATTCCATTGTAAACAACGGGCAACTAGATCTTATGGCAAAATACCCTCGCGTTAAACAGCTCGTCTTTTTGAAAATGCATTGCAATACATTTACTTTGTTTTTTCATTAATCTCTAACTTTTCGACAAAAATTGAAGAGATCGAAAAGTTAATAAATGAATGGGATTTTTTAGATATACTTTTTGAATGTAAAAAGTTTTGTCGCAAATAAAGTTATAAGAAAAAAACATCTTATGGGTTGATTATTTCAACCCCTTAGACAAATACTACAGGGGTGAAAAAAATTCAGAAAGTGTAGTTTTATTAACGGCTACTGTTCACCAAGTTTCGTTTCTTTAGCTTACTGTACAGGGAAGATAAAAAAAGAAAAACAGTTTTTTTTTAGAATTTTTGGAGGGGCGTAACTTTTCAGGAGAGGGTGTTTTCAAAAAAAATTATACCGAAAACCCCCATTAATTTTCATCGGAGAATCACCTCTTAATTTTGTGTGTGTGTTATTTAGATACACCCTGTATTAGGAACTTTGTGCATACAACGGGACAACTATCTACATAACCGATTTCTTCACATCTAGTCCAGTAACTCACAACTGTATCCGTTAGTTTACACAAAGTTGTATCAATTTCGTCGGTTTTTAAATTTGTATGTAGAAGAGTAGAAGGGAGAAATTGGAAGAAGTTAAGGTTCTTTAAACTTTTTGAATTTTGGGTTGTATAGAAAATGATTCTTCTTCAAATGTTCAGATGTGGATACTAGTATAATAGTATTCATTTTTTAAGACGTGGCTATCAAAAGTATTTAAAATAAAGTACATATTTATTAAGCAAACATGATTATTTTTAATATTTTGAGGGAAACTTTACCAAGCACCGGTGTTTTAAATTACAAAAAACAACAATTACTGAATTTTGTAACTTTTTCAGTACTATTATATTTACAAATCTGATCTTATTTAAGAATAAATAGAAACGTTTTGAATTTTTTAAACGTTAATTTTTCAAAGAAATCTATGAATTTAAAGTACAATGAACTTAAATTACGGTACACATCTACCATTGAGCAGTTTGCTTAAAAACGGGTTTGAATAAACGAGAGTTCTTATGGTTATAAATAATTTTCGCTACTACAGCATCTTCGCATATCATATACAGCTTCTGAAAACAAGTAGACCTATTTTTCTTGAACGGTTTTTTTGTTCAAAAAAATAAAAACAGAGAGTTAAAGAAGATAGATTCAAAAGAAGATAGATCATGTTCCTTTTATTCTATATCACGACTGGCATAGCTTTTCTCGAAGCATTTGAAGCACCCATTTCTGGAACATTACTTGTGTGACTGTGAAGCTATGAAAATTTAAAATCATAATGAAATTAGAGCAGTGGCGGCTCGTGGGTATGTTACATGGGTGGGCACAGGGTGTGTCAGTAGGATTACGCATTAGCTACCAATGGCGCCGCAGGCGAAAATTTTTAAAATTTTCAAGATCATGCGTTTTACTGACACTTCATAATTTCAATGAAAAATTTTTTTATACAAAAAAATATACTTTCACAAGAATAATTTTTGGGATTTGGTAGCTTTTTGAAATAATATTCAATCACGAATATTGAGGGCATAAATATATTAAAATAATGGGTGGCAACATGTGAAAAAAATTGATATAGGTATCTTACTGTTATTTGTAGAGGAAATCAGTTCGCCTGTCCTTATTGTTCACAAAAATTTAATACAATTAATTATTTGGTTTAAAATATGTCTGTTTTTATCCACATTTTCATTATGACGTCTTATATTTTCACGATAAGCACTATCAAGCTGTTGCCTTATGTCTACCTTTCCCAACACACTAAAATCTAAGATGTTATGTAAATATTTTTCATTGTAGCTAGCATGTTTCTTAGCTCGTCAATTAAAATGTTTTAAATCACTCAACCCTTCTTGAGTCCATGCACTTCGGTTGCCACCCATCACTAAACAAATAAAACAAAACAGTTTGTTTCTTTTAGGACACCCACATAACCACTTAAATCTGTCATAGACACAACTGTTAAAATTTCGTGAATAATTTCGCGATTTTCCTACGTCTGTTTTGGAAATAATCAAATCGGGTATCGGCCTTCCTAACCGTTTCATTTCGTTGTATCTCGTATGTAATATCTTTATTAGTCAATAAAAAGTCCTCCGAATTCATTTTGAAACGTTTCATAATCAAAAACAGTAAAAACACACTTCTCAGCGAAGAAAAAAAACAATCACTAAAAAAAGTCACTCAACAAGTGTGACCCGTTCAGCTGATTTTCGAACGATTTAACGACGTCTGTCTGCTGCAATCGTCTCCAAACTTTACCAGTCACCGAAAAAGCCCGCTAAAAACCAGGGCTGAGAAACTGTGTGCCTTCGCCCACGAAATAGGAATTCAGACTACGGTGGCTCGGTACTCGATCGATAGTCTGTCATATATATGTGATAAAAATCATTATTTGTGGTATAAAAGGAATAATACTTAGAATATGAATAGTTTGTCGAATACAATTAATTGATATTATTGTAACAGTAATTTATAGTAAATTAACACAAAATAAATATTTTCTATTGAAATTTGGGCTGGGCACGTGCCCCTGTGCCCTTTATCACCAGCCGCCACTGAATTAGAGAATAATACGTAAAATGAAAACCTTATGTGAAAACTTTGTGTGGTTATTTGTCTTGGTAATATTTAAATATTACTCGTAATATAACGTGCATTTTAATGTGTTTAGTGCTACATACATATATAGACATTTAATTTCTAGGAACCGCACGCCTGCCTACCAGCTTACCTACCAGTGTTACGTGTAATGACTTGTTGTGAATGTGAACGATGATCATAAAGAACTGCCAGCAGCCACATTCGTAGTTTAGATAATATAGTATATGCTAAGTACCTTACAGCCTCTGGTTCTCTGACCTGTAGATTTAAAATCTGAATAATTATAGGGCGAGCAGCCTTGTAATTAAGTATTTCATTTAGAGTGATTATTTACTTACTAAACTATTGGGATGAGTTGATGTGGTTATGAAGAGATTATTTACAGTTGCTCACGAAAGTCTAAATATAGGTACTGTCAAATATTTCTTAAAATCGCTAAAAAATTGTCTCTCTAGGGAATTTATCGTATTAAAAATAAGTATTTATTGACAATCTAAAAAATATTTTTGATTTGAAAATTAATTTTACAATGTTACATCCAAGCCACGAAATTCTATCCACAGTGTTATATAATTAAGTGTAGAATAATGATTAATATTTAGTATTTGAGTCTTTAGATTTAAAAACACGACGTCTTCAGACGTCTAGACATAAGATGCACAATTTTTTGGGTATACTCCGTGGGTATTTTATTATGTATTGTGTGGGTATTTCTCTACTATTATACAAATCATCCATATTTTCATTCACTTATAACTTCCAACAATTATCAAAACTCAAGTTTGTTGTTGACTGAATACTATAGTCATTTTATATTAAAGTCCAACAACATTATGTATGGAGAGTGCAACGATCTCTAAATCATAGCAAATATGGAAAAGCATTATTACCGTATTAGATAATATAAATGTAGTACCGATTTTAGAATAATTCGGTAATACTTAAATTGATAAATTTATGTACTAAATTGATGCCAGAATAATAGTAAAAATGCAAATGTTTTCTTAGCTTATGTACATAGCCTACCATGAAGAATTACTGAATGCGTATAAAGTTAAAATATCTACACTAGTTAAACTTTAAAGAACGAATAATTCATTTCATGAAATGTGCTAGATTCTCGAAGACATTTTCAAAAACGTTATATACTAAAATTAATTTCAATAAAGTCATATCCTAAATGCTGGACGGTATGTCAACTTTCTGTCAAACATAGCATTTAGAAACGTTATTTTACGAACGTTTTTTTATATTGTTGTGACAGGAAAAACTACGACCCTTGGACGTGACGTCACGTCATGTCACGTCACGTCACGGAATTCCCACGGAAGGCAAATAACATATTTTTACCTGTCCTAGAATTTCAGATATTATAAGCAATTGTAGTAAAGGCACGTAGAGCTGAGTAAACAGCCCAAATAAGAGTCTCGCCACAATGCAATAAACCAATCAAGCCATTGCCCTGATCGTTTCCCCATCCTCTAATGATCGACCATATTCGGGCCTACTTGTGGGAAATAAACAGAACAATAAGGCGAATTAGGTTTAGTTGCAATATAAAAAGGCAGCTCAGGTCCGAGAGGATAGTGTCTTCTAGTCAGAGCTGAGCGATCACAAGCTCCGCGCAAAGTGCCCAGTTTAACTCTCTGCCTGCCAAGAGTTCCGTTTACCTATTCGCATTTGTAATAAGGTAGTTAAATAAATACCGCGTTTGCAAACTCGCCTGAAATACGGAGGTATATTTTCCAAGTGGAATGCTATACTGTAGTTTTTCCGTTTCGTTGTAAATGTCAGCACCAGTTCCCTGCTGAGTCTTTGAACCGTTTGTGTACCAGGTTACTCTCCCAGTTATGTTCCTGTTGTTGTTTACTTTCCATTTCTCTCGGTCAATTATTTCCATCCCGAAGTTTTTGTTGTGTGTGAATTCAGGAGTCATGTGGTCTTTCCTCATA
This sequence comes from Aromia moschata, assembly GCA_029963805.1. Lineage (NCBI taxonomy): Eukaryota > Metazoa > Arthropoda > Insecta > Coleoptera > Cerambycidae > Aromia > Aromia moschata. The sequence goes on from JAPWTK010000387.1 coordinate 267,593, forward strand.
TCTAAGATGTTTCCACAACTCTTGATTCTGTTGTGCCCCAGGTCTTCGTAGATACCACTTGGTAATTCAGGTAGCCTGAAAAAATACCATTCTTCTCCTCCCCCATAATCACGAATTGAGGAGGAGGCAGGTCTAGTAGGACTTCCATTGCTGCGGTTGACGTGTTTCTTATCGCCCCCGTAATTCCAAGACAGGCAAGTCGTTGAACCTTGCTTAGTTCGATTATTGCCTTTGTCTGCTGCATCTTTGGCCACCAGACCAGATATGCGTATGTAATCATGGGTTTGATTACCATGGTATACATCCAGTGCACCATGTTCGGTCTAGCTCCCATGAGCTCGTTTCGCCACCATAAGTGTCGTTTCCGCCCTCCTTTTAATCCTTGTTAGCTGTTGGTTCCAAGTTAATTTGGAGTATAATATTACTCCAAGGTACTTCACTTCTCCCGACAGCTGTATCTGTTCACCTTGAAGGTTTAGTGGTCCTAGCCCCTCCAATTTTCTTCTTCTGGTGAATGCTATGATTGTTGTTTTGGATGGACTAATTGTTAGTCCCTCTTCATGTCCATCTGCTTACCACATTCAGGATTTTTGCAGTTGGTCTCTGACTGTGTTATTGAATTTTCCTTGGGCGAGTATGACAATGTCATCTGCATATCCCAGGGCTGTGTGTCCGTCTTTGTTCAGTAGCTCTAGTAGCTCTAGTAGCAGTTGCATTGCCATATAATATAGGTAAGTATATATATGTACGTTATCAAAACCTAATATTATTATAGTTGTGTGAACTCATATTTTACTTTGAAGGATTTATTGATATGCCGATTAAATGGGCAAAGGAATATCGCTTTTTAATATCGCTTTTTAATAACCCACTGTAAAAACATTATACAAATATAATTTTAAAATCTTCCCCACACTAATGCCAGTGGCTACGTGCCTTATCTGGTAAATTGAACGCAAGGATATAATACCAAAGAACACGAAGAGCTTATCATCTGCACCATTGCCTACAATAATAAAAAAAGCCTTACGAGACGTTCGGAATCTTTAGATATTAAATAGAACCTGTGATCATACTAATAATAAGCAAGGCACCGATATCAGGAAACAGTGGCAAGGTTTATTTGTTCTCGGAAAAACACGCTTATGATTTCGCAAACGGAGGTTTCAACGAAATACGCTGTAACTTTACTTCATCTGGGAAAGCCAAATAATCGATTCGAATTATTCATTTGTGGGTACCTACTTTATAAAAATGTTTTTTAATTTCCGATGCTATTGCTCGTTCGACATATATACATAAGTAATATAATAAACAAAAAATATATTAAACCAAGGTTTACTTTACAAGGAAATCTTTACAAATAAGTAAATAAATTAACAACGTAAAATTAAAAGTTAATTATTTAATAAATTATCAATATGGACACCACTGTTATTTAAACACAACATTTTCTTAGTTCATTAGAAGTTAGTTTTCTGGAAATAGTTCCATTTAATTCAGCACAGGCAGCAGTAATTTTTTGCTTCAAAACAAAACACAAATTGTTTTGTGTTCAAACCCATTTGTTTTTATTCGAATTCTAAGAATAATAATAATTATTTTAATAGGTATATATTTACTTTATTTTTCACCAAAAAGTTAAGCCAAAAACAGTTCTTTACCGGACTTTCACATTTATTCTAAAGTAACAATCAGAGAGGCATCAAGAAAACTAAATTTGAAATAAAATGATATTTTTAAAAACCACCTTAAATTTTCTGTTTATAAAATGCTGAACACGCAAGAGTTAAATCTTCAGAGTTTTTAAAGTCGAATACGGTTTATTACTCAGTTCTTATTTGCATTAGAATATGTCCTCAATGGTGTGAAATGTATAAATAGACTATTTAGTAGGTTGATAATATTTTCATGTGGATGTTTTAGTACACCAAATGAGATTTTGGGAAATGGGCCATAACTTTTTATAATCATAAAAAAAATATAAAGTGAATATGAATATACAGTGCGCGCCTAAAGTATGGAATAAATTCAGTAAATGTGAAACAACAAATCTTTGAAAAAAATCCTCGAACAGGTCGATTTTGTTTAATAAAAACACACATTTTTGAGAACACGTCTATTTTTAGATGTCATTGTAATGACGCCATCAACTTATTTTTCAAATGGCAACCCCCCATTTTTTTTAATTTAATTTGAGAGACCCTTTCATTGTCGATTTAACGGTATAAAGATGTCGCCACCTTACATAATACAATTTTTGAGTAAATAACAATTGAATGTTACAAAATGAGAAATATATTTTTCACTTTTTTTACTGAATTTATTCCATACTTTAGGCGCGCACTGTATAAAAATAAGAAAAAAAGGTATATTGACAAAAAATCGAGGCATCGCGATGTTAGCATCGTTAAGTATAATAATATTTTTTATTTATGTCTTAAAAGTAAGAAGCTCTGGCTTTAGTAAAGCCAAGTAAATTGATATACAGGGTGTTAGAGAAGTATAGGAACCGCAGAATAACTGGCCAGGAGTGCATTTTTTAGAAAAAAATGTTTTATACAAAAGTTTTATGATTTTTACCCGGCTATTCATTGGTGACCTTGAATTTGACCTTGGACATGACCTCTAAGGTCATTTGAAGGTCAAGATCGGTTTTTCAATCGGGAACGTCTATTTTTGACCCAGGAATCGAAAAGAGCGGAAAAAATTACAGTCGGATTCGACTTTGATTACCCTCATTTCAAATTGTGGAGGTCACCACCCTCATTGGTCGATTTTGTACGCCTGACTTTGGAGTGACCTTCTGATGAGAAGATGATTATTGTTGTCTCGAATGTTTTCCATTCTTCATTTTCGGGCTCAAGAATATGCAGTTCCATGTTTATAGAAATGACCTTGATGTTGAAATGACCTTGAGGGACATGGTCAAGGTTAAATTCGAGGTTAACAATGGATAACCAGGAATAAACCTTTTGTGACATTGTCTCTCTTGTTTGTGAAGAATCATTTTCCCATGATATTATGAGATCGATTCAGGCTGGTGACTTCCACAATTTGAAATGAGGGTAAATCAAGGTCGAATCTGACTGTAATTTTTTCCGCACTTTTCGATTCCTGGGTCAAAAATAGGCGTTCCCGATTGAAAAAACGACATTGACATTCAAATGACCTTGAAGGTCACGATCAAGGTCAAATTCAAGGTCACCAATGGATAGCCGTGGAAAAATCCTAAAACTTTTGTATACAATATTTTTTCCAAAAAATGCATTTCTGGCGAGTTATTCTGCTGTTCCAGTACTTTTCTAACACCCTGTATGTACCTACTGTACCTACAAAAATTATATTCAGAGAGCGCACTCAACAATAAATCGACCATAACCTACTAAATATTCGAAATACTAAAAAAATGTTAAATACAAAAATAACTCATAATTAATTTATATGTAATGGTAAAGTAAAACAAGTATGTTGCTGAAAAAAAGGCGTTGCGACAATTGGCGTTCTTAAGACATATTTTTTATTATTACCTTAATTTTGAGTGAAGGCGAGTAAAAGTAATTTACCTACCACAAAAATAATTTTCGGAGAAACAACTAACTGACTTCCTATGATAAATTGATCATCCAGTACAATTACTTTTGTTACTTTACAAAGTTCTGTTGCCGCTTTTTGTATACTTGACATAACTCGGTATAACTACTGAGTGTACAAAAATAAAATATTCATGAAGAATACAAAATACTCATGAAGATAACATTTCATTTCAAATGTATTTACTTTGTTGAAACTCATCTACGTTTTTTTTTATACACGTTACCAGCGTTTCCTATTTCTGAGGCTATCGTTCATTGGCATGTCGAAGTGCTAAATGTTCATATTCATGCAAACATGCATATTCATTCAGGAGGCGCTGAATGAGCATAACCAGCATCACTTTCAAGATGGGACAGGTCGACTTTACCTGAGATCATACAGAATGCCGTAGACCGGTTATATCTCTGGTGCAAGTTTAATAAGGCTAGGAGCTTATAAAAAAACGAGTAAATATTTGAGATACCTCTAATTTTGTCTATTTAGTTTTAACTTTATGAACTGGAACTAGAGTGCGCGTCAAAGTTTGTCAAATGAAAGACCAACTTCTTGATGCAGGACAATTTTTTTATATATAGGGTGTCTCATTGACGAAGATCAAACTTCAGGGTTAAAAACTACTTATATAATTATCAAATACATACTCAAACAATGTGGATCTATCTTTGCAACATGTAAGTTATGGCAAAATTAAGTATAGTTGGGTGTGATTTTTTACATTTAGACAATATATCGAAAATAATTTTTGACACTTTAGTGGTACATCAGTTTATCGAAAATTAATAATTTTTTTTAAAACAAGCTTTTATTTAAATGCTCTAAAAAAGAAGAAAATAAACTTTAAATTGAATAAAACCCATCGATTTATTACATTACCCAATTTATATGATATAAAAGCTTTTATGTCACGAGATTTATTTGTGTTGATGTATTTACCTATTTTATAAAATACATACTTTTTTTTAGATTTTCTTATGTCGAGATCAAGTTACATAATTATTACATTCTTGTTTATCTACACAAATAAATCTCGTGACAAGCTTTTATATCATATAAATTGTGTAATGTAATAAATTGATGGATTTGATTCAATTTAAAGTTTATTTTCTTCTTTTTAGAGCATTTAAGTAAAGGCTTGTTTAAAAAAATATTATTAATTTATTTTTTATTTTTGTTATCGTCGTGTTTATGTATCTAAATGTTTCTCAACCTGTTCATACTATCCCTAACCTATACCAAGTTATAACTCTTTAAAATTGGTATGGTGGCCATCTTGTTTTTCGCCATTTTGAATTTTTTTCCCCGCCGCTAGAATTTGCCTAGGATATAGTTTGATATTAGTTAAGACACGACCCCGCTAAGTCTTACTGTTTACCCGGGCAGTAGTACACCATCTCCTTGAAGGGTTAAACGCAGACGTCAGTTTATTCGTATTCTTCTTAGCAAATCCTTTCATTTGATACCCACATTATGGGAGTGCACAGAAAATAACTAGTCCGCCATCTTGGGCGGGCCGCCATATTGGATTTAGAGTAAATTCATTTTATTTTCTTATTTCTTCTCAGCAAAGCCTTTCATTTGATACCCATATCATGGGAATGCGCAAAAAAAGTCGCATGGGCGGTCCGCCATATTGGATTTAGAGTAATTCATTTTATTTTCTTTATTTCTTCTCAACATACCCCTTTCCATTTGATACCCATTTCATGGGAGGGCGCAAAAAATAACTATTCCGCCATCTTAGACCGTCCGCCATTTTGAATTTAGAATGACATAACTTAGCTAACCATGCATTGTCATCCAAACTTAACGTGAATAGCTAAGTAGAGAGATAAATGATCTTCATTTCTGATAATTGTAAGAGATTTGTCGAAGCATTGTTTTTTGCATTTTTTACCTTGTGACAGGCGTTACAAGACTTGTGACGGGTATTACAAGATTTGTGACGGGTGTTACGAGTGCAAATTAAACAAAAGCTTATGTACACTTTGAAGCTTTATTTATTAATATTGACTATTAAAACTAGTATTATAAGATTTTAGATATTTTCGGTTCTGTAATTTTTATTGTTTTTTTCGGGTTTCCTTTTGCTTCTTCTGTTCTTTTCTATGTCTTGGGTTTCTCATATGTTTATCGGAGACTACCTGTTAATTTTCTATTTTAACATATATTCGCAAATTATTTTTTTGCTCCTTGGTATCGATTACCGCGGAATGGCCCATATTTAAACAATTTTATTTTCGAATTATTTGATAAAAAACACGGAAAGGGCTGTTGAGAGGTATTCCCTTGCCTCTTAAATAACAGCATCGTTTATACCCTACCACTATAACAAAATGCGAACCTCTACCTCCTCTTTTCTGAGCACCCGGTGTAAAATTTCCGGAACGAAAGGGCGAGTTTTATTAAAAAGTGTTTTCTAGAAATTTACAGAAATTAATTGCACAACGAATCATTTATTGTCAATTTTTTTTGGAAGACCTAATTGTTATTTTTGATCGAAAATTGTAAACATTTCGTAAATCATTGAATATAGGCATATGATATAATAGTCATACTTTGATACAGCAGATTATTAAACATGATTGTAACAAAAGGAAAACATAGTACAACATAAGATTCTCACACGCATATAATTGTTTTAAATAGTGATTTTAATTTGATTAACTACTTACATAAAATGGTGCAAACAAAAGTTAAGAACAAGTCTGTAATAGAAAATCTCTAAAACGTTAGGTACCTAACGAGGTGTGGCTATTAAATAACCGAACTGATGTTGTTACCAGCTGCTGCGAGCGTGTCGCGACAAGTTTGAACTGAACTGTGTCTGGTGATACTTTCCACACCCTGAGCTCGATGGACAAGCCAGTGGGTCGCTTAGTTGGACTGTAGCAGTCGTTTGAATTAGTCTACGCACCAGTGACGCGTCGAAAAAAATGTTAAGTGTTCAGATGGAGCAACGGGTTACTCTCAAGTTTCTTGTTAAACTGGGGAAAACTTTTACAGAAGCTTATGTAATGTTAAAAGAAGTGTACGGTATAAGGTGTATAAATGTGTAATGAAGGTGTATAAGTTTCTGAATGGTTTAAAGAGGGACGTGAAACGACCGAAGACGATCCGCGCCCCGGACGGCCCTCAACGTCAGAAACGGACGAAAACATTGAAAAACATTGGTAAATTAATCCGCGAACATCGTCGTCTAAGCATCCGAGGGCTTGTTGAAATAACAGGACAAAGAATGTGTTCGCCAGATTCCGCATGAATCATTCAACATGCGCAAAGTTTCAGCAAAAATGGTACCAAAACTTCTCACTCCCGCGCAAAAAGGAAACAAGAATGTACATTTGCGCTATTCTAAACAACATTGACATTGATTCAGGCTTGTTAGACACGGTGATTACTTGTGATGACAAGATTCGAAAGTGTGGAAGCGGTTAAAGCAAAAGCGACGGAGGTTCTGAACCAGCTGACAGAAGCAGACTTCCAGCTCTGCTTTCAACAATGGAAAAGTCGTATGGAGCGGTGTAGAGATCGCCAAGGGGAGTACATTGAAGGCGAAAAAGTTGCTACTGTAATTGGTAACGAATAAAAGGTGTTATGACAGCAGTTCGGTTATTCAATAGCCACACCTCGTATTTTCACATTGCAAATTATAGATATCGGTCCTGTTAGGATAAGGGGAAAGGTTCAAAGTTGTTTTGGCATTGCTTTTCGTAAAGTACACTTCGATTTCGAATTGTAGTCTTTCGCATTATCGCCACTTTGGTAACATTATAGTTTTCAACTGACGAGTAAATGAATAGAATCGGCCTTAGATGTTTATACTTGATATTAATGCCTATTTCAGTTATTAGAAAAGTTTTATTATTGTGTTGGCAATAGGTGGATTTCAGCACATATTATCGTTACAAAGACACTTTTACTTTTAGAAACCAAGTGATCATCTTGTATACATGCTACAAAATTTACTTGTAAGTATGCAACAAAACAGTTTCATATTTTATAAAATATGTACCTGGCAAAATTTTTATAGGGTATTCGGTAATTAAGGTATGGAAAAAATACACCTTTCCCGACCTCTTTTTCGAGATAAATCATTGGTGAAAAAGAATTTTATTCTTTTCGTTTTCGAGTGTAAACAAAATTATTTTTTTGAGTTTTCGATTGGTGTGATAACTCTTTTTGTAAAATTAGAAAAATCTGTTTGATTCTAAGGACTTTTTTAAGTAAATAGATTTCACAATTTTTTATATCTTTGTAGTTTTGAGTTATGGCATAAACTTCTATTTTTTTAAATGGAAACCATAGTTGGCTAGATTTAGCTAAAAAGAGGATTTTTTTCTCTTTACAAGATATATAGTTTTGGGGCTATAATGAGTGTTTATGGGAAACAGTTAAAAACATATGTTTTCTAATAAAGGACAGTATAGTAATTTCAATGATTTTGCACAGTAGGCGCCTCGTCATTGAAAAAGAACAGTTGGATATTGGGATGTAAATACACAGTTACACATTACTGTTTGATTAATTGTTTATGTTTGGTTTTTGCTTGCATTATAGTTTTAAAGTTTCGATTAATTAAACTTAATTTAAGTTTTAATCTTCTCCTGAAGATGCCAACTTGTGGGAAAGGCGTAGAAAAGTGTAGTAGTTCGGTTTCGTGGAAAACGTCCAGTTTTTTTTTTTTTTTTAAGTATACCTATACAAAAAATTAAAATTTTTAACTGTTTCCGCATAAACCCTCATCATAGACCCCCACAAACTATATATCGTTGTAAAGAGAAAAAAATCCTCTTTTTTAGCTAAATCATAGCCAACTATGGTTTCCATTTAAAAAAATAGAAGTTTATGCCTATAACTCGAAAAACTACACAAGATATAAAAAATCTGTTAAGGAAATCCTATTCCTACTTAAAAAAGTGCCTGTAGAACGCGCAAACAGATTTCTTCTAATTTTACAAACAACCGAGTTATCGACACCAATCGAAAACTCAAAAAAAATCAATTTTCGTTTACAACTCGAAAACGAAAAGATATAGCAAATTCTGGTTTTCACCAATGAATTTATCTCGAAAAAAGAGGTCGGGAAAGGTGGGTTCATTTTTCCATAGCCCCTTATAGTTACCGAGATACCCTCCATAAAAACATCGAAATTTGCCCACCCGGTACAGTAAAAGACGGTTATTTTGGTTATACCCATATTAAGGACACACTGTTTTCAAAATTTCCACCATTGATTAATGAAGCACTAATGGAACGATCGCGTGAGAGGCCCACAATCATAATAAAATTAAAATACATACTTACACTAGTATATTTCTAACGATTATACAAAAATAACTTAATTATTAGGGAACACTGAATGTGCAGAAATATAGAAGTGGAAAATAACTAACTAAATAATAATAGGTAGGTAACTAGGTATCTACTGTTATTTTAAACGAATATTAAGCATGAGGATTAAAATAAAATCGGTATAAGGCGGCCCCTAGACGGTCAATAACATTGCACAATATTACGAATTGCGCAATATCATTGTATGGACCCCTCTTCCGCAAACGATCAATATTTTTTGCTCAATAATATTGACGGCTCACAAATGTCAATATTTTCGATAAAGCAGGACCTAGTGTTTAGTGTTGCACTGTTGGAAATATCTGACCAAGATTTGGCTGCAGCTGTCGTGCTGGTGCTTAAACTTAAAAAGCGAAAACGTCGTTGGTCCAAAGAATGGTTAAAAAAAAAGGCAAAAATATACTCACGAACATCTAAGAGATTTGGCGTACACTGAGGTAAATGATTTTAGGAAGTTTGTATGATTGGATTTGGCAAAGTTTCAAGAGCTACTAGACTTGGTTACACCGTTTTTTGAGAAAAAAAAATACAAATATGAGGGAAGCTATACCACCTTTTCAACGCCTATAAATTACACTACGATATCTTGCAACTGGAAATACTTTCGAAGAGTACACACGTCTTCTTCAAATACCAAACTTTGACTAAACAATATTGCGCAATAACAACCTTACACGGTTCAATGAAAAGATATGGCGCAATAAAATTTAAACTCGCTCAATCTTCTGCACAATAATTGTGCAAACTTCAATACAAAGCCTAGACGGTCAATAATATTGCGCAATTCGTGATATTGTGCAATATTATTGACCGTTTAGGGGCCGCCTAAGTGATCTTAGTGATCTGAATTGTAATTTGCACGATCAGATTCCAAATCCAGGATCTGTCGGAGTTCCTGGTTTCGAATATCGATCGAAGACCTGTTTTCATATCACGACCATCTGCGTTAAGCCTCGTACATATCATGTTCCGATGGAAACAGACGCCAACGACGGCACATGTGGCGGTGGCCTCTAGGGTTGGAAGGGATTTCAATGCATTCGTCCATCCCAAAAGCAGATGTGAATTCGACAGGGTAGAGAATGGTTCAGTGCTAAATAGTTGTGAAATGTCGAGCAGAATGAAATACTCGAAAAAAGCACACGTCTATTCCCATCGAATACAGACAAATGACTGATTACAAGAAGCACGCAACAAATCCTGTCCAAACCAAATCAACCCTAATTTTGATATACAGTTCGAGTAGTGAACGCAACCGAACGCCTTTACCACATGTGCCTTGATTTGCGCTGAAATTTCGGCCTGTATGCTGTTTTAAACCATGCACCTACATATTTGAATGTCTATTATATGGTTTCAATTACTATAGTCTGGTCAGTAACTGTCCATTCTTAAACTGATCAAGGCTTAAGCCTTAAATCTATTAAATATTGTATATATTGTCAAAACTTAATGATATTCAAGTATGTAGGTGCATGGTTTAAAGCCTCATACAGGCCGAGATTCCAGCGGATTAATTTGAAGCAGATTAACTTCATTTTAGTAAGACCCATATACAAGAAAAATCGGCAGTCTTGAACACTAAAGAGTAAAAAATAAAATAATACAAAACCCATACACATACGTATATTGCGGATGTTTTCCACCAGCAGACGTCTTCCGCATCCATTTTTCTTTGCCGTCTGGCCTGAGTGCCACATCTTGTAGACCTCTACATTTTTTCCCCATGAAATACGATGTGTTCCGTGCATTCTTATTTAATTACCAAAGTAGTTTAGAGTCCAAAGCCATATTTTTTGGCCATTTGTAATCTGGCACATGATTTATAATTAGAGCCTGGCGCAATGGTCGGCAACGACCAAGTGTTCTCGAGTTATTTGAAAAATTCATCACATAAATTAATCTAATCAGAAGTAATGACATTATTTTTCAATAAAAATAATCAAAGGTGAAGATATTTTTCAAATAACTCGAGAACGGTGGCTCGTTGCCGACCATTGCGCCGGGCTCTAATTATAATACATATCTCCAAACCACATCAACTGTTTCATTTCTATTGCCTCTGTTGTATCTACACTTGGTTCTTGTGAAACCACCTCTTCTCGAATTCTCTATCCCTGTTGCTTTTGGCCTTTTAGTTTTTTTTTTGCCATACTCCATGCTTTTAAATCTAACGTTTAACGTCTAACCGTTTAATTCTCTTTGACACTGTTTGATATCAGATGAAAGGATGTAATCTTATTATTGCTATTCTACCTTATTGCACTACATTTCTTGTTTTAATATCTTTATCGCAATCTGCTGCATATGTAATTATCGATCTGAGGTATTTTTTTTTTCGTTATTTTTATAAACTGCTCGTCAAAATTAGCGTAACACTTTTTAAATTAACACCATATGCGTTCTACTCAGGCTAAAGACCTCCAGTTTTTAAATTTCGGTAACCTATGAGGTTGGTTTCAATGCGCTGAAGTCACTATACGGTTACTTAAAGGGTTCACGGTCCACACCCCAAAACCAACCCCATTGTTGAAATACGAATTCCTAGGATTCTGGCGGAAAATAAAAAACCCCCCAAAAGGGGTTGGGGGGGGGGGGGGGGGCTCATGCCTATGCTGACACACATTAAGACCTCCCCAACAAGTCCTGAGCCTTGGTCGCTGTCTCATCACTTCAACCTTTTTTCAGCCCCCGTGAGCCACCTACCTATAGTTACGATGGGTTTTCAATCGCCCATAATCGGATCTCTTATGGGCGATTCCATTAATTCTAATGCTGAATAATAAATTGTTGTGAGGTTTCACAATTCGCTTTCACCCTTTGGCAACTCAAGCATCTCTACAGGCCACCCCTTATTTCGCCCCTGTTGGGAAGAGATGTGGGGTGTCGTTTAGTCGCAAATTCATATCCTATTCATCAGATATGATCTGGTCGTCTACAAAATGCATTGTGTACAATATGTTATCGCCAATGCTCATATTATAACATTTCACTTCCAAATTTTAAGTACCTACTTCAAACAAATAGACTTTAAACAATGTAGAGGCAAAGCAACTTTGTTTAGACCCTTAACCGACAGTACTTCAGATATGCTTGCTCCATAAAATACAGAAACAAAAAACAAAATAAGTACACGAAACATGAAGTAGAATGAACTTATTGAACAATACACTGAAAGTTTACACGTAATTTGTTTTAACAGCGTACTTTTTTTTTTTTTAGTAAAATCGAAGCTGAAAACATTGAACTAGGATTGTTGTATTGAAACTGTTGAATTATTTTAAAGTATGGAATTATTTAAAAGTAAACCAAAAGTCCATAATGATTTTCCATTTGAAACAGTATAAAATGTTCTCTTCTTCAGTGTAGTAAAATGTGGAATGCGCAACTTTCGCTTTTTTTAGATCAAAGGAGTGAACGTTTTCGCTTCGTTTTAAGTCCTGAGGCTGTAAGTAGCAAGCAGGTGGATTTATTTCACACTAATCAAAAACCTGATGGTCATGCAGTAATAGAGTAGCAGCATATGCACAGAAGTTTGACAATTTTGTATTTATTTTCAACGGTTATTGCTAGAAAACAGAGACTTATGAATTATATTAACGACAGAAAAGTATATTCATGGGATAATAATTGTTACTACTCGTGTTAAAATATCCGAGAACAAATATTTCGAAAGAAGTGTACGTCATAACCGAAAAACTAATCTGGAAGCTTCACACTGGGTGCCATTTTTCTAATAGCGAAATAATTTATGAGGGGAAATTAGTTATTGATATTTTAGGATAAGTAAATAGGAGGTGCAGTAAGTAAGGCGAAGTAGGTTCAGTAACCCATACCTGTGTCACGTCCGAAATTCTCTAAATTCTGTTTTATTACAGTGCACAAACTCTGCGATTATTCAGGTAATTTGAAAATTCATGGAAGGGTTGTCTGAGAACAAGTAGTATGTAAATATCTCTAGGATATCCCGACATTAGGGAACTGTGAGGTATTGCCTTCAATTACTAGGAATTTTGGCCTGCGCCGGGATCTTCGAAAAAAGGCATTTAGGGTAGGTATAGTTAACCAGAGCCAGTGGTGGAGTCTTCAAACGATGCAACATACTGTAATAATAATCAGTTGACAGTCGAGAGTACGAAAATAATGATTGTAGGAATGTACGGTTTGTTTCAGTGGAACGTTTTAATGGTGTTTCTTAGAAGAGTAACAAATTCATAGGCGTGGGCCTATGATTTTCGAAAAAAGTGCATATGAATTTGTCACTGGCGTTGACACCGTTGTTGAATATTTCACCGGCGAACGTTCATGATGACGTGAGAGCTGGTGGACATGATTGGAAGCGAAATGAGGATACTCTATGTATTAGATATTAGTGGACCTTGTGTTACCTCTAAATAAAAGAGATTCTTACACCACTATTGATTATCTAAACTATACTGGGACATGTTGTATATACCTTGTGTGTACACCAGATATCGGCCAATTATGAAAAAGGACAAAAGGAAGTGAGATGACAGATAAGAAGTAACGGCATACGCATCGAAGGTAGTGCGGGAATAAGACCGGCCCTCTCACCACATACGCTAGCTGTTAGACGAGAAGTTAAGAGAAGTGTAGTAGGTATTTTTAAAGTATAGGTAGGTTTTTTTTTCAAAACTGGCCGATATCTGCTGTACACATACGATATAAAGTGTCTAAGTCTAGTAAACCGGCCTTTATTAATGTATAAAGGAAAAGTGTACGGGAGAAAAGTTATCACCCAGTGTAAACAACGAATATGTAAGTGTAAATCAACGAGTTAAAATCGTCAAAGTTATCATGGAGTTATAACTTAAACGACTTTTTTTAGGTTAACTTTGGAGGTCTCAACTCAACTCAAAAACTAATATTTTTTACCTGCATTTTTTCTACAGATTGTATTTATTTTATTTGTCGCCTTTAACCTGCAGCTAGATGTCGGTGTAATTTGCAAACACACTGTACAATACTGCAAAGCCAGTTAATAATGAATATGATACGTATACCTACAACGTACTAAGATTTCCTCAAAACAACTTTTTAATGGAAGATAAAATCATTTGATCATCGTATATAAGAGAACATTTATTTCATCTAAATTTAGAGCTCTTTAATCAGACATGTTAGTGATAAACCAAGCCTTCCTTAACCTGGGGATTAGTGTAGAAATATTAATGTTTATTTTTCAAATGATAACGAAAAAATACCTTACAAAATGAAAGCTACATTAGGATCTAAAGTATTCAAGGCCCTAACTATTCGTATGTTTTAAGGCATTAGTTTTATTAGCGGCTTTAAGAGATTCGGTGGTATGAATTATTAAATACAAAAAATATTTTTAATTTGTAAACATAAGTTAGGTAATGTAAAACTTAAATGGCTTTAATCTCTAAAAAAAGACTCGAACTGTTCCTTTTCTTTCTTAAATGCATTCAAATAAATGAGTGAAAATTGGAAATTGGCAAAGGACAATGTTAAAAATAGCCGATATTTGGCTGCTCAGGGGGAACGCATGTAGCCCAGAAAAAATGATTGATTGCTGTCAACAAACATGAAATATGATCCCTGAATACTTCAAATGGCTGGGGAAATGTCAACTTCACCCCTAAAACTGTAAAAACCACCCCAAAACCGCTAAAAATGGATAATTTTCGGTTTTGGTCAGATAACTCATATAAACCACAAATAACAGTTGGGGATGGTTTAAAAATAATAACATTAAGTCTTCAAAATATGAAATCGATGAGAAAATGTCGCTTTCCCCCTTAAAAAAATATAAAAACTACCCCCAAATGTCTTATTTCCGATTCCTAAAAATTGCTGATCTCGGGCGTGTGGGCTGACAAAAAATGATTAAATTGGGAATTTATGACCTATATAACACTTTAAACCTATAGTCTCATCATAACTTGTAACTGCAATGGTTCATTTCTTTTGACTTCAATAGAAGGGGGGTCTTTCCAAAATGATTAAAACTGGTTCAAAAATAGTAAAAGAAGTATTCAGTAAGTACATCAATCTGACTGGAAAATTGTCTCTTTTCACCCCTAAAAAATAAAAACAACTATCTGACCAAAACCGAAAATTATCTATTTTTAGCGGTTTTGGGGTAGTTTTTAGAGTGTTAGGGGTGAAGTTGACATTTCCCCAGCCAATTGAAGTATTCAGGGATCATATTTCATGTTTTTTGACAGCAATCAATCATTTTTTTGGGCTACATGCGTTCCCCCGAGCAGCCAAAAATCGGCTATTTTTAATATTGTCCTTTAAAGTTCTAGATTCAAATATAAAGTTTTAAAACAAGATCGTACAGTGTCGGCCATAATGTTCGCAATAAATGGGAACACATTTTGTTGAGAAGTAGTAAAAACAATTTTAGGTGGTTTATACTGCACTGGAAACCCATATTTTTCTTCATAGAAAGTCTATGAAATGTAATTATGCAACTTTTGTAATAGCGAATATTATTTTTAATCAATTAAAGAAAAAAAAGTACCTAATAGAACTGGTGTACAAATAAGTTTCCGCCGTTTGACAAAGTTGGTGCCACCAGTAAGGTATGGTTAAAATTTATTGTCAGATGGACATCAGGCAACAACATAACCTTAAAAAAACCTTAACTTATTAGTATAATATATTCTTTGGTGTGCAAAGTTTTGAGCCGAATAAGCGTCATTTGCGGGAACTTTTGATTTATTTCTTTAATTTGAAGAAATCTGCAGCTGAGGCGTATCGATTACTTGTAGAAGCATATGGGGAGGCCGCCTTAAGTGAGAGAAGTTGTCGTGAGTGGTTTCAAAAGTTTAAGAACGATGAATTTGACATCGAAGACAAAGAACGTAGCGGAAGGCCGAAAGTTGCTCAAACTGAACGAAACCATCACTGGAGCTGTCTACCGAACACACTTGATGAGATTGAGTCGAGCACTCAAGGAAAAGCGCATTCTCCTGCATGATAATGCTCCTCCACATGTTGCGGCGCAGGTAAAAACCTATTTGGAAACACTCAATTGGGAAGTTTTACCTCACCCGCCGTATTCAGCAGACATTGCTCCTTCTGATTTGTTTCGATCGATGGCGCATGATCTGTGTGAGCAACACTGCACATCATATGAAGATACCAAAAATTGGGTTGATTTGTGGATAGATGAAGCATTCTTCCGACGCGGTATCCGTATGTTACCAGAAACATTAGGTACCGTCCTTTCACAAGAAATTCCCAATTTTTTATTAAAAACGGCGGAAGCTTATTTGTACACCTTTGTATTATTTATTTCAGGGCGGTAAATAAGAAAAAAAAACATTTCGCGTTAGGCCATTCCCTGTTGCAATGACCAATAAATAATATAAGACTGAGGCAGTTTTCAATAATTTTATAGGGTCAACAAATTCTTAGAAAAGTAGAATTCACATTTTTTTATTAATTTTACGGCATTATTTTACAACGAAAACACTTACAATATTTAAAATCCATTTTATAAATCAAAATTCATTTGTAAATCAAAGTTTTTAGTTTTATTAAGAGAGCTTAGAATTTCAGCTTAGTAATGTACCCCCCTGGCTACGCCCATGATTATTGATATTTGTTGAAGTTTCAAAGTTATAGTCCAAGTCCATGTTTCATGTCGAGAAGAGAACATTCTGTATCTGCTTATTTGCACTGCAGCATTTTTTTTGCACATCAGTACCCTTTTGTTGAATTATGCTTCAATTTGAGACGCTTATAATCGGATGTAAAAAGATTATATGCCGAGAGATGGGTTTAAGTTTATAAAATTATTACTTTTATCTAAACCTCCTGGGGCACAGTATTAAACAATTTTGTGTTAGAAGACAAAAAAAAAATAAACAGACCCTAGGTAGTATTGATGGGTTAACTATGGCAAGGGTAACATAGGATGACTATGAATAAAATATCTATTTTTCACTTGCCTATTTTGTTTTCTGGTACAGAAAAAATGAAACACGTAGGTGTTTTCCGATTTAATAAATTTTTTTGCATGGTGCAATAACTGCAACTTGCAATTACATTTTAAAGCAAATTGTGCTACAAACATTTTTTAATTAAATGATTGTATTAAAATGATTTTTTTATAAGCAATTTAGTTCTACATAAAAAAAGTTGGTGCCTGGTGGCAAGTATTGTCAAAAGAGTACCATCGGGTGTCAAAACCGGAAAAACCTGGAATCTTTAATATCCGTGGTTATTTGTCTTACTTAAACGAAGGTAACAACCACCATTTGATGCCTTTAATAGTACCTAACGGAACTGTGTACATACATGTATGTATGTATGTATGTATGTAAGTAGGAAGAAATATGACATATATATATATTCCGGCAATTTTAGACCACATAAAACCACTTTTCGTGAGTCAAGAACACAATTTTTGCTTCCCAACGACGCATCCTTGCATTTTCATTCTATTCATAAAAACTAAAAAAAAATAAGAGCCCGTAGAAATGCATTCTTCCTTTGTGTAAGTCGTTCATAGCCAAGTAAGCCTTAGAAAAAGATGGCGACAGCGCAGTGTATTCCAAACAAAGATAAAAGCCCCCCTTCCATTGTCCCCAGTGCGTTCGAAGAGAAGAAACCGAATTTAGTAGAGTCGAGTTGAATTGTGTCGGTGCCGTTGTACGGAGTAGGCATTACCAATAAAATGTCAGAGAAACAGTGAAAATTACCCGGATAGTGCAATAGTTCCAGTGAAAGTTGCATTTCGATCCTCATTGGATTTAATAACCTACCGGATTCTTATTTATATTTAACCGCTAACGAAGGTAATTGTTAAACATTATTTGCTAATTCGGTTCGATAATAGCGTCCCCGATGTTGTTTAACACCGTCATTATCGTGTAATTACAATACAGGATTAGAATAAACACGTTTTACAAGCGTTCTTAGTGACACATTCAACAAGTGTCTGTTGCTTGGTGTGTGGCTACCATAACGGATATTCCTTGAAGCTGTATCATTCTGCTGCAGAAAGATCAATCAATCGGTCGTATTGTAATTTAATTTGTTGGTGTATTACAATTACAAAATTTTAAACCTTTTTTTAATTTATTTATAACGACAAACTAGTCTAGAACCCGCATCTATTTGTAATTTAAGTACGTAAGCAGTACCAACTGAATTAATTAAGTAAGCGGCAAGGTCATGAACTTCTGAGCGCAGACTGGAAGAATCTGAACCTCTAATCTAAACCTTTATTGATCGTTGACGTACATTTTTTCCAAAGATAGCCGGATGCTCGATTGAGTACAATAAAAGCTAATCGAGTGACTAACTTTCCATTAAAATCCTTTTAAAAAAGGGATTTAAAATCCACAAAAGTTTCTTGTGAGGTAAAATATATATAACTTATCTTGAGGTAACAAGTATCTTATTTCGAATAAAAACCTTCAGGCATTTACAGGAAACTGACGTAAGAAAACGCTACCAACTGTTGAATGTGTGTCACTGCGGCACACCGTATCGCCATTTTCAATGGTATCCACAGACTGTATAAAGATTATTTACAGTTCGTGAATATCAGGTATTTAAGGGCTACAAAATTGTTTGTCAAAATACCCTTATTCATGTATATATATTTATATAGGTATCAGGTTACACTCAGGTAAACAACCGAGTGAAACAAAGTATCCAGGTAATTCCTTAATATTTATCTTTTAAAACACTCATCGGGAATATGGTTCGTCCTAAATAAGCCTGGGGGTATCCTAATAAAATAAAGATCATGTCACTGTTTGGCACACATTTTTACTTCCGATTTTAGTTAAAAAACAATGTAAAGATCCAATATAATGCAAAATATATGTTTGCAATAATTTTTGGATTAAAATACACAACAAAGTTCAATTGGTCAAGAGCTTCCACCAGATGAAAATAAATGAGGTTTTAGAAACACGGTTTATCGTCTCTAGTAATGAATAACGATCGATTAATGCATTAAAGAATATATGTACATGAAAGAAAGGAGGGACAAACAACATTCTGCGATTGATTTTAATTTTTTTAAACGTACACCTTGGTATGTGGTAGTAAATTACGAAAAGAAGTTCTACTAACTGTTTCCATTTCCGTTAACTGGATAAGATTAGTTCATTCATGGACAAAACTTAATTTTTGCATAGTTTAGTACCCACATTTAAATTTATTTCAACCTACAACTTTATTAAATTGTTCTCTACATGATACGATAAGGAGTCATTTCCTTGCAGGAAATTGCACAAACTTTATATACTTATAATTCAGTATAATTTTGTTGTCAATATTTGACATGATACATACACACACGCTTAATCTATGACAGTGTTCTTAATCAATGCCAATTACATGTATCTATATATTTTTTATTATAAAATAGATTAATGCACTACCTAAAAAGATATTACTTCCACATCCACCTTTTCATATTCAACACCTTCTCAATTTCTTAAAAACAGTTAAAACGTGTGGTTGTAAAAAATGTAATTTTAAGATCGTCTACCACAAAACTCATAATCCTCTGTAGTTCACAGTTAATTATACCTCACTAACCCCTAGATAAACAAATATTTTCTTTAACACAATCTTATTCAAGGTAATGAAAGATGATTGAAATTATTTGATGTACCAAGGTTTGTAAGTGAAATTCTTTAATTGCAGTTGTAGTTGTTTGAGTCTCAAAAATAAGAGTAATTAAATAATTATTTAACTAGGACGTGTATTATTTAACTAGGTGTACTTCCCAAAGTTAACTACAGTTCACGATTCTTTCTAAAAATATAATAATTGTTCTAACAATGTATATTTGTTCCTGTCGGCAAGGCACTTTCTTGGCTTCGCTCTAAAGCGCACTACATGATTACAGATTGAGGAGTACAGGTATTGGACTGGACATATATGAAACGATACGAGTTAAAAAAAAACAGTTTAGAGCGGCTTAGTATGATCCTTTATATTTGTACACCAAGAGGCAAACATTACTGAAAAACCTAGTCAACTACTACCCAAATGTAACAAAGTAAATGATTTTCTATGGTTCGCTTGTTTAAAATTATTTTCTCGTGTAAAAAGCCGGTAATGGTTTCTTCATCCTTGTCTGAAGGAACCGTGAAATGCTGGGTTTTTGTACTTCTGTAGAACCTATACTATATTTAGTATATGGCGAAAGGTGCTAAACACTTTTAAATTTTGATACCGTTGCTCTTTAGCACTTTAGCGTTATTATCGTATTCAGGATAAGTAAAGAGGCAATCGATATTTCTTTGTTTCAAAAACTAGAAGATTATAGAAAATATGTACATATACAGTAGACGGAGTCGTCACTGTAGAGTGAAAGATTATGTATTAAGTTTCGTTTGATTTATTTTAAATATTTGCTCTCAAACAGCTTTTACGGTAGCGTATTAGTAGCCTAACTGATATAAATTATATACCATTCGATTTGACACACAACTTCCTACGTCATATTAGGCACGTTTGTTTTTCTTATAGCGTGTTTTACAAGTCCTTTTAAAAACAAATATAACCTTATGTTTATCTGACGAATAGTCGTAATTTGGATTAAGAGTTATGTCGTAACATAACCCTGGGTGATAATATTCCCATAAAGTAGTCCCTTGGGATAGAGAGAATGTTGTGGTTTTTCCGCAATGTAAACACAAACTTGTGATCCATGACAAAAATGAGAATGCTGTAATACCTAAGTTTTCAGCACGTACATATTTACTGACCACGAGATTGAGCACATCTGGCAAAATAGAGACCAAAATAATTTCACAGTAAGTTCCACAATAGATATTTATGTAATCAGTAGGGTTCGGAAAGTTTACTCTCACGCATGGTGCACTGCATTTAAGTATCCAGCGCTCCCGCACGGGACCGGAGAACTACCGCCCATACGCGTGGCCTTGGCAGGATCGGTCTGTGGCGTACGTATGCAGGGACAAGAAATACACGCGTATATAATTTACGAGGCGCTTAAAAAATACGGTTTATACTTTAATTATCATAGTTGTATAGTGCCGACCCTACGTTATAGCACACATTTCCGCGCCCTAGTAATCGGCTAGGAAATGCATATTTGTGTTTAACGAGTGTAATTTAACTACGGGACGAGTGAAGCGAGTTTTTTTTGTTATGTTATATATGAGCAAAGAACAAGAAAACGCCAATGAAAACTGATGATATTTTGCGTTTAATTTAGAATTTGAATTAGATATAAATTAGGGTTATTCTAAGATTAATTGCAAGCAATGAAACATGAAGTGTCCATCTCAAATGTTGCTTATACTTATTTGTTGCAAAAATCAGTCCAATTTTGATACTAATAGGCAGGTACACCCCCGCGATTTGAGAGTACATATACTATAATATAATTTATTATCATGATTCTAATAGAGAGAGCCATTAAAAAAAAATCAATCAATCAAATTTGGCCGAGTAGAAAAAGATGCATTTCTATTCTATATAGTTCTCTCTCTCACGCATGGCCAGATTTGATGACGTTTTTTTGGATCTCTTTTCTTTTATGTACGTAAATATTTTATTTTGAGATTTGCTTGAGCGGTTGAAATTATAATGTCACATTAATATTTCTCTTAACGCTAGAAGTAAAACATTATCATTTGTTTATAACAATTGAAAATTATCAATTTGTTTATAAGTTACCTATACTTATTTACTTAAATAAAAATAGCAATATTTTGTACAATTTATCTTAACTTAATACCTTTTTTTTAAGAAATTTTAAATGTTGTTTCAAATCTTAAACTGTAACAATGTAATGTAATAAAAAAAATGTTGATTTATATGCACATATTTTTTTAAATATTCTGTAAATATGCGATTATATGAAAGTTATGAGAAAAAGAAAAAACCTAGAAACTCATTACATCTTTTGTGGCAATTTCACGAGGACTTGTAGTAAAGTTTCGAAAAGTAACAACAAAAAACAAAAGTAAATGAATACTTTTATGGATACTTTGAAGGTAATGCTTAAGGTTTCATATATTTTCACATCAAGAATAGAAATCAATTTTTATGTCCGTTTTTTTTTATGGAGTTCACACTTCATCGGGTACCCCATTTTCAAATTAAGTATGCTACGGTGTTTTAAATTCAATTATTCAATCATTATTGAATATTATACTTAAATGGATATTTACAGGCAACATTTTGGCCCATACTATAATAATTACAATTAATTAATGGTACCTAATTACCAAATATTACTACAATACATTATTGTAAAATAAAATTCTATTATAGAATTGTTGGATGAATAATTTTCAAGGAAAATCACACAACTTTTCCTCTCCAATTTTCATAAAATTTTAGAGGCGCTGAAAATTAAACGACACGTACTTTCTGCTACTAAACGGCATAAGGAGATGAAACTGACCTTCAAAGTTATCCCTCAAAACTACATTTCAACAAAAAAAATTGAAAAAACGAAAATATCAGAGGTGGTATTTAAGAGAAAACGTGTATTGTGTTTTTTTGTGTCAAAACATTTGTGTGCCAATTTTCAAATAAGAATGACAATATAATGTAGTTTTTGGGGGTTACTTTTCAGTCACTTTTGCCCCATTAGATTGGCAGCTAAAAAAATACGTGTCACTTAATTTTCAGTACTACCGCCTAATAATTTTATTTTTCTTATGAGTATAACAATTTTTAAAAAGCTAATCTGATGGAAACAAAGAATCCAAAGTAGATATCTATATTATGTACATATGTAGGTACATAAATCAGAAAAATGTAAAAGCAAAACGAGGAAATTCACGAAAGGGAAGCTTAATGATGGCGTTGTAGAGATATGTAAATTATTAAGACAAAAAACATAAGCATTATCTCGTGCTAATGAGGACAATTACTATAATGATGATAACAAACGCGAGAAGAAACGAGTTAATTTATTCCAATCTGTAAATAATATATAAATATAACGAGTGGATAGAATAACGAATGAAAAATAAAACTGATGACTGATGACTTATTGCGTTTCTAATTAAGCAAAAACCGCATGAAATTAACAATAAAACTTCAGTAGGAAAATCAGGTTGCGGTGGATTCCACCAATTTCATTACTTCCATAAACTCCATAAAGTATTCAAACGTAGGTATAGGGTTTTTCCTTATAATTTGCCACCCCTTCAAAAAATTTATTTCTTGACAGAAAAAAAAGATAGACAAAAGTTGCAGGATTTTTCCTGAAAATTTTAAATATGATAAAAAAAACAAAAGACGATCATGTAATTAAAAAACGGTTTATTTTTTAATGGAACATCGTATACCGTATGTATTCTTAAATATAGCCAGCCAAGAAAAAGGAAAGGAAGTAAGAGAAGTGAACCTTATGTAACTTTTTTCTATTTATGATATAATGTGTTTTATTAGTGATCCATGGAATTATTTAAAGTGAAAAAACTGCTGGTCCGAACATAGATATATTATCTATATTTTTTTGGAATGTGGAAATTAAGTTGATTTCAGAAATGCGTGAAAATGTAGGGCGTTCCATTTAAAAATAACATGTCAATTTTTTTTTAAATTTGCGATCATTTTTTTTTTGGTTAACATATTAAAACTTTTCAGAAAAAAATCCTGCAACTTTTATATTTATCATTTTTGCTCAATTTCAATTTCAATTCACATTCATCTCAAGAAATGAACGTTTTAAAGGAGTGGCAAATTATAAGGAAAAATTATGTACATGCATTCCTTTTTTAAATGTGTAGACCACATATCTGATATAAAAATCCTAAATATGAGGTAATTTCAACGTATTTAAAAGTATTTTATATAAAAACCGCATTTTAAATGCGACTTCAAGTTATCAGTAGTTATGTGACGCAATACAAATATAAACACCGGAAAGCACAATTATTATTATTGTCAAGAGAATTGAGATCTTTAATACACCAAGAATCAATTCTTCATATTAACTTTTATTGCTACTGTGAAGTTAAAACGGTATCAAGAAGTCAATAGTTAGTAAATTTGACAACCATTTGTTTTTTTTTCATTTGCATTTTATTTTTAATGTCACAGTTAATGTTTAGTAATAATAAAGTCTGTAACTCAACAATCGATTTCAATTTTCATTTCGAATTTTCTCATGCAAGGTGCCAATTTTTTTATTCAATCAACTGCTATTAGAAAAAGAATCAGGATGACGTCATCTTTTGAAAACAAGACCTGACGATCGAAATGTGATACGGCAGTCAAAATATTAATTTTCGTGATTAACTTTGACCTGTTTTTTTTGTGCGAAAACTTGCTTGCTTCCGTTTTATTAAAGTGCAGTACCTTTGCCGTTTTGTATAATTTGTTAACAGTCGCTGCAAAAATGTCATTTAATTTTTCCATAAACCAATTGCTTAATATACTATTATATATTTTGCTTGCCTACATGTTAATATGCAGACTTTAGATCAACGTGGTTTTTAAATCGAACGGCTCTTATTGAATGGATTGCTTCATTCATAATTTCCAAGAGGCACGTGCGCGGTTGGTCCTGGAATTGAATAGTTGTTGTTCATAGGATATTTGCATTGGTATGATAGACAAATATAGAGACATCCAAAAAAAAAACGTCATCAAAGTTGGCCGAGAAAAAAAAAGACGTATTTCTATTCTTAATCGAATTTATAACCTTATTTACTTGTCAAGACTGTCACATTATATGACAGCCATTGTTTATTTTACAAATTGTGAAAGTCACTTGTCAAAAATTTGACATAACCGAAAAGCTTAGACCTGACCGCTATTTCTATCTCTCTCGTTCATAGCCAGAGTTGATGACGTTTTTTTTGGATGTCTCTATACTAAATATTATCGGCGAAGTACAGTGTGCCTTTCTTTGTCAGATAAGTATTATTTAAACGAAAATTGCACTGTATTCAATTATATTAAGGTTTTTGAACATTGAATATTTTCTTCTATCTTATATTTTCTTTCTTCTATCCGCTACGTCAACTTGCTTAACTCCAACTTTTAGCATTCCAGTTGTACGTCATTAGGGAACATATTACGGCGTCAAATTTGGTCATTGATCTGTATATTTTTTCAAAGAAACTGTCCGTTTATATTTGTTTCTAAACCACAAAACAATGCAAGAAGTATTTTTTTTAACAACAATAAAGTTTGATGGATACTTTGGACAGAATGTTGCTTACGCATTGCCTAAGCAACCAAACAAAAAAATTGGAAGTGACATTTTCAGAATGGTAAACATGATTGCTTGATTCTATGTAGATGGTTTTATTGATTACCTACCATATACATATGGGGCATTTCACGCCAACCAAGTGAGGTCAAAAAAATGTTCTGCTTGAAACATAACATCACAATCGATAGTACTTGCTAAAAAACTAATTTCCGTAAAATTTTAGATTTTTTGAGCCACAAGGAGAGGGATGGTGACGGTGAGAAAATACAAATTTTCGTTTCGACTCTAAAATTTCAATCCTTCTCGGTAAGAAAATGAAAAAGAATTAAAAAGAAGGTTGCAATGGTTTTCGATGTTTTTTTTTTCGTAGAATACGATAAAAATATATTCAAAATTATTGGGGGTAGTTTTCACCCTTATTTTGAGGATTGGAAGTTTAAAATCGAAATTTCGAAAAGTAGGACACGATTTTTTTTTCAATTTTTTATTTTTAATTTCTTTCTATTTTTTTGTACTTTCGATTAAATTTTAATTCATAATGGGCGTCGACCAGGAACTGGCCCAAAAATCGGCCCAAAAGGTGAAAAAAACGTGGTTTTAACGCATTTTCTCATCCTGTGAGATAGTAAATGGCAAGTAAATAATATATTTCAATGTTTTTGGGGTCGCTGGTTACGAATCTAACGTAGAAAATTTCCCGTAGAATACGATGGTATTTTTTAAATTTCAAAATTTAGCCATTTTTTAAAATTTGACTACCATACTGGACCCGCCATTTTGTATTTAGAAAATCTGAGTTAAATTCGTAATAGCACCCCAAAAACTTGGAATATATTATTCACTTGCATTTACTATCTCACAGATGAGAAAATTAAACCTTTTTCACCTTTGGACCTTTTTGGGCCAGTTCTGGTCGACGCCCATTATGAATTAATAATGGGCGGATAAGTACAAAAAAATAGAAAAAATTAAAAATAAAAAATTGAAAAAAAATCGTGTATACTTTTCGAATTCGATTTAAACTCAATCCTCAAAATAAGGGTGAAAACCTACCCCCAATAGTTTTGAAAATATTTTTATCGTATTCTACGCAAAAAAACACATCGAAAACCATTGCAACCTCCTTTTTAATTCTTTTCATTTTCTTACCGAGAAGGATTGAAATTTTAGAGTCGAAACGAAAATTTGTATTTTCTCACCGTCACCATCCCTCTCCTTGTGGCTCAAAAAAATCTAAAACTTTAGGGAAGTTAGTTTTTTAGCAGTACTATCGATTGTGATATGTTTCAAGCAGAATTTTTTTTTGACCTCACTTAGTTGGCGTGAAGTGCCCCATATACATACATACATATGTATATTATTATGTATTATGCATTACGTCGAAAAAATATATGTCTCAGGTTTTATTTTGTTCGACTAGAATATATTTTACATCATCTTGTTATTATAACATTGAGCGTTACGCGTTACATTAGTCAAATTTGCACTGGAATTTGGCAGTAACATATTCATGATATTTTTCCAGACGCTTATCGTTAGACAACGACGAAATGCGACAATCTAGGTCATTCATTATATACATATTCCTTTTTCGTTGCGTATGAATAATAGTGATTTCTTAAACTGGTTAGGAATATGCCGTATACGTATACGTCTTTCCAAGTACAAATAAACTTTGCGTAGATTTTTTTTTTCATTAAAATCCTTCCTAACCAATGACAAAAATGAATCATGTTCTGAGTAGAGCGACAGGAATCTCCAATTTATCAAGATATGTATGTTTCGATTTTATTCTTACAATAACCACTATCATGATTATGGCTCATGCGAGAAATTCCATTTTACAATACCCTATTGTTGGATTTTAATTTTAGGTATTTATAATTTAAAATAATTGCTGATTAATGATGAGTGTATATGCAATTATGCAAATTCCCGTTTAATTGCATAACCACGGTAAAATCAGTCAAGCTTTGGTTTACTATGCTAGTTAAAATATAATATATTTTGTGTATACCCCTTTGTAATAATTACTATTTGAGTCGTATTTTAGTATTTTCTGTTTATTTAAAATATAATAATTATTTTCTTTTGGTTTTTAAAATTTGGTTTTTAATTATGTAAAAATGTAAGTAGATACCCAGATAGGTAGTAGGTCTGTTTGAATACTAATTAAAACATGATATACAGACAATGCCAGTGGCGGCTCGTGGGTGTGTTACATGGGTGGGCACAGGGTGTGTCAGTAGGATTACTTATTAGCTACCAATGGCGAAAATTTTTAAAATTTTCAAGGTCATGCGTTTTACTGACACTCAGAATTTCAATGAAAAATTCTTTTATACAAAAAATATAGACTTTCACAAGAATAATTTTTGGGATTTGGTAGCTTTTTTAAATAATCATTAGGCACGAATATTGAGGGCTTAAATATATTAAAATAATGGGTGGCAACATGTGAAAACAATTTGCTATAGGTATCTTACCAGTAGAGGAAATCAGCTCGCCTGTCCTTATTCTTCACAAAAATGTTAATCGCCTTTTCATTAAAGTCCCGGATTTGTTTCACAAAATTTAATACAATTAATTATTTGGTTTAAAATATGTCTGTTTTTGTCCACATTTTCATTGTGACGTCTTATATTTTCACGATAAGCACTATCAAGCTGTTGCCTTATGTCTACCTTTCCCAACACACTAAAATCTAAGATGTTATGTGAATTTTTTCATTGTAGCTAGCATGTTTCTTAGCTCGTTCATTTAAATGTTTTAAATCACTCACCCCATCTTGAGTCCATGCACTTCGGTTGCCACCCATCACTAAACAAATAAAACAAAACATTTTGTTTGTTTTAGGACACATAACCACTTAAATCTGTCGTAGACACTACTATTAAAATTTCGTGAATAATTTCGCGATTTTCCTACGCCTGTTTTGGAAATAATCAAATCGGGTATCGGCCTTCCTAATCGTTTAATTTCCGTTCGTCTCTCGTATGGAATATCTTAATTAGTCAATATAAAGTCCACCGAATTCAATTTGAAACGTTTCACAATCAAAAACAGTAAAAACACACTTCTCAGCGAAGAAAATAAACAATCACTAAAAAAGGTCACTCAACAAATGTGACCCGTTCAGCTGATTTTCGAACGATTTAACGACGTCTGTCTGCTGCTTATTGTCTCCAAACATACCAGTCACCGAAAAAGCCCGATTAAAAACGAGGGCTGGGATACTGTGTGCCCTCGGCCACGCGCGCGAAATGCCACTACGGTGGCTCGATGCGAATTCAGACTACGGTGGCTCGGTGCTCGATAGTCTGTCATATATATGTGATAAAAATCATTATTTGTGGTATAAAAGGAATAATAATTAGAATATGAATAGTTTGTCGTATACAATTAATTGATATTATTGTAACAGTAATTTATAGTAAATTAACACAAAAGAAATATTTTCTATTGAAATTTGGGCTGGGCACGTGCCCCTGTGCCCTTTATCAAAAGCCGTCACTGGACAATATGTAGGGTCCGGAAAATGTGCTACAACGCAGGGTTGGACTGTCAGTCCATCATGTCATTGACGGACGGACATATGAGAGACCAAAAAGACGGGAATAAAAATGTGTTAATAATGAACATACCTATCGCTTGTGTCATTCAGAAACATCGACTGTCTTCATTGCTTGAGTGTAAGTTGCCACAAGCAGTAGTCTTTATGCATTTCTTCTCGTTAAACGTGAGCGACTTGGCATGTACATATGATTGTAGAAGGAAAATGATCGTTCCACATCTGCTGAAGTTAAAATCTTTAGTTACATGGACAGAGGAGACACGCCACGTACATTATTTTCACCAGGTGATATAACAAGTGTTGATGCCAACCAAGTTGGCACCTTCAGGAGAAGATACTACTGAGAACAGTTTCGAGAATAGTTCGAGAAAAGTGTAGTAGTTCGGTGTTTCGAGGAAGACGTCGTTTTTTTTTTTACTACAGTTGTTTGTTGTCACTAACATCAGTACATTATTATTTTTTACGTCTACAGAGGACAATGCACGTGTTATTACTGTTTCTATATTTTTAGCCATCTGAAATACCTAAAATTCGTATCAGATTAAAAATGAGTTTTAATTAACAAAAGTTTTAATCTTCTTCTGAAGATGCCAGACTTAGTTGGCGAAACGCGAGTCGAGAAAAGTATAGTAGTTCGGTGTTTCGTGGAAAGCGTCCAGTTTTTTTTAATCCAAAATTAAGGTGGTAAATGTAGATAATACTGCACAGTGTCAAATTTGTAACATTTGTTGGTTTCAATAAAACTTAATAACAACCTAAAATTTTAAAAACTGAGACACTGTAAGACGATTACGATCTCTCTTCAGAAAAATACACGTTTCCCCACGACAGAAAGACATTAGAAGCGTATTATAATCAACTTTCATATTAACAGTGTACATACTGTCGCTTACAATTAATGTTAATTTATTTATTTGCCTTATCCCTCTACATAACTATCAGTAATTGCGAACAATTAACCAAAACCAGTGGCGGCTGGTGGAATTTGTAATTGTAAATTCACGTATCTTCACAAAGAAGCATCGGACCCACATCAAATTTTAGGTGGTTATTATTAGACCTAATAGAAGGATACAATAGAAAACAAATTTTTTGTTTTTTTGTTTTCAAAAGATGTGAGATGTTTTTTTCAAACGTCTCTGTCTCATCAGAAACATTTCGTAAATATTAGTAAAATATTTTTTTTATGACCAAGTAAATAAAAGTGTTCTTGTTTTTGTCACGTTTATGAACTTTCGAAATCTGTTAAAGATATCGAAATTTGATTTTTGCAGTCGCTATAATTATAATGAAACTTTTGCAGGAAGCAGAAGAATAAAAGGGTTTCATACCTGTTAATTATGAGAAAAAAAAACAAATATTTTGCAAGCCGTTTTTTGCCAATATAACCCTAAGTTACCTAAAAATTTCACAATGTACTATCATCTTGCTACTCATAAAATATAATCTCTAAAACATAATCTATATATACCTATAACTCTCTAAATTAGAATCTCATGCTGCCTTACAAAAGTACGATAATTTCAAACTCTATCAGCTGCCACTGACCAAAACATAAATTAAAACACTGCGTCTATATCATCAGTTTATTCAGACATACATATGTATTAGTAAAAATTCTGTTACTATGACATAAATGTTTGCATAATAAAAAAACCTTCGTTTTTGAATAAAATTATAAACTATAGCTAGTGCCTGTGATGTTCTCTGAAAGTGATACTAATTCTAAAATATAATAACACAGGAGTATTACCCATATATGTACTTACAAAAACGTTTAAAGTTTAGAGAAAATAAATTTTAAGCAGAGTTCAACGAATAAATTGTATATAAGAAATGCTGAGTCAACGGAAGGTGAAATTAGTGATACCTGTACCTTTCAGGTAGAAAATGTAGGTACATTTTATTCTATTCAGTTTCAAATGAGGGTTTATGACATATGACATTTATTACAATTTGCAAAACTTATTCCCACAATCACTCTCTTAGATTTAGTTTTGTGAGAACGTTCCAGTCAAGAAGACGCATTTGCTTGCAACAAAGAAATTACAATTTCAGGTATTTTAGTTGTATATTTTAATGTGCAGTGAATGTTTGTAAAAATTTTCTATTAATGATTTAGTTATTTTGCTGATTTATTCTTTCTGTTTCAGAAAATAACTCAACATGTCGGTACTGGGAATGGTGTCCGCAGTAGCGGGCTTTATAAAAAGTCCGCTACTTGATAGACAAGGCCTTGATAGACAATATGGTCTTCAGGGCGCACTACAGGGTCACATCTGCGATACTATTTCTGTGTTGTATAATCGTCACTGCCAACAACTTAATAGGTAAGCAACAAAAACTTAAGAAAAACATATCGTAAAAGCATAAACACGAAGTGTCACTTCGGATTTATAAAAAAAATCTAGAGTGTTTCTCTAGTCATCATTAGAGCCCGGCGCAATGGTGGGCAACGACCCGCCGTTCTCAAGTTATTCTCGAGTTATTTGAAAAAATCATCACAGAGATTTATCCAATCAGAAGTAAGGACATTATTTTTCAATAAAAACGACATTTTTCAAATAACTCGAGAACGGTGGCTCGTTGCCGACCATTTCGCCGGGCTCTAGGTAGTCATAATTATTTATTAAAAAAAAAACTGGAGCATTCTAAAACACTTTGTAATGTAGTAGGTAATACAGTTTGTGTAAAGCCGACATCGGCCAGTTGTGAAAAAGGACAAATGCTACACTTCTCGTTCCAACAACAAGCACAGGAGGTGAGAAGGCCGGTCTTATTCCCTCACTGCCTTTGATGCGTGTGCGGTTGCTTCTTATCTGTCGTCTCACTTCTGTTTGTCCTTTTTCATAACTGGCCGATGTCGGCTTTACACACACGGTATAGTAATATCGTACATTTTGTAGCAATCCACAGGCCGACAAAATTTGTCTGATCTTTTAAACCAGTGTATGATACGTTGAATCTGATCTGATCTGACAGTGTTGATATCTATATACATACGTTGATATCTGAATTGATCCATCAAGTTAGGTTTTCAAGACATCTGAACCTAAAAGTGCGAAAAAGTAATTTTTCTCCAAAAAAACTCATGGCATCTGAAAGTACTATTATTCTCCTTCAAAATCCCGTTTGAATCGTCTATATACGTTTATTCCTATCCGAGAATTCTGCTGTTGAATTTCATTAGACTTATGTATTTGTCGAAATTCTGAAATTGAGTAGCATCGGATGAAAACTTAAAACAGGGGGAGATCGAATTGCAAATTAATAATTTTCCACTGGCCCGTCAGGTTTTCGGGGTCGCTCATCACGAAACTAAATCTGTCCAAATTACAACATTCAAAATGGCGGATGGAATTTAACAAAATGTTTGAAGAACTGAAAATACATTTGTCGAATCCTATACTTCAGTGATAAAAATAATAATAAAAGTCGGCTTCTCGGAGAGCCGATGAGATGCTATTCGGACGATTGTTTTAGAATTTATAGTACTTTTATATATCATAATTTTAGTGGAGAAAAATGATGGTGTAGTGTAACTTCAAATACAGTCAGTTTCAGGTTAGGATGTCTTGAGAACCTGATGTGGTGGAGCAATTGTGAGGCCAGATTCATTTTCAGCACACAAATCATCGGAAATCATCGGACATGTATAGTCTGTTTTCTGGTTTAAAATTGTGTTTGCATATAATTAATCTATTCCAAATATGTAATACATATTTAATTTCTTGGGAATTAAATTAGAAAAATAATCAAGTATGTAGGTAGCTAATTTAAACTACGCAGGTATATCAGTTTATTTTTATTAATGAAAATAAAAGGACATCAGTTCTTACTAAGTTTAATGGGAATTGGAGAACATAATTATAAGAGAATATCTATAACGTGGCTTTTCTGACTGAATTTAATTTTTTGTCTCCAGGTGAGCCTATTCAATGCATCAACGACAGAGGCGTACCAGGACACGTGATCAATACATACTGCTGGATCACATACACGTTTACGTTACCTCACGAACAGGGTAAGCGAGTTGGGACAGAAGTGGCACACCCGGGATTGGGCAACGAAAATCAAGACAGAACTTATCACAGCTACTATCAGTGGGTGCCTTTTGTCCTATTCTTCCAGGTAAAAAATATTATTTTTACTTATTTCTTTCAAATCGCAAACTTTGTTTTAACTCATTTTATACCAAGGATAGAAATAAATAAAAACATGAGTTGTTGTTGAGATACTTTCAATATTAGACGTACGTTTAATACAACATTTTTATCAATGTACCAAAAACATGTTTTTTCTATTAAAAAAAACACAGGTGGGTAAACGCATCACTGGTAAAAACTGTGATATTTTTTAGCGTTGGTAGACAATGGTTGAAAATGATTAACGCACCATTGGTAGAAAATCGGAAAATAAAACTGTGAGAGGTTGGAATAACAGATAAATTATGTTTTAAAATTAGTCCAAAATTATGCATTATGTAGTACCTGTATAAACTCACATAAGTAGCTACAAAATACTATACAATATTTTGTATACATAACAATTTTTTTAAAGCTCTTTGGATATTGCAAGGATGTTATCAATTCATTTACTACAACGCCATAACAAATTAACGAAAAAAGACTTTATTTATAAAGTTATTTATCTAGATTAAATTAGATAATACTATTTTACCTTTCATAAAAACCGATTTTTTTTATTATTTACTTATCAACCTAGAGAAGTAGTAGTGTTTGTGGAAAAAATAAAGACGAAAACATTGCTAAACAGGCTTAAAATGCTTCGAAATGTCGAGAATTTCAAACAAAAATATGCTTCTTAGCTTATTTTTGTGTGTGACAATTTGAAAACGCTTGAACATACCAACTTGACATAACTTTGTATTATAATAATACATGTAGCTAGTATCTGTAGATTGTATTGTAATATATTCACGAGACAAATTTTAAGTTAACCTTAACATGTTAATACCCTAAACCTGGGCCCAACTGGTTAGTCAAGTGTCATGGCAAAGCAAAGCAAGACAAGGCGAGACAAGACAAGACAAGTTTAGATTAAACATGTAATGACACTGTATGTTAACAACGTAAACAATACAGAGTGGCCTTGTCTAATGCTGTCTTGTCTTGTCTTGACTAACAGGTGTTGGTCCTAGGGGACTGGACTTCGGCGTAGAAACAAAAAACTTTTCGAGCACTCTGAAAGAAGAAATAAATAGCTAAAATAAATTAAAAGAAAAAATGGACTGGTGGGTAGGATGTCTTTATTTAATTATTTAAATTATCATTCTGTTTGTTACATTTCTAATTAATTTTAAATTTTATATTTATTTTATTTATAATTTTTAAATTATTTTATATTTATATTTATATATATTTATTATTTAAATTATTTTATATAACAGGTTATTTTTTTTGTACACGAAACCGATGAACATAAATTTTTGTAGTCAAACCTATAATTTCGCCGTTTGAAAAAGCCTAATTACGCAATATTTTATTATCTCTTGTTTTAATGGCTATTTCTATTTTTTTATGTTTTTATTTATAGTATTATTAACCTACAAAGCTGGCGAATAAACAGTAAATTGTTACGTTCGCTGCAACAGAAAACTAGATACATTTTTTTAGATGCAATCAGTAACTAGTTGCTCACAAATTTCAGGTGATTTGGGATCATCCTAGCAATTCAAACATTCAGTTACCACATAATTCGCCTTTTTAGCAAATATTTTTATAAAAGCTACTAATGATTACTTTAAAAATTTGCCAACTTTCCTTAAAAGAAATCATGATTGCTGTTGATAGTCATGATTTTTTTGTCTTCTATCGACATCGGCAGAAGAAAATAATTTGTCATGACGAAAGTAGATTAATTAGTAAGTTTTTTTTATGACAATGAAGACAATCAGGCAAAAAAACGCAGCCCACAATAAAATTGTCACAAGAATATAAATCATTATACTCCTAATTTCAACATGAAAAATTAAATTGATATTGTATTTAAACGTTTGAAATTAAAAATACACGTGATAAATAATCATTATATAAATTATAAAGCTTATTTACCTACATTAATTTATATTCTCTTTTATTTTTATTACCCTTAAAGGAGGAAAGCACGAGTATGTTATGATTACAATTACAAAACCCAAATCAGTAACGTTAGTAGGTAACAATAAATTACAGTTTCCCTTCGAATTTTACCAGCTTTCTGGATCAACTTCTTTATGTTGTTATAGCAAATACACGAATTTTATTTTTCAGGGAGTCTTATTTTACATTCCACACTGGATATGGAAAAACTGGGAACAAGGCAAAGTCAGAATGATATCCGAAGGGATGCGAGGTTCCCTAGTCGGGGAGAAACAAGAAAGGGAGTACAGGCAGAACCGTCTAGTGCAGTATTTAATCGAAACGATGCATCTCCATAACAGTTACGCTTTTGGTTACTTCTTGTGCGAGGCACTAAACTTTATCAACGTGGTAAGTACTTAAATAGGTATATAAAGAAGACATGACTGATTTTAGTGTTATATGATATAAAATTTACCATTAAATATAGTAAACAAGACTTTTAATAATAATTTCCCGCTCATTGACATTCATCATCAGAAATCATAGCTGGTGGCCAACGACAAAGAAAGAGTGTATCGGCTTATTGCTTTACTAACGACAATAATGCGGTAAAACAGACTAGAGGGCGATCCTTACGTAATAAC
Organism: Aromia moschata; assembly: GCA_029963805.1. Taxonomy (NCBI): domain Eukaryota; kingdom Metazoa; phylum Arthropoda; class Insecta; order Coleoptera; family Cerambycidae; genus Aromia; species Aromia moschata. The sequence goes on from JAPWTK010000387.1 coordinate 303,023, forward strand.
ACGTAAGGTTGTCAATAAACTGTATTTTTAAGTTTGAAATAAATAAACTGAAAATCAACACAAAAAATAACTTTAGATCACAAGTGTTATGTATACATTACTGGAGAATCTAAAAGTGGAAAAATAATAGATATCTATTAAAAAAAGTTGATGACTTCATCTAGAAAAAAAAAAATGGTTTGGACAGAAGTTCAGTGTGGTTATATGCAGGATGTTTGATTTATGATTCCGCAGCCGATATTTTCCTAAACAGGGGATATGCGATGAAAAGTATAAGAACAAAAGTTTCTTAAGGTCTCTACAATTTGACGTTTATTTCACGTCACCACTTTTTTATACAGTGCATGACGTCATCAATTTTTTTTTAAGAACACGCTATATATAACTTTTTCCACTCTTAGATTCCACAGTAATAGCCAATTCCAAAAATGTTATTTTATAATACTCGTGGGGCCTAAAGTTATTTTTTGTGATTTATTTTAAATTAGCTGTTACTGGAGAATCCAGAAGTAGAAAAATATAGGGTGTTATATTTAAAAAAAAATCGATGACATGTACAAAAAAGTGATTACGTCACTCATGGGCGCCCGCAGAAAACTCTTTTAGGGGGGGCAAGTCGGTTGTGATCTTGCAATATAGATAGAAATTTTATAACGGATTTTTTTTGCTTATTAATATACTTCAAGTTACTTAATACATTTATCTTTTAAATATATATTTGGAATGTCAGGCGAAATCGCTCATAAGTCGATGACGTCACTGCTACTTCTAACACTTCTAATTATAGCGTAAGAACCGCAATTGAAAATAAAAATTGACGGATCCTTTTCTTGACATTGTTTTTTCCAAAATACTTTTATAGTTTCAAAAATATTGAATTTTTGCAAATCTTTACGTCTTCACTGTATATCTAGAAGCACTTTTTATAATTTGCAATGTATTTGAATTTGCATTTCAACTTCAATAACGACATTAAAAAATTATTGTCGATAAGGACAAGACTATTATGTCAACCGAAACATTTGTAGAAATTAATGAAATGAAGTTTGCGTTAGGCTGAAAACGACAGTAAGAGGTCATTATTTAAATTAATATTAATCCCGAGTGCAGCATATCGTAACAAATAATTTCTATTTTAAAAAATATTAAAGGCGAATATTTATAACCTATTGTAATATTGTGACTGTTTGCATTAATGTCCTATATCATTTTAATATGTACATGTGTGGAGTGATATATGATAATAGAGTTCATGTTTCATGACACTAAATAAAAATAATAATTAAACACTTTATAATGTATACAAAATACGAGTGTAAACGTAAACAGTTTAAATGCGATGTGCTCGGCCAGAATAGTATCTTTATTGAAATTAAAATTACTCGTGTAATTAAAAAAAGCATATAATCTAAATTACCTGCTACTATTTGTAATATTTAAAATGAAAATATATAATAAACAGTATTAAAGGACGCAAAAATAAACAAGGACAAAATCTATAAAACATACCATCAACATAAAAAATATGAATTTGAAAATAAATATTTACTTATATACCGGTATATATACAAAAAAAAAACACTAAGTATAACCGTTGTATGTATATCCGCTACCAGTAAGGCTATTACCACTTCATATCATCTGTACATATTCTGTATGGATTTCATGGATGTCTTTGAAATCTATCAAAAATATGCAACAATTTGAAACAGTTGACATTATCAAATTGTATTCTTGATTGTTTTCTTGTAATTGAAATCGAAATATCCTGAAAAAGCTGAAAACTGGTACTTTCATATTTTTTCTATATCTTCTCTATTACTGAATCAAATGTACCTATAATGATATTTGGTACGATTACATAAACCGATATGTTAAATCTATTGGAAGTTTCAGAAAATTTCCAGGCCTCCTGAATCTTCGTGTTTTTATAGGCAAGTTTCCATTTTCTTATAGGAGCCTTGTTGGATTTTTGTGCCACTGGATAGCGAATAAAATTACGATTTCAACAATGTATTACACTTGGGTCATAAGGCTTCATTAGGCGCAGTAAACCCTAAAAATGCTAGCTTACTGAGAAGTCGTAGTTGCCATTAAGTCCTAGTAGGCCTGGAAAATTTATGAATATATTTAACATATCGGTTTATGTAATAGTACCAAATTTCATTACATTTACCTGAGTAATAAAACATATACAGAAGAATTATGAAAACAAAAGTGTTTTATTTTTCCAGGATATTTCAGGAACGATGCGATGAATCTTCACTTTCTTTTCATATCCTTCAATGGCATACAAATGTGCAACTTGTTTGTATTTTAATTTAAGCAACCCTGTATCTCTTTTAGTTTAAAAGATCCCAACGGCGTACACCTTAAAAGTGACCACCGTGTATAGAAATGAATGACTGTCCTTCACATTACTTAAAATAACTATCATATGCCTTTGTATTTCAATATTGTTAAAAATAATTGTATTTTGTTTGATTTAATTGAAGGTCGGCGAAAACTGTTGTATGTCATCAAATGTGCATAAAGGTATTCCTTGGCTTAGTGGCGGCTGTTAATTTGTAATTCTAGTATTTTTCGTAAGGAAGCATGGGACCTACACCAGATTTAGAAAATCTGTGTCCCACCAGAAGGTCTTGGAACCGGCTTGCAAAATATTTACGAAATATTTATTTTCACAACCACCAAGTGGATATAAAAACTTTTCATCTTGTGTGTTTTGTTAAATTTTTACTTCGTTTAAAGATATAGGCTATTGTAAAATTTCAAAAACGAAATTCTGGGGCGAAATAACAATTCGAATTGCCATAACTTTTACAGATCTCGGAATTTCGAAAAAAATCGGAAGTATAAAAAGGCTTTGTATTTACATGGTGATTATAGAAAACATTTGCAAATATTTTTACGAACCGTTTTCAAGTTTCTTCTGGATTTTTTTTGTTTTGTTTAAAATAATACATATAGTCTTCTACTGAAATACGAGGACTTTAAATTTTACCAGCCGCACTGCCTCGCCTCCATTGCTGCAGCAAATGAACCAAAAACTACAGCAAAAACAAGGCTGGTAATGTCTACTTTATGCCCTTGTGACATACTTTTAATTATTAATCAGCAAGTGAATGTTGATTAATTTGTATGATTAATTCCTGTGTTTTCCAAAGCTAAGGAAGTCTTGTTGCTATCAAACAAAATTTCGATTGTGAGATTTTATATTGGCTGCGACTTTATTAGAAAAATTTGGTAATAAGCACAAGAAAAAAGTTTCTATTTACACTTATCTGATTATGAAAAAAAATATTTCGCAATTATTTTTCGAAATCTTTTGATAATGCAGACTTTTTTTTATCAAAATTGGTTTCAAGCTTTTTTTGCATAGTAATAGTAGCAATAGTCTTCTAAAATGTGATGTGGAGCCCTTGCTTCTTTTAGAAAGTACGAGAATGTCAAACTCCACCGTAATTCTACCAGAAAGAATATATTTTTTGTTTAAAAAAAAACAAACGAATGCCTGACAAATCTGTACGTAAAACGAATATTATAATCTATTCCGTTTTTCAGGTGGTAAATATATTCATGACTGATAAATTCCTCGGAGGAACGTTCCTGACCTACGGAACGGACGTCGTCTCCTTCTCCAACATGAATCAAGAGAATCGCACCGATCCCATGGTCGCCGTATTCCCCAGAGTCACCAAGTGCACCTTCCACAAGTTCGGTCCTTCTGGCTCTATCCAGAAACACGACGCACTGTGCGTGCTGGCCCTCAACATTCTGAACGAGAAGATCTACATCTTCCTGTGGTTTTGGTTCATCTTTCTAGCTGTCTTGTCGGGCTTGGCGATCGTCTATTCCATGGCGGTGATTCTTCTGCCCAATACCAGAGAGACCATCCTGAAGAGGAGGTTCAGGTTCGGGGCGCCTAACGCGGTTGACACTATCATCAGGAAGACGCAGGTATACATTTTTTTATACACTAATTAAACGGTAACCGTTACGAATTGACGTGCAATTTTGAAATTTCAAAATATCAAAAAAATCCTGAATTTCATTTATTCAACCGTTTTCTTCAATAAAATGAATCCGTCTGTGAGTTCTATATATGCATAGTTTCGTATGGCTGTTGATTATTTTTATAGTCTTCGTGAAATTTTGATTGTAATGAAGTTTCTCTTATCGTAAAATATTTTGTGACAAACTTGCATTTGAAATTTTAAATAATTTCATAGATGTATGCTTTTTCAGAATAATTATTTCATTTCCAATTTAAGTTTAGCAAATTAGTCTACTACTAGTTATACGTTATATACCAGGTGTCTAGTAATTAATGAACAACCCTTTAATTGCTGATGGGGGACTTCAAACCATTTCATAAAATGGATTTTCCTGTCTTATAAAAGTTCCACGGTTTTCGAGATTTTTGAATTTTTTATTAAAAAAAAAAAATGGGAAAACTCCAATCTTGATCAACTTTGATTATAAAATGTACTGATTATAAAGTGGTATAACATGCTATTTATTTCTTTACAAATAAAGATATTCCTATCAAAACTGAAAATAAGCTATATCTACCGAAACGCAGTTTTATTCAAAATCAGCTCAAGACCAGATTTCGTTGGAAGACAGCATGTACGAGACACTTTTATCAGAAGAACACCTAATTCTTAGAAAAGCTTGCGATTACTTGCTTAATTACAAAAATATGTAATATAAGTCCATAGTCCATTTTCTGAACGGACTTGAGTTCCTTCACCAGCAGTCAAAGGGCTGTCCATTAATTACCGGAGACCCGATATACTAGAAACGTTTCTTACTTACAAATAGTTGCAAGTTGGATGATGAAAGCAGTTAGTTTGTGACAATTGATATGTGATAGAACATTTTAGTTACACTGTAATCTCAAGTTACTGCAGATTTTTTTATCTTTATTCCTTCGATGTCCGACATTCTTAATTATACAGCGTGGAAACTACTTATGAAATAAATAATTAAGTAAATCCAAAACTGTAAATACATTCAAAAAAACGTGAAACAGGTGAATTAATGCATAGTATAAGTATATTTTCGATGACTAAATGTAACAGGCATTGAGAAATTATGTGTTTATGATACCCACTAAACAAAGTCACATGTAAAATAAATGCGAAAATCACAAAACGTCACGATAAATGTCACAATTACTAGTTCCTCCTGTGTTTATCTAAAACCTACTATGACCTACTCAAAATAAAATATAAAACAAGACAGTGTTTGTAATAATAAACAGTACAAACATGTAATTTCTGTTGTAATTCGTTTAAAAAACTTTATTTTTTGAATAACTTCATAGGAAGAAATACATTGGAGATAAATCTGATGATCTAGCTGGCCATTCCAGAAAACCTCGTCTTCCAACCCAGCTATTTGGAAAAACTGCGTTTAAATAGTCGTAAACTGGACGAGAATAATGCGGTGATGTGGAAATGCGTTGAAAATGCGATGTCAAAACTCAAAAAATGGTATCGTCACATGCATGTGAAATAAATTAAATTAAGCGCCACTAAAATCATCAGTTTACCTGTTTCAGCGTTTTCGTGAATTATTTACAGTTAGGAATTATTGATTTTATATATTTTATTCGAAGATACATTTTTCAAGATCTCAGAAACTATTAAAGATTTACAGAATTCCGTCAAAAGGGATGTACGTACGACAAAGAAACAAGAAAATAATATAAGTATAGTAAATATCTACGAAAATGTTGAATTATTTAAAAAAAAATACATTTTATAACTACAAAATGTATTTTATTATTATATTATAAGTAAAGCCGGCCGATCCGGGCAGCGCGCCATAATCGGATGCGTCATACTACTTGCAAGTGCAAAAACAAAATTCATGAAAACAATAAACTGTTGCAATTTAGAAAGAGATGTGTTAAACTTATCCTGTTATTTACGTTGAGATGTGTGAAAACTTTGTGGGCCGCGACGCTGTTTAGCCGGCTTTAATTATAAGTGAAAGATCAAATACATTTTATCAGTATAAAATGTACTTTTGAGATAAAAATACTTTTAAGAGGAAGTTTGTAAATCTAATGTCGGTTTTGGGGGTAGAGTAATGATGACTACTCTAATTTAAATTGATTCGTCTAGATGACTATTAAAAAAATACAACAAGAAAAGCAAATTATTTAGGCCATTTTGACGTACGTTTATTCTGCATGTATATGAGATTTCAATGGTATCCTATATTTATAAAGTAATGATGTCACCAAAAGTGGGAAAATTAAATAAAAAATAGAAAATATTCCCAGATCCTGAAGTGGAATTATTATAACCAGTTCTGCCATCAGTTCTTCGTAGACAATTTTTTTTAATATGCAAGTTAACGAGAATTTAAATATTAAATTAAAGAAGTGTGGCCAAACAAACGGAGACAGATTTTATCACACTATATTTTATATAACAGTTTACACTTGAATTTACTAAATACATTTAAATGTCAATATTTTTACCAACATAATTTGTGCATTTTCACGAGCTTCTCATTTAAAATTTAAAATCATTCATTAATATTGTTTAAAATATATCCTACGTACAGCACAAAAATACAATAAACACTTCCAGGAATAGGAATGATTAGAAATATATTACTCGCTTACAGTGATTTTTCTTACAGATGCGTAGTTAAAATGTTAGAATAATGTTAGAGAGAACATTTTTTGGCGAATGACTTCATCATTCAGCTTTACTGCAGAAAATTGTAAAAACTGATAGCAAACAGTAATCACAGGACAGTAAAAAATGTATTATATAATAACATTACTATATTTTTAAACTGCTGTTATTATTACACCGGTTTACACGAATTTTGTGCCTGGGACTTACATATGTGCGATTATTGTAGTTTTAGTGACACTAAATTGAGAAAAATCACTATTTGTTGAAAAAGTTTACTTTTGCAGCCAAAAGAATACAATCACAAATTTTAAGAAAATCTATATTGTACTATTGTACAATATCTATATTGTAAGCGACTTTTAATTGCTCAGCTGTAAAAAACCAAAACAATATTATTTTTATTTGTTTACTAATGGAGTAGAAGAAGAAGGACGGTCTGGATATAAATTGGTTTCGTATTGTTGCATTTCCGTCGTTTAGCTGGATTCACTACGCAAAAATAGCAGTCTCGAACATTGTCTCTCACATTGATGCCCACTTTAGATAAATTTGAATAACATTGATAATAACAAAAATGCTTAGTTAAAATATAAAATATCCTTGATAGGCTTCATAAAGCATCTGTACATTTTTGTTTAACTGATATATCAATGCCAATGTCACGATGTCACTAGACAGAAGTTCCTCCCATTTTATATTTATCCGTGATCGGATGGCTATCGACAGAAACTGCACACACATGTTGCAACGATAAACGAATGATCTGCATGACAAAATGCATCCGCATCATATTTGCTTGACGACATTTAACCTTATTTAGACTCAAACAGATGACATAAATCACGTTACGTACTACGTGAAGTGTAACAATTCATCTCCTCCTCCACTTTATTTCAGAATATACGAAATTAGTTTACTATGACCATCAAAACTATAAAATCGTTATTATTTCTCTCAAGACTACAAAAGCAAACTTTGGCGGAGGTGTATACATTTTTTCATCGTTTTGATGCATGACAAATAAAAGAATAATGAACTAAACTCAGGCACAATATTTGTTTTATTGACCGGTGTTAATTTTTTTTTGTTAATACTCATTTATACATTCTAGGTTGGCGATTTCTTGCTTCTCCATCTGCTCGGCCAAAACACGAATCAGCTGGTGTTTGGGGAAATTATGGACGAGTTCGTGCGCCGACTGAACTTCGGCAGCAACAGCAACCTGCCCTCCGCCCCCAGTACGCTGGAGATGAGCCCCATTTACCCCGAAATCGAGAAATTCAAGGAGACTGAGACGTAGGATGCTGCGAGACCAACGAATTAACAGACAACGAATATTTTCGTTTTACTCTTTTTCTTTTATTTTATTTTCATCTATTTTATATTCCATCTCGTTTATCGAAGCGAGTATCGAAGTGAAAGTATGTAGTTTAATTTTGTATTACTTTACGCCATAGCATTTTAGATCTCAGATTAGCATGAGATTTTCACGTCATCTACTTATGTATCATGTGATTATTATATTAGGAATATAGGGACGAATCAGTGCTTTTGCTCATTAAGGAAGTATTTTTTTTTTGACTTCGTGAAGTTTTGTTAGGTAGGCATTTTTTCTATTAGATGTTTAAGTAAGACTGTCGAACTTCATTTTAGGGAGCCTCTTATTTGTAGGGATGGACACTTGCGATTTTATTCACGTGATCACAGATCCTGATCAGGTGAACTTTCTATGTAAACGGTGTGAACAATTTTAATTTTTTTTCCGCAATGAAGTTTGAGTTGACGTAATAATTAAAACATAATTATTAAATGCAAAGAAAAAGGTGTTTTTGTAGATTTTATTACTGGTTGTCAGTTTTATATATCAACGGAATTCAATATTTGGAAATTTCTTTATTCATATTTATTGATACACTATTTTACAATAAGAGATGTCCTTCTTCAGGAGAAAAAAGGTAAATTATAAATTATATATTATACCTATTTTATTCTCTGACACCTGAGATAATCCACATTATGCTCAATTTTTGTTTGGTCGCAGGTGAATATTATTAGATTAAGTGGCTTGAATGAATATATTACTTTAAGTAGATATACTTATTTTTATTTAAATTGGTATTGTAATCCTCGAAAAGAAAATAAAAATATATACTCATTATACGTTGCATTTTTGAAGTTTATAACCAGTATTATTTAATTTTTAACAGTAAACTGAACTACAAGTATAAAACAATACATTATTATTTAAGATTAGCCCCTTTAGTAAATATTTATTGACCATTTATATCGATAATATTTCGATTTTCTGGCGAAAAAATGAACGGACTGTTTTTATTATAACTAAAAATAATATCCTAATGAGTTACACAATAAAAAATACTGATTACTAAGGCATTATATTACTCAATATAATAAGTAAGCAACGCATGGCTTACTAATTTAGTACTTTGTACCTACAACGAAAGGCAGGTAAGCATTAAATTCAGATTTTTATGGAACACAACCTGCAGTATCTAAATACATGAAAATTAATTATTCTTCCCATTCGTATAAAGTCAATATGCCTGTATGTCAATATTTAAACAACGATTACAACTGCATTGGAGCTGAAGAATGTTAAAAGACGGCTGTAATGGGTAATTGAAAAAATGTAACAAAATTATCCTCATCACCTCATTTCTTGTTTGACTACCAAAATAAAAGATACATAGTGTGACCGCAAATTAATAAGATTTGCTTCATTTTTATTAATGGTATTTTTTTTTAATAAAATAGTGATATTTGTGATGATATCACTTTCGTTAAGAAAAATTAAACCTACGTAACCAATGCTGCCAACATATGCCAACTTGACCACGAAAAATTATCACTTATCACCCATTATACAGGGTGATTGATCTAAACCATTCATTCAAAGTGTATTAGGGCTTGCAGAAGCTGTGATTTTTGAGAATTGGAACACAAGTTAGCTGTGGCTAGTAGAATCATTAGGCTTTGCAACGATGATTTTATTATTGCTCAGTTATTTACAGGGTGTTTAAAATATACCTTTCATTTAGCACATCTTCAAACCATCAAAACTCGATTTTCTTAAATACAATATTATATCGAACAAATCACCTCCACGCCATTTGCCCGAAGAACTATTCCATATATAACCCTATCCTATGTACTTTATGTTTCAATAAAAAAAAATACAATTGAAAAAATTAATAATAATTTTTTTTTAAATACATGCTTTTACTTAAATGCTCTAAAAAGAAGAAAATAAACTTTAAATTGAATCAAACCCATTAATTTATTACATTACACAATTTATATATAATTATTACATTCTTGTTTATCTACACAAGTAAATCTCGTGACAAGCTTTTATATCATATAAATTGTGTAATGTAATAATTTGATGGGTTTGATTAAATTTAAAGTTTATTTTATTCTTTTTTAGAGCATTTAAGTAAAAGCTTGTTTTAAACATTTTTTTTATTATTAATTTATTTTTTATTTTTTAGTTATCGTCGTGTTTTTGTAGTTAAATGTTTCTCAACCTGTTCATACTATCCCTAACCTATACCAAGTTATAACTCTTTAAAATTGGTATGGTGACCATCTTGTTTTTTGCCATTTTGAATTTTTTTCATCGCCGCTAGAATTTGCCTAGGGTATAGGTTGATATTAGTTAAGACACGACCTCGCTAAGTTTTACTGTTTATCCGGACAGTAGTACACCATCTCCTCGAAGGGTTGAACGCAGACGTCAGTTTATTCGTATTCTTCTTAGCAAACCCTTTCATTTGATACCCACATTATGGGAGTGCTTAAAAATAACTAGTCCGCCATCTTGGGTGGTCCGCCATATTGGATTTAGAGTGGTCATTTTATTTTTCGTATTCTTCTCAGCAAACGCTTTCATTTGATACCTATATCATGGGAGTACACAAAAAATAACTAGTCCGTCATCTTGGACGGTCCGCCATATTGGATTTAGAGTAGTCATTTTATTATTATTTTCGTATTCTCAGCAAACCCTTTCATTTGATACCCATATCATGGGAGTGCACAAAAAATAACTAGTCCGCCATCTTGGGCGGTCCGCCATATTGGACTTAAGTAAATTATTTTTTTCTTATTTATTCTCAGCAAACCCTTTCATTTGATACCCATATCATGGGAGTGCGCAAAAAATAACTATTCCACCATCTTATACCGACCGCCATTTTGAATTTAGAATGATATACGTGAGCTAACCATGCATTGTCATCCAAATTAAACGTGTATGCAAAATTTCATCTCAGTCGATTGAGGATAACTACTAAAATTCAGTTGCAAGATTTGACTCGAACATACATACAAACAAACAAACAAACAAACAAACAAACAAACAAACAAACAAACAAACAAACAAACAAACAAACAAACAAACAAACAAACAAACAAACATATATTGCAAGTTAAATAAAAGCTTGTAAAAAAAATCATTTTCTATTTAATTCAAATTTTGCGTAAATTTTGGGACACCCTTTATTAGTGAAACACACGTTTTAAACGGAATTAATTGAAAGTATGAATTGATTATTATTATTTGAAGTGAATAACCTCAAATTATTTTTGAAGGTTACTGTGAAAGAAACATTTAAATAAATTGTCACTTTTAGGTACATTTTTTAACCTGTCACTAGTTTTATTTTCTGTTCTGGAAAAAATAAATATTTCGCAATATTGACATGTATTTTTCATTAGGTAGTATTGATCGGCATTTACAAAAATATGTTAAACAAATAATTAATAGCCCTTAAAAAACGCGTGTTTCGCTGATATAAGCAAGAAAGGAACCAATATAGCAATTTTTGTGTTTATTTTTGACAACAAAGAGTAACGATTCATAGCTTACTATAAATTACCTCATATGCTTGAGTTCAATGTGCAATATTTTAAGAACTTGTGGAAGAAAAAAACGACATATGTATGTATGTTACATCGTTGTAGTCAGAACAAGAGGAATTTAACAAATAAAAAAAAAACAGGGTGTTCCATTAAAAAAATCATGCTAATTATCCACTTGTTACATTTGTGTTTCAATTGTTTTTTTGACAGCATAATGTCAAATTTTCGAAAGAACTAGTTAATTTTTTTTAGTTAGCTAGTTAAATTGTTTTCGTAATCCTAATAATAACGGAGATAGAGGGGGTGGGAATTCTCACGAACTCACCCTATATACATTATTCATATAAGTTAGATATATTATATATATATTTAATTTTTGTGACAAAACCTCAATAAAATTTAACTATGATTTAGTTACTGTTTAATTAACGGACAAACTTGATACTAAATACAGGTGAAATAAAATATATATAGAGTCATCCAAAAGAAAAAATGTCAAAGTTGGCGAAGCAAAAAAATACGTATTTCTATTCTTTCTTAAATTTATAACCTTATTTTAATTGCTAAAGCTGTCACAATTATTGTAAACTAAATAATGGCTGTCCATAGACAGCCATTATTTAGTTTACAATAATTGTGACAGTCACTTGTGAAAAGATTGACATAACTAAAAAAGCTTCGATATGACCGCTATTTCTATCTCTCTCGTTCATAGCCAGATTTGATGATGTTTTTTTTTTATGTCTCTGTATAACATGTGTGTTACATTGCTACACCCTTCGAATATTATTTTACACAAAAATAATCATTAACATCAAGTTATTGATTTTTTTCACACTGAATGCTAGATAAATAATTATATCTAAAAGTAAACATAAGAGGTGCAACACTGGTTGTATACATACATATATACAATCCCTGTAACTGGTTTATTGTGGTATAAAACAAGCGTCATGTGTTAATAACAGTAATTTTATTAAGGTGCTTTTAGAATCGCTGCTTAATCATCACTTAATTATCATTATCACATTTTAGAAGTACCAATGCTTTATATTTTAGAATTCACTATTTTAAGTCATAACTAGCAACTAATTTAATACACAGTTAAATCACGTTTTATGGAAAATGGTAAAATACATTGTAGTTTTTAGAGGTCACTTTAGGCGTTAGTTTTGAGGTCATAGAGATTATTTTGTTTCGTTTATAAATACTCTTCATATTTTACTTACTGTTAAACAGTGGCAGCTAGTAGAATTTGAAATTGTATTTTCGTGAGGAGGCATGGGCACCACATCATATTTAAGGGGGTGATTAGGTCTAAGTCAAAAAATAACAAAAAAAAGCCAAACGAAATTTGTGAAAAAAAAAGAAAGTTCAAAAAAACGTGTGTCTCACCAGAAGATCTCGGTAATGGCTTGCAAAATATTTGCGAAATACTCGTATATTTTGGTAACTTGTTATACCTGTGCATTTTGCATAATTTTCATTTTGTTTAAAAAAAATAATATTCACTTAAGCGAATATTCGCACGTCGGTCTAATTAAATAAACCTATTGCAAAATCTCAAAAACGAAATGCTGGGGTGAAATAACAATTCAAACTATAACTTTTACCATTACCATCAAATTATAACTTACCAACTATACCACAAGTTTTACAGATCTCGATATAAAAGAATTACAAGATTAGAATATAGATCTAAAAAGACTTTGTATTTATCGCAAATATTTTACAGGTCGTTTACAAGAGCTTCTCGTGGGGCACATTTTTTTCGCAAGTTTGAAGTTTTTTTAATACTTTAGTCTAAATTTTACTGCTCAAAACCCACTCATAGAGGTGTCTTGTTAATATCTACAAAAAAATTCGTCAAAATCAAAAAGTCGGTATTCTGAATATGTACGTAGCGTTCTACGTACATAGGTCTCGTAAATCACACTCTAGAATTTATAAAAATCTGATGTGGGTCCCATGCTCCGTTACGAAAAACTTCAAATTACAACAGCTGCTGCCATTGCTCTTCAAATACATGCTAAAATTTTTCTTTTGCTGCACAATTGTAAGTGAAGGAGTAAGACGCCCCTGTGAGGTTATCGCTTGTTTATTACAAAACTCCTTGAGCTAAACAGAATTTCAAAAGAAATCACCTATTACTATGTTAATCGACGGACGTGGACGGTATCGTGTGCGCTACATCTCCAATTCCATTGCAATATTTCTTTCTAGCGTATCTCTTTCTTTTACGCGCCTGTGATACAATATGTCACGTTTTGCGTTGGTGAATTGAGGTGCTGCTTTTGCTTTTGCATAAGAGACAGTATTTAACTTCTGCGGCCGCCTCTACGGATTTTTTATGGGCCCGCCTGCTGAGAAAATTTTTCGTTGGAAATTCTATTCTATATATTACTACCTCATCTTCATCATCATTATTTCCTAATATAAAGTATAGTCAAAAATAGTTTCAAAAATTTGTAAAAATACCCACATATTTAATTTAAACGACAAGTATTACTATTTTCGTTTCTTATGATTTTAAGGTAAATAGCGCCTTTTTGTTTTGTCTCTATTATATGCACGCTACTGTACTGCAGTCTTACTTATAATTATGCATTATATTAACGTATTATACTTCCGTTAAAAAATATACAATAAAACAGGGACTTACCTGTTGCCCCAATCAATTTTGTGTATGATTTTCAGTTTCAATTCCCTCGTCTGGTCATGGGTTAGAGTTCCGGAGACAAGCTGCCTCCTCCATTCTAGAAGGTCTCTCATAACCTTCCCTACAGTTTCGAACTTGTAGTGGTTTCTTTCCTGCAACGAAGATACAAATTGTACCTCTCAGAATTACTAATTAGATGTACCATTCCTAATGAACGATTTAGCTTATAATAAAATTTTACATCTAAGGCCACTATAGAATATACGGTAAGATAGTAGTTGAGTTACAAATGCAAATAGGGCGAATCTCTTTAATTCTACCATTTTTTTAACCTGCTTGTTTATTTTTTTCTTTATATAATTTGTCAGAAAAAGAAAAGCGGTCAAAGATAATGTAATTTAACAGTGTCAGTGGCGGAGGTTGCAAACGATGCGGTATTGTAAAGTATAATAAAATCAGTTAACATCTGAGAGTGTGAAAATTGGTAGGGTTTCTTTGAATACAGCATGCTATTGATACCTATTAGGTATTGGAGGTTTATAGAACCTCTCGAGTTAATGTGACTGAATTTGAACTAAGTGAACAAGTTCTATAATCCCTAAATAAAAGAGACCTTTACACAAGCACTGACTATCTGAACTACACTGGAAGGACATGTCCAAGCATGACGAGTACGTGAATATTTTCGCCGGTCTGTGAGAGGCGTGAATTGTGGTCATTTATTTCTTGTATTTTTGGATGAAGTATACGAGGTGTGTACATGTAGTGCACCTTCAGTAAAAGTTTGAATTGGTTAGTCATTTGTTTGTTCTTTGTGACTGTTTTAGTAAACTGTTTTTTTTTTTTAAATGGGTGACATTAATTTTGAGCAACGGTGTGTTATCAGGCATTGTTTCAGATTTGGACACGGCGCAACGGATACTTTTGCAAAACTTCAACACGCCTATGAAGACAGTGTTTTTTCAAGAGCCCAGGTTTTTCGGTGGTTTACGGTATTTTCACAAGAGAGTCGATTGAAGATGAACCACGCAGTTGAAGGTCTTCATCTACAAGAACCGATGAAAATGTCGATAGAATACGGGATCTCGTGAGTTCAGATCGTCGGTTGACGACAAGAATGATCGGGGAAGAGTTAAATTTGAATCACACCACTGTTCATTAGATTTTGACTAACGAATTGGGGATGAGAAAAATCTGCGCAAAAATGGTTCCAAAAAACCTTTCGCAGGAACAAAAGGACATCAGGAGAGAAAGGTGTCTTGACTTTTTGGAATCGATTGAAAATATTCCCCATTTTATGGAAAATGTCATTACTGGTGATGAAACTTGGGTGTTTGAGTACGACCAGGAAACCAAGCGCCAAAGCATGGAATGGCACACTTCAAGCTCTCCAAGACCCAAAAAAGCAAGAATGAGCCAGTCGAAGATCAAATGCAAGCTGATTTGCTTTTTTGATATCCAGGGAATTGTCCACAAAGAGTTTCTCCAGGCCAAACAGTAAATCAACACTTTTAGAGAGAGGTTCTTGAAAAACTCCAGTAAAAACATTCCTGTGGCTCCCCAGCCTCCTTATTCACCTGACTTGAGCCCTTGTGACTTTTTTCTCTTCCCAAGATTGAACTGAGGAACGTCATTTTGAGATCATAGAAAACATTCAAACAATTGTAACCGACCAGCTGAAGGCTATTCCAGTATATGAGTTCCAGTACTGCTATGAATGTAATGTAAGAACTTGTAGTGGCTTCTCAAAGTTATTTTGAAGGAGACAATACTGAATTGTAATTTTATTCGAATAAAAAAAAATTAAAAAAATCAGTCTCATTACTTCATTTACACACCTCGTATTTCTTGTAATTTTGGATGAAGTATAGCTATGAACTATAATATACATTTGGGTCATTTCCCAAATGATCAAAATGTTCATGAAAAAATATATATCTTTCAAATTCCTACATATGTATTTCTTTAGTAAATATCATATAAATGACAGGCTTACAGGAAAAAAGTTCGTGTTCGCTAGACTACCCTATCATACAAATATGTTTTCGGGGTTAGTGAATCCAAATTAGGTGTCCGTGCAGCCACATCACATTACAATTCGCCCTAACCTTAAAAATCCTGTAGCAACCCCTTTTAATTTGAGAAATGAAGTCTAACTATATCTATGAAGGGTGCAACGACCTCTAAATCACAACAAACATCGAAAAGCGTTGTTGCCATGTTAGATTTTTAAACGTTTAAACCTAAATAATTCGGTAATACTCAAATGTATCCGTTATTTACAGTTGTTCTAATTAGAACTGATTATCATTTTTTGAACTGAGTATCGGCATTCCGGATCGTCGTGCGTAAGATACATGATGAGCTCTTGACACTGGACAAATTTGCTTCGGCTATATTAGATGAGACAGATGATTTACTCGTATAGTCCTTCTAATTTTAATTGAAAATAATAAATACGCCTGGGGAACAAAAAAAAGCGGTGCAACTTTATGATTCCAGGGGCGTGCATATATCTTTTATAAATTCAAAAATTGTGAAATAATTTTTTTCATTCAAATCAATATAGGAGATTAAAATTAGCCTGTATACAAAACTCTTAATATTTGTAATATAATTTGCTGTAAATAATGCTCATTTAGCCAGACAATCTTAAAAAATTGTCTGTGTTAATAAACCTAGCTGAAATACACTGGCGCCTTAAACACATAGAATTTCTAAAGTCGTAAATCATTTTAACGACGTCGTAAAAATTTTATGGCACAGTGGATCGAATAAGTATTTAAGCAATGTATGTATTCGATGCATACTCTCACATCGCACAATAGTCTATTGGATCGTTGCCCAGTGTGTAGTCTAATGGAGCAGCGGCCAGCGCGTTGCCGGCTCTTCAAAATTTTCTTAAGTATAGTAATATACATAAAGTTGTTTTAATTTATAATTATTTTTTCAAGCAATTTTAAACGCTTTATTTTAATGCTAACTAATAAATTTATATCTATGTATTTTTTTAAAATATTTCCAATCTAGCTTTCTAAGAACGTCACAAACTAACAGTTTACTGAAGTATGAAGTATACTTGTATAGTGAGCTTAGCAATTTTAGAAAATATATCTGACAACCTTGCTTTTTTCTACCTATTTTCAATTTAGAATGGAAATAGAATACATGCAATAATGATAACGTTGGGCACTAGCCGATGCAGCTGCGAGGGCTGTCTTATTTTCACTCATTGTAAAAATATTACTTTCCTTTATTGACGGACCACATCAGTTGCACATCTTCCAGTGCGGTGTGACGGTTTGGGATTTGGTGTTTGTTGCTGAGTTTCTTTACTGCCTATGATTCTGGTATTTAATTATAGGAAACAAAGCTTTTTTGTGATTCGTGCCGTAGTAGAAGACTTGGATGATGAAAGTATCCGTCGTATCAAAGTGTAACACTAAGTACTATTCTTGACTTCGTCAAAAAATGTGCACGTTTCAGTTCAAAATCAATATCGTTACCTGTGCCGGTCTTTGAACTCTTCACATAATGGTAATAATTATGTAGTAATGAAACTAATTTATGTTTTCAGGTTCAGTGTATCCAAAACTTTTGTTCATTTAGCCTTATAGGGTCACCATTCGGGTCCCTAATCTCACAAAAATCTATAAAAAAACGCAAAAGTACCCTCTCTAAAGCTCAACAAAGAACACTGACAACTGTTACCAATACATAATAGGATATTTATACATACATACATATGTAGGTAACTACTGTCGAACTTTTGAATGAAATCAAATCAACTATTGTTGAAGAGAAAATGTGCAAAAAGGCGTCAAACGTAAAAGAAAGCCACTCCATAAATATTTTCAGGATAAAAGAATTAGATATAGTAGAAAAAATTATGGAAAAAATGAAAAGAAAATTGCGGTATATTTGGAGTTATATTATATGGGTATATTAACCTATTAAATCTTCAAAACTCAAATTCAATGTCGTCAATAATATAGTAATTATCAAATTACCTACATACATATTTTGGTCGTTAGTGCTTTTGTACTATTAAGGTTATGGACACTAATCTGGTAATTTTGAAGTACTTTTAGAGGTGTCCGATGGGGTTAATAGGACAATGGATTCGGATTCAGCGACCTTTGAAAACCTATGGATATGTTGGAATAGTTGGTTACATTTCTGAACTTCAAAGGGGCCGTATTTGCGGTTTTTAGATATTTTATGGTGTTAAATGGATATTGAATTCGAAAAGCAACTTCATTTTTTCGTGTGCCTGAGTTATTAACGGATAATACATATGCAAAGGATTTCAGGTTTCCCATATTCGGAACGGTTATGTTACTGAACCGAAACCTAAAGTTATATCAAGGCTGAGTCTGTATAAATGTGCTTACCACAAAAATTCCCTTCCAGATTCGCCCCCATTCTCTCAGCACGAGGGTGACCTCCCTTACGACCGGATCTTCGACTGGCACCACGCTCTCGAAGAGCCCCTCATTGTCTACTTTGCACGGCTTCAAGTGCACGTACGTCTGCGGGAAGATGCCCTTGATGGCTCTGTTCTTCGTCGAAAATCCCCTGTACCATCCCTGGCACTCCTCGAGTATCTGCAATGTGTCGCCTATCTCTAGGGGTAGGCCGAATTTCGTGTCGCCCTTCCAGTTGTAGATGGCTGAAAAAAAAAACGTGTTACGCTTAGAAAACTTGTAAAATACAAAAAAACTGGACGTTTTCCACCAGTTTTTTTTCTACGCCAAAGGTTCCAGTACCCACTTCAGGATTGTAAAATACTCGTCACAGGTCTAGAGTAAAGTTTAGAGGACAAGAAATGATATGACGTATCACTTAAGGGGATAGTTTTTTATTTGCAATTTTTACCATGTAGTGCACAATAATCAGATTCTTAATATTTAAGCAATTACAATACATTGAAATCAAGTAGACGATAGGGCGCTCCAAACGCTTGAGCATGCGCGTGTTTTTTTTTTACAAGTTTAAGGGTGCTATGAGAAAGAAAGGGGAACGTCACCTTTAGTATTAAATGTACGAAGTATTGTTTGCCGTTTAATATTTTTTTAATATGTTCTACCGGCCATATTAAAAAAATATTAAAATTAAATTTTCCGTGACTCGTCTGAATTAGAAGTTCATTTATTAGAAAACAAGTGACAGAAGTTTTAGTAAATAAATGGTAAGATACATTTTACCAATTTCCAATTTACAATTTTAACTTTTACAATCTACAAAATATTTTCGAACAATCTTAGTCCAGAAAAAAACTATGGTTTCAGGGAACTAAAACGGCGTGTGATGCCATTACTTGTAAATATTGTTCGGTAAAAAAAAAGAAGTAATTTAATTGTGTAGCAGAAAAAACTCAATCCCGAAACTTCTTTGCCACTTTTTCTGCACATAATTCGCAAAAAAAAAAGAGAACAAACCAAGCCTCTATACTAGAATCCCGTTTTAATTACAACAGTTTTGGCATACAACAGTGACATCTTTAAACATGATTCACAAATCATGACGGTATTGACAAATGGTAACGGTATTTACAACAAAAGTATACTCCATACAAAATAAAAACCGATGCAGGTCATCAAACACGTGTTCAAGTATTAGAGCGCACTGATGCCAGATGCCAATTGTTATAAAATTATTCAGTACTTCGAAATAACTTTGACTAGCATATGGATGTCTTCTCTGTGTTTGTTTATTGTTAAATAACTAATTTTTTACAAGCTTTTATTTAACTTGCAATGTTTGTTTGTTTGTTTGTATGTATGTTCGGGTCAAATCTTGCAACTGAATTTTAAAGTAGTTATTCTCAACCGATTGAGATGAAATTTTGCATACACGTTTAGTTTGGATGCCAATGCATGGTTAGCTAAGTTATGTCATTCTAAATTCAAAATGGCGGATCTAGTTCTATTTTGCGCACTCCCATGATATGGGTATCAAATGAAAGGGTTTGCTGAGAAGAAATAAGAAAATAAAATGAATTTACTCTAAATCCAATATGGCGGACCGCTCAAGATGGCGGACTAGTTATTGTCTGTGCACTCCCATGATATGGGTATCAAATGAACGGGTTTGCTGAGAAGAAATAAGAAAATAAAATGAATTTACTCTAAATCCAATATGGCGGACGGCTCAAGATGGCGGACTAGTTATTTTCTGTGCACTCCCATGATATGGGTATCAAATGAAAGGGTTTGCTGATAAGAAATAGGAAAATAAAATGTATTTACTCTAAATCCAATATGGCGGACGGCTCAAGATGGCGGACTAGTTATTTTCTGTGCACTCCCATGATATGGGTATCAAATGAAAGGGTTTGCTGATAAGAAAAAAGAAAATAAAATGAATTTACTCTAAATCCAATATGGCGGACGGCTCAAGATGGCGGACTAGTTATTTTCTGTGCACTCCCATGATATGGGTATCAAATGAAAGGGTTTGCTGATAAGAAATAGGAAAATAAAATGTATTTACTCTAAATCCAATATGGCGGACTAGTTATTTCTTGCGCCCTCCCATGATATGGGTATCAAATGAAAGGGTTTGCTGAGAAAAAATAAGAAAATAAAATGAATTTACTTTAAATCCAATATGGCGGACTGCCCAAGATGGCGGACTAGTTATTTTTTGTGCACTCCCATGATATGGGTATCAAATGAAAGGGCTTGCTGAGAATACGAAAAAAAATAACAAAATGACTACTCTAAATACAATATGGCAGACTAGTTATTTTTTGTGTACTCCCATGACACAGGTATCAAATGAAAGGGTTTGCTAAGAAGAATACGAAAAATAAAATGACCACTCTAAATCCAATATGGCATCCTAGTTATTTTTAAGCACTCCCATAATGTGGGTATCAAGTGAAAGGGTTTGCTAAGAAGAATACGAATAAACTGACGTCGGCGTTCAACCCTTCGAGGAGATGGTGTACTACTGTCCGGCTAAACAGTAAGACTTAGCGGGGTCGTGTCTTAACTAATATCAACCTAAACCTTAGGCAAATTCTGGCGGTGGTGAAAAAAATCAAAATGGCGAACAACAAGATGGCCACCATATCAATTTTAAAGCGTTATAACTTGGTATAGGTTAGGGATAATATGAACAGGTTGAGAAACATTTAGATACAAAAACACGACGATAACTAAAAAATAAAAAATAAAAATTAATAATATTTTTTTTAAAACAAACTTTTATTTAAATGCTCTAAAAGAAAAAAAATAAACTTTAAATTGAATCAAACCCATCAATTTATTACATTACACAATTTATATGATATAAAAGCTTGTCACGAGATTTACTTGTGTAGATAAACAAGAATGTAATAATTATGTAACTTGATCTTGACTAAGAAAAAAAGTATGTATTTTATAAAATAGGTAAATACATCTAGTCCTACAATGAATTTTTGATCGCTTTATTAGTAGAGCAGAAAAAATTCCCAAAGAATGCCTTGATTTTTCGCACTCCAGAGGGGTCTAACCCCTTAAGGGTAGCAATGGACCATTACTGCTCGTTATTTTTCAAAATAGCGTATCACAGATGCTACTGACTCTTTTCAGCAGCTGTTTAACAATTCTGGTTAACAGTTTTTCAATGCAAGATAAATGTTTGAGGTTCAAGAAAGACACAAACCACTATTAAAGTCAATGTAAGGTTCAGATAATTTCAAACTATAAACAAATATTAAGTAATACAACACGGCAACTTCGAAATTTAAAATTCAATAAAATATTTCGTTATAGTTTTTATTTTAATATAATTGACGTGACTTATTTCGTATTGAATTATTTCGTACAAAGTATAAGTGAGATGTGGTGAAGCTTAATAGAAATTTATACTCAAAAATCGTAAAGGATTCACAGGTAGTTTCGGGAAATATATTACAGCCTTACAACTTTTACAAGCTATGGCAGTAAATTAATATCGAAAAATCGTAAAGTGTAGAGACATACTTCACGACCTTACAAACTAATATTTAACCCTTTGAGGGGCGGTGGTAGAAATATGTACCATCTTTTTTGTCTCAGTTTTTTTTCACATTTGCGATATATTTTTGCATTTTATACATACACATAAATACTGTCTTGACTCTTGGAAGTCCAAGATATTAGAATTTGGTGCAAAATTGCAAAAAATTATGTATTTCTACGTTTGTTATAGGCAATTAATGAAAAAAAAGCGGTTTTTTTTTTTTCAAGAAAAAAATCGTTTTTCCGTAACGTAGGCAGCTGAGACTGAAATTTTTTCTACGTAATCTTCATACGTAGTTTTATAAAATACATTTTATTTTAGAATTTTTCGTAAGTACACTATTTTAAAAAAAATTGAAAATATCGAAAATTGGATTTTATTTGGATATTTTAAATTTTGATAATCTCACTTCGGATTCGTAGTCAGCGACCCGAAAAACCCTTATAGTCACTTTCATATATGGGGTAGGTGCAATAGAAAAATGTGCCCCTAAAAGGGTTAAATGTTAACACAGCAGGTGAAAGAGATTAACCTGGTTGTTCCGCGGGTCACTTTCGGGGATGAGGGTGGATTTACATTTCTGCGGCTCTTAATAAATTAAATTCTGTGCTTTTTAACCTTTTTAGGTTCAAAGAAAAAAAAACGATAGTTTGATCGATGAAAAAGGAAATGCACTCTATAATAAGAAAGGGGGAAATCTAGGGTAATTAATTTTTTGAATAACGGTAAAAAGCGAAAGTATTGTATTATATCTTTTATTTTATCATAATGATTAATATTACCACAAAGTAATATGTAGTTTCAACTATCCAATGTTTGACAAACAAGATTGTATTTAAGAAACAGAGGCAGAAAGAGGCCCATCCTATATGCCACATCCGTTGGTTGGGTGATATAATTTCAAAAATGCAAACAAAATGTAAACAAAAGTAACCATCTAAGATAATACTTTTTTATAGTAAGTATTTTATACAGCACCATCCTCAAACACAACGACAACAGAAAGCCATATTAGACCTTTGACTATGTATAACTGATATGTATGTATAACTGATAAATCTTAAATTTTGTAATTATTTCCATATATTACCAGAAATCAGTCAAATATTAGCAAATCTAAATCAGTACAATTTTTATTGCCTGATTATGTTTAAACTGATATGAAACGACGGGTATTGCGAGTTTAAAAAAAGTTTATGTTCTGTCATTTCTCACTCCACGACGCTTTAGGCACAGCACAAATAGACGCTGTGCTTTAAGCATCAATTTGAAAGTAGGCCCATTTGTATATTAAAAGCATTGTGGTCAAATAACAAGTATTTATTAATATAAACTTTGATTGAGAAAGGAAACAATAAAAATTAATACATGTACAATTACACATGTACAATTCTAAATGACCAAATTACATTTTATTATGAAATTGTCTTGATTATGTTCAGAGACCATCCAGAATACATCATATTTTTGTTATCTATTGTTCTGCTAGCTCCTTGCAGAAAATTTTAAAGTGAAATGAAAACCAAGAAACACCTAAGATCTTTTTGAATTTCATGAAATGCTTCCGTTGGAGTGAATAGAAAGGCATTCGGATATCATATTTTCCTTAGCGACTAGGCCATATTCTAAATAAATTAGTTTATTCCAGTTCATGTAATTTTTCGTACCATTATATACTTCCAATATTTTATGCATTTTATTACACCAACAATTTATATATCGATTAAAAATCTCAATTATCTGAATTGAAATAGTTGTTACCTAATTGTGTTTTCCAAACAAAATTATAATATATATAATTACCACTACTATGACGCAAGGGAAATAATTATAATATTTAATTACTTGTGTTTATCCTGGCTAGCGTCCCATAATGCAAATGTTTTTTATTTAAATTACACTTCGTTCCTTTTCCGTTTCCAAAACAGTTCCTTTGTATTGTAATAATATTAATATAATAGGTCATCCAACTGCCTTAATGTATACCATATAGTAAAGTTAAATTGAAAAATAAAGTGAACGGAATCTGGAACAAACATTTTGTAGTTCAAAACAGTCTTAACACAGCCTTGTGTAGAGATACATCATTAAGACACTTTCAAAAAAGTTAATTCTTTTTAGCAACTGGTTTTATGCGAAGGTGAAAGTTGAGTCTCAAAAAAAGTGAATTACCGATGGGAGTTGCAGCGCCCGTAAAGCCGGCTTCACATTCACGCCGTGAAACCCCGCGAAAAGACAAGAATGAATTCAGATTGGAAGCCCAACAAACACAGTTGAGTGGAGTACAGAGTGATGATTTACATTCAGGGGGTTTGATAAGTCCGTACTTTTAAAGGAAAACATTTTTTTTTCGGCAAAAAAATCATTTTATTTTTCCACATAATCTCCTTTTAGCTCGATACATTTAGTCCGTGTTATTTTTTTTATTCCTTCTAAATAATATAATTTCTCAAGGCCCTCAAAATAATCGTTTGTTTCAGCGATGACCTCTTCATTCGACCCGAAACTCCTACCACCCAGCCATTTCTTTAGGTTTGGAAACAGGAAATAGTCGGAGGGGGCTAAATCTGGAGAATTTGGTGAATGAAGTAGCAGTTCGTAGCCTAATTGATGAATTTTTGCCATGGTGATTACACACGTATGCACCCGTGCGGTGTCCTGATGAAACAACACTTTCTTCTTCGCTAAATGCGGTCGTTTCTGATTCAAACAGTGTCAAATATGCCCAACAGCTGTGAATGAATAATATTCGCTGTTGATCGTTTTACCCTTTTCAAGGTAATCGATATGAATGACACTGCGCGAATCCCAGAAAACTGTGGCCATGACTTTGTTGGCCGACAGACCCATCTTAGCCTTCTTCGGTGCACGTTCACCTGTAGAAACCCACTGTTTCGATTGTTGCTTGGGCTCTGGTGTGGTGTGATGGATCCATGTCTCATCTACGGTAACGAAATGGCGCAAAAACTCGTTCTGATTGCGGCTGAACAGTTTGGACAGGCTGGACAGCTTTTTCATATCCAAATATTCATGCACAATGTGATGCACCCTCTCAGTTGAGATGCCTACAGCCTCACTTAACTCACGCACTTTCAATATTCGATCGTCCAATATCATTCCATGGATTTTATCGACGATTTATGGAGTACCTATAACGACTTCTTTCGGGCGACTTGAACGTTCAGTGTCACTTGTACTGGTGCAGCTGCAAAGGAACTCAGTAAACCAGTTTTTAACCATTGAAACTGACGGTGCAGAGTCCCTATAGTACTTATCAAGCCTTTCCTTGGTTTCAGTAATGTTTTTTTTTTGCGCAAAAAGTAATGCTTAATCGCATAAAACAAGAAATTCACTTTTTTCCATTTTTGTGGAAATTAACGAGGTTAGCTGCTTTCAATGGCTGTCAAACATAAACTAAATTACGTAGCTTGCTCAAAATTTTACATTAGTCTACCGATAGATGGCAGTTGATGGGAGCAGTGTTGCCATTAAAGTTACTGCGCCGGAAATTCAAAAAGTCTCGGACTTATCAAACCACCTCGTAGGAAGTGATTTTTGCTAAGAGCCAGTAAACAGATGGCAACACATA
Organism: Aromia moschata; assembly: GCA_029963805.1. Classification (NCBI taxonomy): domain Eukaryota; kingdom Metazoa; phylum Arthropoda; class Insecta; order Coleoptera; family Cerambycidae; genus Aromia; species Aromia moschata. The sequence goes on from JAPWTK010000387.1 coordinate 328,815, forward strand.
TTTGATAAAAGCTTCAAATTTGCTCAGTTACTCAGTTGTACCTACCGTTCATGAGATGGGGGCTAGTTAAGCCCAGTCGCGGTAGGTTCAGCGTCACACAGGGGCGACAGGTGTGTTAATTTGGCAAACTAAAAATGTATTTGATAAAAACTGCCGTTTTGGTATGTCAAAATATACTATTATAGCTACTTAAAAATAAAATGGCAAACCGTTCCCGCGGTTGTTACGTCATGGCAGACAAATTCAAAATTTCAAAAAAAAAATTTTTTTTCAAAACTATTTTATGAAACTTGAAATTTATATATGTTATTCTTGATAGTATTAGAAGCATATACTTTTCAAGGCAGTCGGGTATGTCGGTTGCTTTGACCTGGCAGACAGTAAAATATTTTCTCCTGCGCGAGCATACCTATGTGTAGTAGATACGTTGTACCTATACGGAATAGAGATTTTCGTTTTCTCTTTCTTTTCTATGATATTTAAGGGTCGGCTGATAAGTCCCGGGCCTCTCAATGAAAAAACATTTAAACATTTTTTTTTAATTTTTTTTTTTCGGTTTAATTTAATTAAACCATCTCTGTAGTCCGATTTATCAAGGTCCTCAAAATAGCTGATTCTCCAGGTAATTATATAGTTATAGAATTAAATTTGAATAAAAAACACTCGATTTGTAAATTTTAATTTCACTTTACAGAAACCGATGGAGCCAGTGATGACATTCTCTCACATGATGAAGACGATGATTCAGAAGATGAAACTGAAGTATGAAGAGAGAATATAAGGATCTGAATTCTTCGAATATACAGATTCAAATTTTTCATTTTAATATTGTTTACAATTAATATTTCCATTCTTAATTTATGTTTCATTAACTTAAAAAATAACAATAACATTGTCATTTATACAGGATGTGTAAAACCGACGTCGGCCGGTTGTGAAAAAGGACAGTCTACACTTCTCTTTCTAACGTGGTGAGAGGGTCGGTCTTATTCCCTCACTACCTTCGATGCGTATGCGGTTGCTTCATATCTATCGTCTCACTTCTGTTTGTCCTTTTTTATAACTGGCCGATGTCGGTTTTACACAGACTGTATATTCATATCATTATTATCCTCTATCACTGAACATATGTTTGTAATGGCCCATTTTCCCCATAATCCATGTAATTATCAATCAATCACAATACTATCAAGAATAACATATATAAATTTCAAGTTTCATAAAATACTTTTTGAAAAATTTTTTTTTTTGAAATTTTGAATTTGTCGGCCATGACGTAACAACCGCGGGAACGGTCTGCCATTTTATTTTTAAGTAGCTATAATAGTATATTTTGATATACCAAAACGGCAGCTTTTATCAAATACATTTTTAGTTTGCCAAACTAACACACCTGTCGCCCCTGTGTGACGCTGAACCTACCGCGACTGGGCTTAACTAGCCCCCATCTCATGAACGGTAGGTACAACTGAGTAACTGAGCAAATTTGAGGCTTTTATCAAATATGTGTTGTCATCTGTTTACTGGCTGTTAGACTATAATTTTTGTGAAAATTAAATAACTTTTACTTACCTTCACTCAAAATTAAGGCAAGAATAAAAAATATGTCCCAAGGACGCCTAGCGTCGCAACGCTTCAAAAAAAATTTTAGCAACATAACTTTTGTAATATTACCATTACAAACGTATATTAATTATGAGTTATTTTTATATACATACATATAACATTTTTTTGTACCTCGAATATTGAAAAAGTTATGGTCTATTTAGTACTGAGGGTCCTATCTATTTTTATCGTAAACTGTTAGCTAAATGAATATAATTTCTATATAAAGATATACCAATTTACTTGTTTTTACTAAAAAATAAGACGAAAATAAAAAATATCTTAATGATGCTGAGCATCGCTACGTCTCATTTTTTTTTTAGCAATATACCTACCTGTTTTTATGACTTCGTAAAAATGTTTTTGATTTTTACAGTTATAATTTTGTTCATTATTTCAAAAGTTATAGTCGATTGTACCTATATAGTAAATATTGCAACATTTAAAATTGCATTTTTCCGACGCTATTGCTTGTTCAACATATACATAAGTAAATGTGTTCTCATGTACAACAAAAAAATAAAACTTAGGTTTTAATAGCTGAAATATTGTATAATTAATAATAAATCTTTTCATTCTTATCATAATTTCAAACCTTAAAGTTTTTTGGAAACTGAATTTTTCAAACTGGCAGGAAAGCATTCCCCTACAAGGTTTAACCGATCGACTTTAAATGTAAACTGTAACTTCAGAACACCTTTAGATAAGTACGTATTTTTTTATTGATTTTGGAATGATCATTTCCAGTTTATAGGCGTTTTTCGGCTTATTTTTTTCACGAAAAAGAAACGTTCTTCAATATAAGGCAATTTTACGATAAATTGATATTACAAAAAAATTCTACGTACCTACTCACGTAGAAACTTTCATCTACTTTCATAATTCGTTTGAATTTTTTGATCACGTGCTCATGGATGGCAGAAAAATCCCGATCGCGGGGGTCCTTGGAAAAAATATTGTTTTCATTCAAGCGTTGTGGATATGCCATTTTCTTTAAAAATAATGTTTTTTTTTTTTTTATTTTTGTATATACCTCGAGACTTGTAGAAAACTTTATTGTAGAAAACACTAAGTAGCAACATCTTGTACTGTTAATGTTATAGGAATAAACGACTAAAATAAATAAACCCAATTTTTTGAGCGCTCTGTTGAGCAAGTGATGTTACCTCTTAAAATGCGTGCGCAAAGGCCGAGGGACAGGGAATAAGCTTTGGATATGAAAATAATTTATTAACCAGTCAATAACAAAAAAGTTTCCGTATAGAGCAAACTTCACGACAAAGTTCGTACACATTTATCAAGTCTGTACCAAAATCAATACTCATACAGCTAATGAAAGATTTTATGGATGAATCAAACTTTTATTACACCTGCGTCTATTTCTATCAGAGTGCTTTCAATAACTCTGAAACACTACCTTTGTACATGAGAATGCACTTTAATGAGAAACTAACTTTGGCATTGCATTTTCAAGTGCATTTATCAGACTAGTCATGCACATATGTACACATTTCTAGATTCCATATGAACCACCTTAGTCACACAGAAGGTGGAATTACCAATTTATCCATTTATTAATTCACAGTGGTAAATACTTCTTGAAAACAGCTAAGAAAGTAATTAAAATACATACATATGGGACATTCCATGTGAAGTCGGACAACAAAATTTTAGATTTGGCCCACAATTTGTGTGGAGGTAGCTTTTCGAAAGAAAATACGATTCCCAAAATTTTGGACCCCTACGGTCAAAAGGTGAAGTTTGGTGAAGGTCCAAAGTTTGGTATGTCTCTTGAGAACTTTAACTTTGATAAGTTGTCTCCTTTTTTGAAAATGTTAGAAAAAAAAATTATTGGTTGTACGTGCCGAGTAGAATACACCTATATTTTATTCACATTTTTTGGGTTTTTTATACCCATCAGTATGGGCAAAACATTTTAAAATTAAAAAATCGGTCAATACGACACTTTTTTTTTGTTTTTGTTTTTCTTAAAAAAAGTTCATTCATTTTACTACCGATCCCTCCTAGTCCGATAACACAGGCCCACAAAAAAAAGTGTCTGGTTCTGGGATGGAGACTAACTTTTTCTTATGTATTTTGTGCCGCTGAATTTATGTATTTTGTGCCGAATTCATCATAAAAAATAGGGGTTCCGCAGCTAATTTTGAAGATAACCTCAAAAAAACTGTCGAAAACGACGTGTTTTGGTGGTAAAAGCTTGAGAAGAACAAAAAAAATATTTGCTTCACATCAAAAACACTTTTGTTTCTACGTATTTTGGCCTGCTGTATCCGAATTTGCTATGAAAAAAGAGGTTTGACCAACGGATTTTGGAGATAACCTCAAAAAACTGCTGAAAACGACGTTTTTTGTAATAAAAACTTGAAAAAATGGGAATGATTCGCGTCACATATAAAATACCGTATTCCTATGTATCTTAATTTCTTAAACCCGAATGTGTTATGAAAAAATAGTTTAACAAGTGAATTTCAAAGATCATCCTCAAGAATATGTAAAAATTGCGTTTTTAACGGTAAAATCTTGAATAACGTGGATTTAATCAGTCTAAAATCAAGACTAAGTGGAAACTCTTTAGTAATCACATGAACATACTTGCATTTGACTTTCTGGAATTCAGACTACGAAAATAACTTGAAACAACAGCAAGCTGAAGACAAATTTGAAGATTGTTGTATCTCTGAGAGCGGAAATCTGGGAATATTCTGGGATTCAACAAAATACATAAGAAAAAGTTAGTCTCCATCCCAGAACCAGATACATTTTTTGTGGTCATTTTTTTGGTCTTCTCAAGCTTTTACAACCGAAACACGCCGTTTTCGACAGTTTTTTGAGGTTATCTTCAAAATTAACCTGGACCCCTATTTTTTTGACAATTCAAAATATAGAAAATTATTCATCCCAAACCAAATTTTTTTTGGTCTTCTCAAGCTTTTTACAACCGAAACACGCCGTTTTCGACAGTTTTTTTGAGGTTATCTTCAAAATTAGCTGCGGAACCCCTATTTTTATGACGAATTCGGATTCAGCGGCATAAAATACATTAGAAAAAGTTAGTCTCCATTCTAGAACCAGACACTTTTTTTGTGGGCCTGTGTAATGGGTCTGAAGTAAGTTCAAGGAGATTTTTTTTTAATTATGATAATTTAATAAAACTATTTCTAAAGGCTTTTAAATTTTTTAAATTCATATTCGATGTAAGATTTGCGTAATTCACAATGATTGATTCGATTTAGTGACGTCAGAGTTATATTTTTAAACTTTTTTCATTTAAAAGATTTTAATTATTTTCTTCACAAATTTATAAGTAAAAACTGTAAATAATTAATCAAAATTTTATTGCAGGTATACAATTATTTTATAATCTTCGTATGTTTTGGATTCTGAATGCGTTTTTGCTCGTATATAAATCGTATCGTTTTTTTTTAATTACAATACCTGAATACTACAGAAACAAAATATTAGAAATAATTATTTACAATTTTTACTTCTAAATTTATGAAGAAAATAATTATTTTTTTTAAATGAAAAAAAGTTTCAACTTATAACTCTGACGTCACTAAATCGAATCAATCATTGTAAATTATGCAAATCTTACTTCGAATATGAATTAAAAAAAATTTAAAAGCCTTTAAAAATAGTTTTTTTAAATTATCATAATTAAAAAAAAATCTCCTTGAACTTACTTCAGGCCCATTATCGGACTAGAAGGGATCGGTAGTAAAATGAATGCTTTTTTTTTAAGAAAAACAAAAACAAAAAAAGTGTATTGACCGATTTTTTTTATTTTAAAATGTTTTGCCCCTAATGATGGGTATAAAAAAAACCCAAAAATGTGAAAAAATATAGGTGTATTCTACTCGGCAAGTGTTATCACATACAACCAATAATTTCTTTTCTAACATTTTCAAAAATGAGACAACTGATCAAAGTTAAAGTTATCAAGAGACATACCAAACTTTGGACCTTCACCAATCTTCACCTTTTGACCCTAGGGGTCCAAAATTTTGGGAATTGTATTTTCTTTCGAAAAGCTACCTCCACACACATTTTGGGCCAAATCTAAAATTTTGTTGTCCGACTTGACATGGAATGCCCACCTTCAAGAAGTGGTTCACTCACTTTTTGCATTTGTTAAGAATGTTATCGGTATGAATAATAACGATTGAAAATAAAGTAATTATGAAAAACATAATAATTAGTATATCACCATTAGTAGTAACATTAGTATCGTTGGTAGTATCATTTCCATGACATGCTAACGTCAAACGAATTCTTAGAAGTTATAAGCAAATTTAAAAAAAACACTAAATAACTAAAAATTATTAAATATATGTATACGGAATGCTATGGGTCGATGCAGAATTTAGTTGTGCATTGAAATGTACAGTAAAATATACAGGTAGAGCATCATATTTAAAAAAAAATGGGTTTGGATGGTTTGAAGCTGCAATACGTTTAATGAATGGTTTCGACCAATTACCATATAACCAATAACCTTGTACAATTCACGAACTATGAACAGCGAGAACGTTGGAATGTGATGCTGTCGCATTAGGCAAATTTTACTTGATTACAGTACACCTAGAATAAATTTTCCCGAGAATTTGGGAAAGCTACTTTGGGTGCACTGTAATTTTGTAAAACATGTATAATCAGGAGGCAGTTAAATTGGTACCAATCATGACAATATTTGGATTTCGACAGCAGAAGTCCGGACTTAAACTCCGTTGAGAAAATGTGGGGTTTTATGGTTAAAAAAGAAATACGAAAGAAACTTTAGTTCTATAAACCGGGAGGAGCTCTGGCAACTCATCGAAGGCACATGAAAAGAATTAATACATTTTTACGAAATGAGGAATTTAATAACGTCGATGCCCAGAACATTGGAACGTGTTTTGAGATCCAGTGGCTGCGTAATAAAATATTAATGTCCTCAATGTGTCATTGTTGAACTGGACAATCTCGCTCTGAACTCGCTTTCGTTTATGTTCCTCAGATATTAATTCTCAGCAAGCAGAAGAGCAAATGTTCAATTAATTTTTTAATGCGTTTGTGTGTTCCTCATCGTGGTTTTAAAATTATTTTGAGGAATAAATTGGATAAAGACGTAGTCCTTATTCTAGTCAGACACTTTCATCATAACACGACTAACAATATTTTGCCGTCATTGTTTTACTTGCCAACGTTTTTTATTTACGTTTAATTGAGGTGACTCCAGTAGTCACCTCAATTAATTAGATTCTAGTTTAATACACCTCTTAAATTCTAGTTTAATACACTAAAATTCAGTATAAATTTCTGACAACCAAAACTCTTTCACATTTCAATGGCCACAAGGATTAATTCACATATTCGGAAATCTGGAAAAAACGCCAGTGACTCGAATTCTTGGGAGTTTTTTCACGGCATGTTGTAAGATTCCTTGTCTAAAACAGATTGAATAGGATACAGGTTCCAATGGATTTAAAGGACAAAAACCAAAGGCGATTAACTATATGAACAAAATGACAGAAATCATAATTAAATGGGAAACATTTTTGTGCACATTGTAACACTACAAGTAATGTAGTGGTGTAACTATGTATATGACATCGCTAGCAGTTAGCAGTAGAACTTCTTCGATGCAAGCATGGGTTAACCTCTTTAAGCATATGGTAGTAATGTGGTCGTATACATAACCCCTTAAGCCTGCCCCTTACGGTAACGTTTCTGAAAATCGACTAAACTGCACGTCTCTACTTATATAATATATATGATTCTAATCCAGGGATCTATTCGTCATTTTCGCATTACATATTAATAACAATAAAAGTGATGCTACTGATTTTGTCTTTATTACTATTTATAGCGAAAGTAATCAGAACTGTTTGCTTTCGACCATAATTTGAAAATCATGTTTTGACACGACTCACAATCAGTCACATAGCCTGTATCTTTAAATCTGGAAGTGATAGTGTTTTATTTATTGAAAACGGCATCTCTTAGCCCATTCGCTACAGAACACAGATACGATATCGCCTCTTTGTCTCTTTCTAGGTAAAGAAGTCACCAATGGGGCACTATGAAAGCAATCCGGGCAACTTGCAGGGTCGCTAGCACATCGTATTGCTCATATCGTGTAATATGGAGGTGTTTAATATGAAATTCGTGGTGTTAGGAAAACATTTGTTTCGGGAATAATCTGATACGGAGTATTCCTGAAATAGACTACATCGTATATTCCCTTGATCGTAGGGATGAACCCAATACTTCCTGCGGTTTCTTCTTCGTCGGAGGATCTTATGTACCGATGCAGGTACCTTATTTATTAATCACTTGACGCACTCGTCTAGATGCTATTATCGTGAGCGAACGGGTTTACATTCACTGTGCAATGTTTATACCATCTACATACTACACTCTTTTTGGTTCATATAAGAGGGATAATGAAAACAGTTTTGCCTCTTATGTGGATTATTTTTTGTAGTATGAATTCCAACTGACTGTGAGAGTAACATAAAAATAAAGAGAATAAACATGGATGCAACACATAATACTCATTCATACAATAACAAATGTTTCAAAGATACGACAACATGCGTAAAAATGTACTTATTTCATGGAACCCATTAAAACACTCATTCACAATTTAGTTCTACGTTGGCAGATGCTATAATGTAAATATTAGGTTTAGTAGTTTTTAATTTTCGACAACACACTTTTACATGCGTAAATGAGACAGAGAAACATAATTCGTAAACTGCGTTTGAATAAACAAAGTGATTCATATGGCCACACGACAGGAAGCAGCTTTACTATTTTTTGGTTCGTGTCATATGAATAGATACAGGGTTTGTCCGGAAAGTAATGTCAGTGAATTTTTTCCCGAGACTGTACGCGCCAGCCCGCGCTTTACGTGCTGGGATTGTGGTGGGGGGGACCTGGCAACAAGATCCAACAAGCGTCAGTTGGCTACCGGTCGTTGTAGCTGTCGCATCACTCGTTCTTTGAGAGTCGTTACAGTGACCCGGTGCAAGAAAAAATGCAACGTTCGCTTAAGCAACGGATGGCGATCAAGTTTTGTGTGAAACTGGAGAAGAGTGCTGCGGAAACCATTCCAATGTTGAAGAAGGCTTTCGGCGTCGGTTGTCTTTCGGACAGGCAAATTACTACCCCCTACTATGATCGTCGATTGCGAGAAAACGGTGGGGAGTACGCAAATCGACGATAGAACTTTTTTTGTGTAGAATTTAATTAGGAATATTTTTGTTCCTATACCTGTTTTTCGTGGGAATGACGGATCCGAAGAAAAATGAGAATAATCATAACTAAGTCCCGTCTGGGGGTGGTTTATCGCCCCAAAAAAGGTGTTTCCATCAACGGATAAGGTGGGAACTCTTCGGACCCTTAATTCTACTCCTATGAACTATACATATCCGAAATATAATTTGTATATGAATTTTTTCTCCTAAAAAGTCTAATTTGCGTAGACTAATATTCAATTTTCTTTGTTTCATTTTGGAATATTACTTTACTAGAACCCATGATTTAATTTTGGTTATGGATTTTACAATATTTTGAAAAATTTCAAAAACTACCAATCAATTCTTGGAACACTTTTTCAAAGCCTACTATATTATAATATCTACATATATTATTTCTTCCAAAAATGCGGACAGTTCTTTTTTTAAATTAACGAATTCTACGAGTTCTACGTATATACGAGGTGTGTAATTAAGTAATGAGACAATTCAGTATTGTGCCCTTCAAAACAACTTCCTGGGGAAGCCACACAGCGCTGGAGACGGTTCTTCCATTCCTTAAAGCATTGCTGGAACTCATATACTGGAATAGCCTTCAGCTGGTCGGTTACAGCCGTTTGAATGTTTTCTATGGTCTCAAAATGACGTCCCATGAGGTGATTTTTCAATCTCGGGAAGAGAAAAAAGTCACATGGATTAAAGTCGGTCGAATAAGGAGGCTGTGGAGTCACAGGAATGTTTTTACTGGCTAAAAACTCGTAACCTCTCTGTAAAAGTGTTTATTTACTGTTTGATCTGGAGGCACAAACGCTTTGTGGACAATTCCCTGGCTATCAAAAAAACAAATCAGCATGCATTTGATCTTCGTCTTGCTCATTCTTGCTTTTTTGGGTATTGGAGAGCTTGAAGTGTGCCATTCCATGTTTTGGCGCTTGTTTCCGGGTCGTACTCAAACACCCAAGTCTCATCACCAGTAATGACACGTTCCATAAAATCAGGATCAGTTTCAATCTATTCCAAAAAGTCAAGACACCTTTCTCTCCTGATGTCTTTTTGGTCCTGATGTTCCTGCGAATGGTTTTTTGGAACCATTTTTGCGCAGATTTTTCTCATTTCCAATTCGTTAGTCAAAATCTGATGAAAAGTGGTGTGATTTAAATGTAACTCTTCCCCGATCATTCTTCTCATCAACCGACGATCTGAACGCTAAAGATCCAGTATTCTATCGACATTTTCATCGGTTCTTGAAGATGAAGGCGTTCCGTTCATCTTCAATCGACTTTCTTCGTTCTGAGAATGCCTTAAACCACCGAAAAACCTGGACTCTTGAAAAAACATTGTATCCGTAGGCGTGTTGAAGTTTTGCAAAAGTATCCGTTGCGCTGTGTCAAAGTCTGAAGCCAAATCTGATAGCACACCGTTGCTCAAAATTGATGTCACTCATTTTTAAAACGCACTAGAAAAAAACCTGTTTACGAAAACAGTCATAAAGAATAAACAAATGACTCTAAAAAGTTCAAACTTGTAATGAAGGTGCATTAGATGTTATCCTACCGGGCGGTAGGTTAACATCTAATGCCCGTAGGTTAACATTCCAAGTCCCGTCCCCGCAGTGTCGCTAGATGGGGTGCTATGTCTTATTACTTAATTTACACACCTCGTAGTTTTCGAAATGGTTTGCTTTTTCCTGTGGCAGGTTTCGATTTACCATATCGTGTTCTCTTATTTGATATAATGTCTACTACAATTTTATATAACGATTACTTATGTACGTAAGTATTATGTACATAAAATAACTACTGATGTATAAAATTCAAAGTTCGATCGATGCAATTTATTATAAAATTATTAATAAAATGTGCCAAGTAAGACAGAACTACTGTTGACGGTACAAAAAGCAGGTCGATTACCACTTGTTGGGCACAAAAAACGTCTTTTCCTTAATTAGTTTCACATTCGTTCTGCTGCGAAATAAGATTTTTATTATTTGAGTTATGTCACAAAGTCTGAATTGAAATGACTGTAATTGTTAAAATGAAATACCTGAAATACATGGTGTCCGAACTTACATACAACGGTGTGCAAAATAATAGGTGTGAATAAACATATAAAACAAAATTGATTAATTTTATGTCAAAATGTTGTTTTATGTAAAATTTCTCTATGAGCTGAAATAATTAATTTATTAAGATGTACAAAACCAAAACATATTCTTGTTCTAATAATAGTAAGGCTGAAACTATACAAAAATATGTATAATCAACCAATAATACGAGTAAAAAATAGGTGTATTTCTTACAAATCCATAAAAAGAAAAATAATAAAACTAAATTAGTGTAAATTCTAATTAATATTTAGTAGACCTATTCTACTTATGATAATAACCTATAAAAAAAACTAAATATTATATCCTTAGTTGCCAGACTGATATGTTTTTAAATTTGATGACAGCGAATAAGTGGTCAACGAGATGGCTGCCCGAAACACACTCGGCCGATTTTATATTTTTTTTTTTTTATAAATTTTTTTAGGATTAAGAAATACTAAGTATGGGAATAAAGGAACTTAAACGGCTAAGTCGAGTGACACCAAAGTGGAAAAAGACGAGTTCCACTCCTTAAATTCAACGAAAGGCGGTGGAAACCCCCACAACCTTACGTTTCTATAGGGAAAGTGAACCCTTAGATCTAACTGTTTTTGTCCTTACTGGTGCTTTTAACTTATTCTCTTCTACACATGTATCGCCAATATGTAATGGTGAATTTCCTACCCTAGTATACCTATCTATTAAAAAATATGACCTGCTGATAAATATATCGGTACCACAAGGATGTAGATACTGTAAGTCATAGCATAACTCTATGGAATAACCCTAAAAGGAGTAAAAATATTATTTTAGAATTTGATAAAAATAAACTCCAAATTAGAAGACCTAACACACAATACAATAAAACTGGTGCTACTGAAAAAAAAAATGGCCTGGCCTCGTTTTCCTTACAGTTTTCTTTCTTTTGTTGGTATATGCCAAATTCTAGCTCTAAGATGGTAGGAGCATAATACTTTTTGCAGATCACAATTTCCTTTAGCCGTTTACGAATAAAATGTGGTGGTCAAGAAAAAACAATCACTCTGTACAATCACTTCTCATAGTCGAAATTGATTACATCATTTTTATCTACGCTTTCTATCTATTCACTATCTACCTTTAGTAAATACATACTATTAAGTATTTTTAAACACACTGTCTTTCATTTTTTTCCTTTTCGTTATATCTTAAAAGGTTTTTAACATCAAGAGCAAGAACGTTTTCAGGCTTAATATCTGTAATTTTAACGACGTTTTAGGGAACAATGGTCAGTCTTCGGTGGTCCTGCGTCCGCAATATGAGCAATTAATACGACGATTTGTATGTGCGCGGCGATTCTATTAGCACTTTGAGGTATTTACGAGCTGCAATATATGCCTTTCGGGCAGCGGAAAAGCAGAGGGTATCGTACTGTCGCATGGTTAGATTAAATCGTAAATTTGCTCGGCGTATGAGACGACACCGCGGAGATAGAATGGCCAGGGGGACAAAGTAATATATAATTGATTATGTAATATATTACTGATGACTGTTAGTTTATTAAAAGGAAGTTTATTAACGGAATACTAATCAATTCTGAAAATATTGCTTCTTCCTCTAATTAATTACATAGTCATGATTGATCACGATCAATAATTACAGTTGTGATCATTTTCGTATTTCTTCTCTGAAGGTATGAGGATAAATTACTTGTATTAAATAATGTACAGTTTGTTCGAGTTAAATATAATTCCCGCCTCGTAACTCAACCGTTTATTGAGATATTGTCAGCAATGAAAGTTATCAAATTTTTGTACTACAGTATTGATCTTTTTTTTGTTTCTGATAGGATTGCAGCTTGTGAAATTCAAGTTGAAGGTGATATGTCGATTGTGAAAAAATATTACCAAATAAGTAAAATTGCGATGTTTTAAAAAAATCGTGAATAACTCCGAAAATATAGAATCCTTTCCAAAGTTATATGTTATAGGAATCATATTAAATGGAAATCTTCAGATTATTTATCCTGACTAACTGGACCACTTTAGAAAACTTTTTTCCTAAACATGAAAAATTTCAAGTTGAATCAAAAACATCATAAAAATTCAAAACTTTATATCCTTACCATGGTTTTCGTAAAAATCACTGTACATGAAATTTTAATAAAAACAAAGGGAGTTCTATATTAATCTGTTAATTTTTGGGTCAACTTTAGAAATCCTTCATGTCTATGACTTTTTTCCAAAATTGCTCAGCTAGATACTTTGAAGATTTCCCTCATATTAATACAAAAGGATTTAATATTGTCAGAGTTTTTTTAATTATGATTTTTTTGAAAACTACTTCTTTAGCAAATCTTTTCACACAATCGACATGTCAGCTTCAACTTGAGCTTATTAGACGCAGAATATCACAAGATGTAATCCTATCAGAAGCAAAAAAAAATTAATACTGTAGTACAAAAATTATCAGCGATTAAACAACCTTCAAAAGTGGGTGTATGATGACTTTTGTTGCTCATTGTATTTAAAATTTTCAAAAACCATACATTAAAGGTTCTGGAGATCTTACAGAATTTTTATTTGTTAATAAAAAGTAACCATGAAAACTGCAATATTATTTTAAAAAGAACGCCTGGTATTTAATGGAGAATTATATAAGTATCAATTTACAGTAACGTATGTCTCAAAAGTTTTCCGAAAAAGTAAAAGTCGTTTTTTTTATTTATTACATTTTAACAATATTATTCTTATACAGTCCTAATTCAACTAAACATTTACGTGATGGATAAAGGCCCATGCTCCTCTATTGCATGTAATTTGGTTCTTACATGGCCAATCAGTCTTTGGATGGTAGAAATGTCTACTTCCCGAATTTTCTGAAACACTCTGCGTCTTACCTGCTCCTCATTTTGGGCTTCCTAACCCCCATCATATGTCTTTCTGCTCAAATGAGACTAAAACTCCTCAATGGGCCTCGCCTGAGGTACATTTGGAGGATTATCTGTCTTAGGGACAAAATTGATGCCTTTGTCGCTAACCAGTCTCTTGTTCTTCTGGCCTGGTAAGTCAGGCCAGAACATTATTTGGTCGTTGGGATGATATAAAATTTCGAAGTTTTGTGAGTCGTTTTTGTATGTAAATGTCTGCATTGATGGCTTCACCTCGAACACGTCTAACATGCGGTCGTGAAACACCAGCCTCTGATATGGCACACCACACCAAAATTTTATCTTAAAACTTGACTTTACCTTTGAATTTAACTTTGTCAGGCGCGTCTTGTACATTGTCCGTATAAAAAGCGTCATTATCTTTGATCTCCGAGTTGGACAACGTGGAATATTTTTCATCATCCATAACGATAACTTTTTCACGAAAATGAATGCGTCTCAAAGCACGGCAACACCTGGGAATTCTTTCCAACTGAGCGGCGCGCGGCGGTGTATTTTGGAGCCTTTCTTCTTTTACAACAATTTAGATTATTTCTGACTAATTTTCGACTAACAGTCGAGATTGAAATATGGTATTTTCGAGATAACTTACGCGTTGACATTCCCAATGTGTTTTTTGCTCTTTCAATCAACCTTCACTCATTAAGTCAGCTTAATGGATTATACCACCCAGCAAATATTTTTTCCCTTTTTTAATTTTTTTTTCTGATGTATAAACTAAAGCATTTAAACGCATGATACTGACTCGCCTCCAGGTCAGTATACTCGCACCAAAACCACTAACTAACACAACAGATCTGGCCCATTCATCCACACTTCCATACCAATAACACATTCACCAATTCATACTACGATCACCACCAACATTCACCCACAGGACTGATGGCTGACCGGCCCCTCTCAGCGGTAGGAAAAGGTCATATACTAACCCTAACCCTCGCTGACAACAGAAAGTTGTTCGTTCTGCACAATCCTATCGCATTGATAGATTATGAATTACGGATCCCACCCAGTAGTCTAACAAGAGGACTTCAACTACAAAAAAAAACTACCCTAAATACCGGACGGTGCTAACATACACCAGGAGATGCAAGCAAACCTGAACTATATACCTATATTTTAAGAATATTACACTACCCATAAATTTAAAGCCTGGATATTTGACTATTAAAGTGACAAAATAAACGTGTTATGATAATTACTATACAGGGTGATGCATAAAATAAAAATTGAACGTTACAAGTTTTTAAAAGAAAATTACAGATTATTTTCCGAACACGTCTCAGTGGCCCAGAATGTTCGAAAAAGCCGCTCTGCTGTATTATTACAGCTCTATTGGTTGTTTTCGTCGGTACAAATGAGTTATACTTTCTCGAAATATATATATATATATAGATGACGTTATTCAATCTTAGGGAAGCTAATAGGACGCTACAATAGCCGTAGTATTTATGATTAAATACGTTTTCAAACTTTAAACGCGTTTTTCTCGAAACAGTGTTTTTCAAATTGGTGTACAACGTAGCTAACTCAATTTTGATCCGATAGAATTGAAATTTTAATTGTAGCTTCTTAGGTATACTTATATATTATCTATCAAAGTACACACGATTTTTGCGATTGATAAATAATTAGATTTAACTTACTTTTACAATTTTGTAAAACAATTTACAAAATTTTGTTTCCAAGGCAACTTGGTCGGATCATGTTTATTATAAATTAATTTTATTGGATTTTTTTCGAAAACTGTTCACATATAAGTTATTTACATCGATATTTGTACATCTCCTTACGTGTGCTTAAATTGTTATCGACAGAATATTCATGAAATCAACATAAGGCATCTATAAGTATACCTACATTATTCCTTTCAACCATCATTTCGCTATATTATTAAGATCTTTTACTTGTAGTGAATATATACATATAATTATGTCGATGGTGATATAAAATAATATCTTTAAACAACCTTCCTGACAAAGTAATTTTTTTTTCTTCTTTGCTCAGTAGGTACATAAATGTTTATATTTGTACATATATGCCTTATGTATTGGCTATAAGTAGTGGCGGCTGGTGGAATTTAAAATGCTTGTACTTTCGTAAGGAAGCAAGGGACCCACACTATTTTTAGGAGGTAATTACTAGAGCCAATTGGAAGGATAGAATAGAAAAAAAAATCAAACAAAACTCGCGAATACAAATTTCAAAAAAGACTTTTTCATGTTTTTTCAATACTTACATTTAATAATACATAATATTATTAAATTGTTCTTTTGTTATTACACTTTGATGTTATACATATATAACATTTTTTTGATGTTATACATGTAATATATACAGTTCTCTATATCCCGACGTGTTTTTCAAGGGTTCTTCTAGCCACTTATACGCCAGTCAATAAAGCTCGAAAAGGGGTGAGTTTATGACACAATTGATACCTGAAATCCGACTACCTGATACTTTTAAGTTCAGTCCTTAGATGAAAACGTATATGAATTGGACTAGGAAATAGGTGCAATTTTTTTTAATAACAAATTAGTGAAAAAAACTGGAGTTTTTTCAGTTTTTCAGGAAAGTTGGAGAATTCAAAAACCTTTAAAATGAAAAAAAAAATCAAGTCAATCGGTATATTTTTTGCTGAGAAAACTCGGAAAAAAACGCAAAAAAATACATTTTCTTAATAAATTCGTAATTCGAGTATTTTTCCATTAGAAGAGTCAATTTTGTGGGAAAATGTAGGTAATATCACGAAGAATGAG
The DNA here is from genome assembly GCA_029963805.1 of Aromia moschata. Classification (NCBI taxonomy): domain Eukaryota; kingdom Metazoa; phylum Arthropoda; class Insecta; order Coleoptera; family Cerambycidae; genus Aromia; species Aromia moschata. Next base: position 345,456 of record JAPWTK010000387.1, read on the forward strand.
TGTGCAAAAACTGGATTATGTCTGATGAATAGTTTTTGCACAATAGTCGAATAAAGTTTTTTACATCGTATTTTGAATATTCCATAACACGTCGAGCGATAGATTAAATAACATTTTCTCGACGGATTCGGAAACTACAGAGTGTAAACTACAATTCGTCCATTTACTTTGTTTCATTTAAATGCCATTAAATTGGTGTAAAACGCCTCTGAACACCGCGCAAAATGTTCGGCGGCGCGCTGACAGCCGAGTGTGGAATAGGTGGCGGGGGAACGAGGGGAAGCGGCGGCAGCGAACAGCAAATTTCGCGCGGTGTTCAGAGGCGTTTTATACCAATTTAATGGCATTTAAATGGAACAAAGTAAACGGACGAATTGTAGTTTACACTCTGTAGTTTCCGAATCCGTCGAGAAAATGTTATTTAATCTATCGCTCGACGTGTTATGGAATATTCAAAATACGATGTAAAAAACTTTATTCGACTATTGTGCAAAAACTATTCATCAGACATAATCCAGTTTTTGCACACTCATTCTTCGTGATATTACCTACATTTTCCCGCAAGATTGACTCTTCTAATTCACAAATACTTGAATTACGAATTTATTAAGAAAAGGTAATTTTTTGCGTTTTTTCCGAGTTTTCTCAGCGAAAAATATATAAATTGACTTCATTTTTTTCATTTCAAAGGTTTTTGAATTCTCTACAGCTTTCCTATTGGATGTGATGTGATTGCTTCAATAGCTTTTCTTCTATAAGCAAAAAACTGAAAAAACTGCATTTTTTTCACTAATTTGTTATAAAAAAAAAGTGCAACTATTCCTAGTCCAATTCATATACGTTTTCATCTAAGGACTGAACTTAAAAGTATCCCGTAGTCGGATTTCAGGTATCAATCGTGTCATGTCAAAAAGCTCTATTGACTGGCCTATATCCAGGAAGTACTTTCCGGAACTTTATACATCCATGAATAAGAGATGAGAAGGCCTCGAAGCATGAAACCGTCATCGCCTGGGAAACAGCTTTAATTTATTATCAGCTTATTAGGAAGGTATTTCGATTTTTTATCAGGTGTTATAAATTTTTAAAACGCTAGTTAAAGAGATACGTGTATAGAAGTTTACACGGGGATTATATTCACTGTCAGTATAGCAGTATATCAGCATAGGCGGGACAAAATCAGTAACCGTCGTTTTCATAAAGTTGACACAAAAGTATTGATGAGAAGCATTGCTCATGAGTACTTGTAGATTTACTACTACTACCCACCAATTAAATCTAATTGCCAATTTTTGTGAAAAAAAAAACTGTTGTACGGGATAACCTCATATGTTTACATTAAAATGAAAATTCGAAGACTTACCAATACTGACGGCCCACCGATTGTTCATCAATTACACCGGTCAACAAAAGAACATTTTTATTTGAGTCTGTATTTTAATGACATCATTCTGATTCTCAAAGTCAAAGAATATCCAAAATGGTCGTTGATTTTTAAAAAAGTTTGCTTTTGTCACTTTTATAATGACTAAAAAATATTAGATTTTATATGACCAGATACGGGGACGTATACATATATACATGACCATATACGTGGGGCGAGTAAAAAGCAAATGTTATATTTACGTTCTTCATCGCTAGTGTAGAAATACAACACATTTTGTATGTTGCTAGGTTCAAAAATGGAATCAGAAGCTGTAAACCCGACGTAAACTCATTCTGCTATCCGATCAAACACACACAAAAAAATCGCTTTAGCTACACATTTAAATGTTTTTGAAGTGTATGAAGCTTATTAAAATCTACATTTCGAATTCAAGATAACAACTAATCTCCTCATTTCTCGTGTAATAACTGTAAAAACAATTTAGAAGGTAAGTAGGTAGATATGTAGTCGCAATATAACTTTTTAGCCATTTGGAATTATGTTTTCACCATTTTTTTCATCGCTTAAGATATATTTTTTTTATAATTAGCCTGGTATAGGGTAGAAAAAAAATATGCCAAACCACTAACAAGAATGTGGAGGGAACGAGATCATATTCAAACATGATCTTTTCGTATGGTTAATCCAAGTAAGCGCTAGGCTGGTAACAATATTAAAAAAGATTTTTTATTCAAATCTATCATCAGTGTTTGCTCCAGGGTCCGAAATTGTCTTGTACTTTCTTGTCAGGAACTAATAAATTTCCAAGTGCCTGACATCACAAACTTCTAGCAGCAGCTATGACAACAAAGAATGCGTGATCACTTCGAAAAATATGCATTTTTTAAACTGTTTTATATGTTCTGTTACAGTAGTAGTTTTTTTACTTTTAATAATAAAAATGAAACAAACCCATAGCAAAAGCTTGTTTTATTTTTACACTAGCGACCCGCCCCGGCTTAGCACGGAAATATGGAGACAAAAAAAAAACGTCATCAAAGTTGGCCGAGAAAAAAAAGACGTATTTCTATTCTTGATCGAATTTATAACCTTATATACTTGTCAAGACTGTCACATCATATGACAGCCATTGTTTATTTTACAAATTGTGACAGTCACTTGTATTTAACAAATACAACTACGGACTAAACACTACGTAACTACACTAATTTATTTTTATACAATTTATATTAGAGCGTTGTACCGAAAGCGCGCCGTTCACATGATTCAAATAGAGACTGGAGACCCCTGGCCGAGTCCCCGGTTATTTATTCAAAGCGACCGGCCTTCTAGAAGCGACCCTCTCGAACGGTGGAGACTACACCATCGCGATCCAGAGCCCGCTTGCTCGATGCTTCTCGAATATCATCGGGGCTTACGCATCGCGGTGCCGTGTCGTTAAATAATACCTGTGACGCTGCACGGTCGACCGGTCGGCGACGCACACTGCTGGTGCTTTCGCCACACTATATTATGATACAATAGAGTTCCAAAAATAGGGAAACTTCTTAAAATCCATACTTTCATTCTAATTGCTGCAAAAGCAATCTTTTTCGAGGAAAACCATTTTTTTTTCTAATTAGTAACGTGGAAGACAGGAAAATGAGGTATGCAGAACCCAAACGCAAATTTCATGGTGACCGGTGTTATTCGTGATGAAACGGGAAATTTCGACAATACTGCTCCAAATAATTTCCCACCATTTTCCCACGATTGCATCAATAAACGTAAAATTAATATAACACGAAACAAGATAATTATGTTTCCAAAATGTCCAAAAAATATTTTAGTCATGTTAGCAAAATACGATCTGTCAAAAATTGTGTAATGTCAAGTAAAAATGGTCGTTGGGAAAAGAAAAACAAAGGAAATTCAAGTTTCAAGTTTCTAGTTTTTGGATCTTGAGGTTAAAATTTTTAGCGTTAGCAGTTTTTGAGTAATCAGAAGAAAATCGTCAAAAAAAAATTTTACTTGTCATTTAAAAGGTCCATAGACCTTAATAATTTTTTTCGATGTTAATCATAAAGGTCTTTTAGATAATTTAATTCTCTTTAATTTGAAACCCCAATTAGAAAAAATAAAGAAAAAACAACTAAAACCATGTATTCCCTTTTATAGGTCGTTCTTTCGAATGGTTAATTTTTTCGTTAAAATTTGCAAAAAAATTGATGCAACCTTCAATATTTAACACAAACTATTAAAAAATGCGATTTTTTTTCAAGATTCTTTTTTTTTAAATCGCAATTTCAGCTATGTTATCGTCCTTTATACCACTCAAAAACAAATAGAAAAGTGCACTCGAGACGTGTACTTGAAGGAAACGTAATGAGAACAATTTAATTTTCTCATTTTTGAGGTTACAATAACTAGATATGGCAAAATCAAAGGATGATATTTCTCGTTTTTTTACCAGTTGCGGGATCATTGACGCAAAAGAAGAATTTTGAAAAATAATTAGTAGGTACTCTAGAGGTTTTTGGGGTCGCTGATCACGATTCTGATGTCAGAATTTCAAAATTCAAGATGGATCCAATATGGCCACCATCTCGAATCAAATTTCAAATTTTTCGATTATTTTGAAAACTTTGTAAACCAGGGGTTTTCGGGGTCGCTAATCACGATCCCTATGTCAGAATTTTAAAATTCAGGATGGTAGATATGACGTGGCGACCATTTTGAAGCAAATTTCGAAATCCTGAATTTTTAAATTCTTCGTGATTAGCGACCCCGAAAACCCCAAGTTTACAAAGTTTGAGTCAACATAATCGAAAAATTTGAAATTTGACTGGGGATGGTGGCCATATTGGATCCGCCATTTGGAATTTTGAAATTCTGACATCAGGATCGTGATCACGACCCCAAAAACCCCTAAAGCACTAATAATTTTTCAAAATTCTTCTTTTGCGTCAATGATCCCGCAGCTGATAAAAAAACGAGAAATATCACCCTTTGAATTTTGCCATATCTAGTTATTGTAACCTCAAAAATGAGAAAATTAAATTGTTCCCATTGCGTTTCCTTCAAGTACACGGCTCGAGTGCACATTTCTATTTGTTTTTGAGTGGTATAAAGGACGATAACATAGATGAAATTGCGATTTAAAAAAAGAATCTTGAAATAATAGCGTTTTTTTAATAGTTTTTGTTAAAAAATTGAAGGTTACATCAATTTTTTTGCAAATTTTTACGATTCCATTCGAAAGAGCGACCTCGAAAACATGGGAATACCTATGTATTCCCATGTTTTCGAGGTCGCTCGAACTAAAAAAGTAACTAAAAAGTAACTAAAACTATTTTAGTTATTTTTTCTTTAATTTTTCTATCAGTAATATGAGCCTCTAAGTTCATGTCTCTTGACAGTGCACTTGGGCGTTAAAGGGTTAAACCTCATAGTGAAGCTGATAACCGCATAAAACGTATCGTTATGCGTTTCAGCGAAAATAATATAATAGAGTACCTCCGTGGCACAACTGTAGTATTTGATAAACCAGAATTAACCATGTAATTTAATTTAATAAACCATGTAATTATGCTCTTATGCTAAATTATAACCATTATCAACAAATACGCGTGAGTGTAACGCAGACTATAAATAAAGAAATTAATTGGAAAATCTGCTTTTCATTTGCTTAACGCAATAGAAATACACTGCGTGCACTGCTGATTGCCGATCTTAGCAAAGGAACTTAATTTCGCCAAATATGCTAGCGCCAAACTGTGATGCGGCTGATAGTCCTAGCGCCAAACCGGCCGCGCCTAACTTCCTGCGCCAAATAGGCCGCGCCTAACTTCCTGCGCCAAATAGGCCGCGCCAAACTGTCCTTGTCCGCTCCCACACAAACGTCAAATTTGGACTCATCACTCCAAATTACATTATGCCATTGTCTTTGAGTCCAATTTTGATGTTCCCGAGCCCATTTCAGTCTATTGCATTTTTGCAATTTTGTTAATAATGGCTTTTCTTTTGCCTGCTGAAAATAAAAAGTTACCGTCTAACAAATTCTATCCAAAAAATGTAGAAATATTACCTTATAAAATTTGTATCCTATTTTCCTTACAGTTCTCTTTGTTGTAGATAATAAAACATCTTTGTTTATACGGTCCCTCCATAAAACAGTTATTTCTTTGGTATTAGATCGCCGATTTGTTTTTACAATAATTCTTCGTAACGCTCTTTTATTTGCTTTCGTAATTTTAGATGGTCGGCCGGTTTTGGTTTTCTGATTGACTCCGCCAGTTGCTTTATAAAAATTAATAATGTCTTGAATAGTAGAACGCGGTACTGAGTGCGAAACTGAGACGTGCCGACTCCGACGTGCCGAAATGCCATTTTTATAGGCCTTAATAATTGAGGAGCTTGCTGCAAGAACGATGCAGCTTAATTTTCAACGCGTGACGAGGTTAGCTGCTTATCATTTCGATACAAATTTTAGACGTAATTTAACGCAAATTTGACGCAGCTCAGCATATGTCAGTACGTATACTCCATGCACTGAGATGTGTGGAATTTGCGTTAAATAACGCCTAATATTTTTATCGAAATTATAAGCAGCTAACCTCGTCACGCGTTGAAAATGGAGCTGCATTGTTCTTACAGCAGGGTCCTCAATTGATAATCGAAGATCTTCACTTAAAGGTTTTCCTAGAGGCATTCTGCTTTAAAAATTAATTATAACTAATTTTGACAACTGTCTTGTTGATTTATTTAATAAGGGTTTTGTTTTAGCTAGCGTAGTCGTTTTCATGGCAATTACGATAAGTGGCCTATACTATTCTGACCCATCAGCTGGTTGTTATTTTTGTGTTAAATAAATATTGTTTATTATGTAATTTGATTATAATTTTCAGTATTTGCAAGTTAAACTTGTATATTTTAAAGCAGTTGAAATAATTTTGACAAAATATTTTATAAATGAAATAGATTTCACATTATGTTCAATCACATAGTTAGAAATGTTTACCGGCCGAACTATTATGAGCCTGGGCTCGTACATTAAGATAAAAGTTATGATCATTTTAATTCGTAAAGAGTAAATTACACTGTTCTGCATGAAAATCCTCCACGCCAAACTAATGTGCTATTTGGATCATTTCTACTTATGTAACCCTTATATTACACCGACCTGTAAATTGTCGTATCACGTAGCAAAATCTAGAGAACATCAACAACATGTTTTGATCGATTGCAAAGCAGGTATAAGGATGTTTTGTTTAAGGATGCAGTTTTATTGTTTAATGGAAACAAACAATCATCTGTTCCCGTGGGTTATGCTGTAGGTAAATATGAAAAAAACGTACGAGAACATGCGCATATTACTTCAAAGCATAAAATACGAAGATCATAAATGGAATATCTGTGCCGATCTAAAAGTTGTTGCACTACTTACAGAATTGCAGAGTGGCTACACCAAATATTGTTGTTTTTTATGCGAATGAGATAGCAGAGCCAGAAACGAACAGTATGTCGTTAAAGAATGGCCGTTACGTGAAAACATTGTGCCCGATCTGAAAAACGTCCTTAATGAACCCTTAGCAGAGCAGCAGAAAATGTACTTACTTCCACTGCATATAAAACTAGGGTTTATAAAAAAAAATGTTAAAGCCTTATAAGTGAGACAAAGCTTAAAGAAGAATTGTTCACAGGGCCGTAAATACGAGACCTTTTTAAAAAAGAAAATTTTGAAACTACACTTTCGAGAAAAGAAAATAGGACGTGGACTGCCTTCAAAAATGTATGTAGCAACTTCCTAGGTAACAAGAAATCCGAGAACTACAAAGATCTAGTTGAAAAACTTATACAATCTTATAAAACGTTAGATTGCAACATGTCACTTAAGCTGCATTTTCTTCACTCCCATTTGGAATACTTTCCTGACAATTTAGGTGCAGTTCCAGACCAACAAGGCGAAATATTTCACCAGCAAATTGCTCAAATGGAGAAGCGGTATAGTGGAAAATGGACCCCAAATATGTTAGCGGACCACTGTTGGACTCTCAAACGTGAAACTGATCACGGTGAGTACAAGCGAAAAGAGACAGGAAAATAATTTATTTATTGTATTTTATGAAAAACAGTGATTTTGTTTTATTTTTAATCTTCAAAAATTCACTAGATTGCTTATATTTAGTTTGGATTTATCATATTTTATATTCTCCATCCCTTCTCTAAAAACGTATGGGTGATAGGATAAAACCGAGCTCATATTTGAATTCAGCATATTACAGTAGACACAAAAAACTTCCGGGAGGGAAAATTTCAGGGAGCGATAAAAAATTCCAAAGTGCAGAACAGTGTTATTATTTATATTACGCAAACATTAACATAAAGTCCTGCTACAAAAAAAAAAACTGAAACGCCCTGTATAGTGTTACAAGTGGCGAGTAAACGTAGTAACCGCAAATAGTAGGAGATCTTGCTTGACTTTTAATGAAGCTGTCGTTTAAAAGTTAAAAATTTATTTTCTACCATGAAAATGTTCTCCGATAAATAATCGAATGCCCTTTAGCGGGTAAATGAGTCTGAACTATTACTATATGTAAGTTGGCTTAAATCGATTTATTTTATGTCAAGAAGTCTTTGATATTACGTTGTATTACTTTGATACGCGTTGATACTAATGGATCGTATAGCAAAATGTTTAGATATTAGGGGATTTCCAACGAAATCTGGGGAAAGTTCGGTCAGGTCTTGTAAAATACGAGGCAAGATAGCGAGCTCTGACTCATCGTGGAAGTTTTACGACAGATCCGAAAAGCTGCCGTAAAACCATATCTAACTTTGGCTATATCCCTTCCTCTACGCGTGACCAATACTATAGTCGACGAAATAAATATAATGGGAGCATAAATTAACATCCTGAATTGACATTTTATTGAGTAGAACTTAAATAATAATTTTGAAGGCATGTGTTATGTGAAAAACATGTACTCGGCTAGTAGGCCAGTCAATAGAGCTTTTTGACATGACACGATTGATACCTGAAATCCGACTACGGGATACTTTTAAGTTCAGTCCTTAGATGAAAACGTATATGAATTGGACTAGGAAATAGTTGCACTTTTTTGTTTAATAACAAATTAGTGAAAAAAAAATGGAGTTTTTTCAGTTTTTTGCTTATAGAAGAAAAGCTATTGAAGCAATCACATCGCATCCAATAGGAAAGTTGTAGACAATTCAAAAAACCTTTAAAATTAAAAAAAAATCAAGTCAATCGGTATATTTTTCGCTGAGAAAACTCGGAAAAAACGCAAAAAATTACCTTTTCTTAATAAATTCATAATTCGAGTATTTTTGCATTAGAAGAGTTAATCTTGTGGGAAAATGTAGGTGAAACCACGAAGAATGAGTGTGCAAAAACTGGATTATGTCCGACGAATAGTTTTTGCACAATAGTCGAATAAAGTTTTTTACATCGTATTTTGAATATTCCATAACACGTCGAGCGATAGATTAAATAACATTTTCTCGACGGATTCGGAAACTACAGAGTGTAAACTACAATTTATCCATTTACTTTGTTTCATTTAAATGCCATTAAATTGGTGTAAAACGCCTCTGAACACCGCGCGAAATTTGTTGGTCGCTGCCGCCGCTTCCCCTCGCTCCCCCGCTAACTATACCACGCTCGGCTGTCAGCGCGCCGCCGAACATTTTGCGCGGTGTTCAGAGGCGTTTTACACCAATTTAATGGCATTTAAATGAAACCAAGTAAATGGACGAATTGTAGTTTACACTCTGTAGTTTCCGAATCCGTCGAGAAAATGTTATTTAATCTATCGCTCGACGTGTTATGGAGTATTCAAAATACGATGTAAAAAAACTTTATTCGACTATTGTGCAAAAACTATTCATCGGACATAATCCAGTTTTTGCATACTCATTCTTCGTGATATTACCTACATTTTCCCACAAGATTGACTCCTCTAATGCAAAAAATACTCGAATTACGAATTTATTAAGAAAAGGTAATTTTTTGCGTTTTTTCCGAGTTTTCTCAGCGAAAAATGTAGCGATTGACTTGATTTTTTTTCATTTTAAAGGTTTTTGAATTCCCTACAACTTTCCTATTGGATGCGATGTACTTGCTTCAATAGCTTTTCTTCTATAAGCAAAAAACTGAAAAAACTCCATTTTTTGTCACTAATTTGTTATTAAAAAAAAAGTGCAACTATTTCTTAGTCCAATTCATATACGTTTGCATCTAAGGACTGAACTTAAAAGTATCCCGTAGTCGGATTTCAGGTATCAATCGTGTCATAAACTCACCCCTTTTTTGAGCTCTATTGACTGGCGTATAGGGTATTCCTCGAAAACTACTGCTCTATCTAGTAAAGAGTGGAGAGACGTGATCTTATGATCTGCATTTTGTTATCATGGAAATTTACCGTTACCATGGGTTCTTCCAAAGATGAACTCTTTATCTGGAGGTCGTATTGGAAGATCAAATTCGTCTTCCTAACACATATTGGATTTTTTAACATCTTAACTTTATGGTTCACATCGGTCGACTCGTAAAAACTGTTTCAAGAAGCTGATATTGACATTTTAGAGTGATCGATCGTGTAGTTTTGATTGAAACCCCATACAAAAACAATGAGGCATAATAACATGTAGAGTTTTATAGCCATGGCAAGTAATATCAGTATCACACAACGGCATCAAACCCATTAACGTCCAAACGACGTCAATTTTTAGTAAGTTTTCAACGGGTTTATTTTGTATGTTATTGGACTAAAAAAAATTGCGTTACCACTATTACGACGCAAAATTTGATGCTCTTTCAGAATCCCAGCTCAAAATCCCGATTAGACATCAAGAAAAAAAAATATGGCCAATTTAAATATGAAAAACGTGAAAATTTTCAAAAACATTTTTTTCTGATTTTTTTTTGCTGTGTTACCGGAAGAAATTCATGCTCTAATCATGATCAGGGGTGATCACGATTGTTGAAGTTTAACAGAGAATTTTTATATAATCATTGAATCACTCCTTTTTTACAATATGGCGATCAGAACGTAATAATTCTATGAAAACTTTAGCTAATTTTTTTTTCGGAATCTATGGACTTTTGCAAAAATTATCTAAGAACAAAAATGTCTTAGAATTAGTCAAAGAATGCCCTCAGAATTTTTAGAGATTATTTTTGATTTTTCAAAAATGGCGAAAAATTTAAATTTTCAAAAATTGTTTTTAATTCTGAAAAAATTTGAGGGCATTCTTTGGTCGATTCTAAGATATTTTTATTTCTTAAAAAATGTTTACCAAACTCAATAGTTTTCGAAAAAAAAAAATTATCAAAGTTTAAATCACATATTTCACTCAATCAAGAGCATAAAATGTTGTGTCGGAATAGTGGTAATGCAATTTTTTTTAGTCCAATAATATACAAAATAAACCCGTTGAAAACGTACTAAAAATTGACGTCGTTTGGGCGTTGGATTAAAACAAAATCGATGTATATGAAGTTACTACTTACACACTTTTACTATTTACACACTAAAAATTAAATCGTCATATTTATAATTTATCCAAAGGGGGAATCCGCGGGTCTAATTTTGTACAAAAGATTTCCTCTAATGAATTCCTTGAGATTTTCCCCTGAATTCCCCTAAGATTTCCTCAGAATTCCCCAAAACTTCACCCAAATTCCTTCGGATTTCCTAGACAGTGTACACCAGACAAGTTTCCCCCTCGAATTTATCTTGTTCCATATGCCATTAACATTATTTCGCTTTTATTTCGTATCATTTTTAACACTTTTTTAGACTTTAACTAGTGGCGTATTTTTATTCTTTTCAAAATATTAACTTAATTTGAAGGCATAATTTAATTTAGCACTGATGAAGAAACTATGCCATACCTTCACATTCATTTTGTCTACTGTAATATAAGCTTTGCTTAATGCATATCACAAGAGTTGTTTTACTGCGACCTAACCACAATTTGGAATCTGACAGTTACGATAACAATACTCAGAAAGGAATATAAAACCTACAATAAATAAATAACAATAAACAGTATCAGCTCATCCTGGATCTTATCTTCTACCCTTATCTCGTAGCTGTAAATTTGATAACGTACGCAACTATTTATTCTGTAAAATGAATTGTCATTACGACGACTTTTCAAATTTATTTGTTTAAGAATTTGCAGTAGAATGATAACAAGTTTACAACTGTTTTACACACACCAATTTTTCTCACAATAAATTGTACAAATTGACCAATTTATTTTAATACGTGTAAAACAGAAATTTTACTCAATATGTCCACAATAAATTGTAGAATTAGAACTTGCTTTAATTTCTTGACCAATTTTAGGGGTATTTAGTCAACTTTTTACATTTATTTTCATGAATCAATCAAAAATCAAAAGCGACATATGTACATATACAGAGTGACCCATTTGAAAGCGGGTCACCCTTATAACTTTTTTATTTATGGAGCGATTTTGACCAAATTTGGGCAAAAGGGAGAAGGAGGGAAAGTGTACTTTGGGGCCAAGTGGCGCCCCATTTTTTTTAAAAACCAAGTTCTCCTAGATCACTTTTGCAGACTGAAAATTTTAAATACCATATTAGCGATTTTTTTAGAAAAAAATCTGCGCCTGATCTGCCACTGAATTCGGCGTCCCCGAAAATGGGTCTCTTCCAAATTTCATGAAAAAATATTGGATATTAATGATTTTACGACTAAATGGCGATCCGGGATGTTCATTTTGAATTTAAGCTTCTTATCCAGTAATCCATGTAATAACAAATGAATGTTTTAATTTAAATGTAATTTTCGATTAGGTCTAATAAAATACACATTGTATTTATTAAATACAATTTTTTTTACTATTTTCTTAATAATTTATGTTAATAAAGAATTTACATAACACATAACATTAATTTTAAATTCTGGACTATTCAACCAAGCCTCCATTTAACTGAATACATTTATTATGTATATCGTCTTTCAAAATTAGCCATAACATTAGACAATTGGTTTGGTGTAATTTCAGCGAGTGCCTGTCTTATCCTTTCACGAAGTTCGTCTGCGTTGGTTGGAAGGGTATCGTAAACTTTTTTCTTTAATAAACCCCCATTGAAAAAATCTAAGGAGGTTAAGTCGAGAGACGGGAGGAAACTCCACTATTAATCCACTATTTCGTCCTATCCACCGATTAGGAAAATGCTCTTCCAACCACGCCCTCACAGTCCTGGCATTGTGGATAGGACAGCCATCTAACTGAAACATTAGATCAGCAACTTCTGCTAGTGGAAGTTCATCCATAGCATCGGAAAACTCATTATTCAAAAAATTTAAAGAATTTTGGCTGTTCAAATTGCCTTCGAAAAGGAATGGGCTAATTATTCTGGTATTTAATATGTCGCACAATACATTTACTTTTTGTGAATACTGTCGTCTACAATTTATTAACCATTCTGGATTTTTTTGTGCCCAATGCCTCATATTTTGTGAATTAACCGTTCCATTAGTTGTGAATGTTGCCTCGTCACTAAACAATTTTCTTTTAGAAAATTCCTGTTATTAAGATATTCTCCTTGGCACCATAAACAATATTCTATTCGCTTATAATTGTCACCTTCTTCTAAGGTGTGCAGAAATTTCGGCTTAAAGAGCTTCATATTGTTGTACTTTTTAAGGTATCTCCTTATTGTTTTCTGTGGTAACTGTCCAAACTTGCAATTCTTAAACTGTTTGTCGGATTTGCGGTGAAATAATTTCAAATATTCGTTCATTGTTTCTTCTTTGCCGTTGTAGATTATTTTTTAAAATGTGCTTAGATACAGCTTCGTATCCGTTAAAAATATTGCATACTCGCCCAACGGTAGACTTGCTAATGTTATGAAGCTCTGGATGTCTATTATTAAAAAATCGATGTACTTCCCTTTCAGACCTGCCAATGTCACCACGAAGTTTTACTATTTCAATTTTATGTAGTAAAGTTAAATTACCAGCCATACTTATTTGGTAGTGTAGTGTACTTAAGGAACAATACGTAAATTTCACTACTGACCTAACAAAATGACATTTCGTTTTTATAAAAACATTCATTTGTTATTACATGGATTACTGGATAAGAGCTTAAATTCATAATGAACAGTCCGAATCCCCATTTAGTCGTACGATCATTAATATCCAAAATTTTTTCATGAAATTTGGAAGAGACCCATTTTCGGGGACGCCGAATTCAGTGGCGCGGGCAGATTTTTTCTAAAAAAAAAAAATCGCTAATATGGTATTTAAAATTGTCAGTATGTAAAAGTGATCTAGTAGCCCTTGGTTTTAAAAAAATGGGACGCCACTTGGCCCCAAAGTACACTTTCCCCCCTTCTCTCTTTTGCTCAAATTTGGTCAAAATCGCTCCATAAATAAAAAAGTTAAGAGGGTGGCCCGCTTTCAAATGGGTCACTCTGTACGTATGTCTATTTGAGTTATACAAGTCGTTATAAAAAAAACTGTTCTTGCGAACTTTAATCGATACTGAACGGTCAGAGGACATTATTAGCATAGCAGTTGCATTTTCTTAACCTCATTTTAGATCAGAAGAATCATGTTTCATCAATTAAATTCAAAATAAAAAAAAAAAAACAAAACACCAAAAAAGACAAAAAAACAATAATTTGCACAAACACGACCTGCAGATTCCAAATATGTGAAAATATACCGGATGTCCTATTTAAAAATCAAAAGTTGCATGCATTTCCGGTGAAATTGGAAGTTGCATTAATATGCTGTGTAGACCATTAATTGGCATTTATACCAAATATTACATACACCAAAGTTCATGTTCAAAAGTGATTCCGATGACACCTGGTATACTCGACCGTATGTCCGTTAGATGTAGTCATATGCATTTTATACATACAGTGCGCGTCTAAAGTATGAAATACGTAAATTCAGTAAATGTGAAACAAAAAATTTTTGGAAAAAATTCTCGAACAGGTCGAATTTGTTTAATAGAAACACACATTTTTAAGGGAACGTCTATTTTCAGATGTCATTTGTTGTTGAGTAATGAAAAAAAATTAATAATTTGAGTAATGACGTCATCAACTTATTTTTCAAAAGGCAACCCCCCCCCCATTTTTTTAATTTAATTTGAGAGACCCTTTCATTGTCGATTTAATGGCATAAAAATGTTGCCACCTTACATAACAAAATTTTTGAGTAAATGACAATTGAATGTTACAGAATGAAAAATATATTTTTCACAACAAATAAACGAAAATTTCTTTAATAAGCAAATACAATTTTAAATTAAGTGTTCTAAATGCCGTCCATCAAATTCTTGGCAATATGCAAGCCTGTATACAAATTCTTCTTGTACAGTCTGACTTCCGGGGTAATGGATCCCATTTTCGGCTAAATTGTGTGGTCTTCTGCAGAAAACTTTTGATTTTAAATATCCCCATAAAAAATAATCAAGTGTTGTAAGATCTAGGGATCTCGCGGGCCATTCTATCGGTCCTCGTGTGCCAATCCACCTCTGAGGAAAGATGACGTCTAAATATTCACGAACTGAGCGCGTATAATGAGGGGGTGCTCCGTCATGCTGAAACCGGAGTGTGTTATCTGGAATGTCAGGATCATTCTTGTTTGGGAAAATTACTGCAAGCGGTGGAACTAGATCATTTTGCAAGAACTCCAGATATCTTTCTCTTGTGAGAGTTTCTTCAAAGAAGAAAGGCCTTATTATTCTGTTTGCGACTATTCCGGCCCACACATTTAATTTCTGCGGATGTTGAGTATGTGCTTCGATGATCCAATGAGGATTCGTCCGACTCCAATAGGTACCTGTAATTTTGACGGTTCACTGTGCCGTTCAATTGTCATTTACTCAAAAATTTTGTTATGTAACATTTTTATGCCGTTAAATCGACAATGAAAGGGTCTTTCAAATTAAATTTAAAAAAATGGGGGGGGGGGGGTAGCATGATGAAAAATAAGCTGATGAAGTCATTACTCAAATTATTATATTATATGATTGTCATTACTCAATTTTTTTTTTCATTACTCAAAAAGAAATGACATCTGAAAATAGACGTTCCCTCAAAAATGTGTGTTTTTATTAAACAAAATCGACCTGTTCGAGAATTTTTTCCAAAAATTTTTTGTTTCATATTTAGTGAATTTATTCCATACTTTAGGCGTGCACAGTATATCATTTTCTAATTAATAGATAAGGTATGCAGTATACATCCAAAAACGTTTGTTAACTGAAGTATTTCTGCCGTAAGCATTTTTTTAATACGTTCTCTATCGCTAACGGAGGCATTATCTACGAATGTGCGTACACCTACATAAAATACTTACGTTGTTTCATGTTAGGAAATCAATTTTCAACATCTAACTTCCGTTTCAACAAAATTTTAGCTTAATTGAAAAAACAGTTAACTTGGTTTCTATAATTGCACACTTATGCATTTAGATATAAATGTATACGTGTGCAGTTTTGATATCATCATGTAGGATGATGTCTATTGTTTGAGTAGGTATGAATAGGGTTCTACAGGTGCTACTGAAAAGAGGATTTTTGATATTTTTCATATTCCAACATTTAATTTCGACAGTCACTTTAGGAATCAAAATACAATTTTGTTGGATTCAGATTGGTAATCAGCGCATTCAAAAAACCCCTTTCTTACTTGGAATTTTCGTTCGGATAAGTAGGTACATATTATGAAATATACATACATACTTTGGTAAATACTTGGTAAATATTATACAAGTACCTAACTGTAATGTTTAAATAATGAGTCTAAATATATAATTTTCTTGGCAAATAAGTAGATCAAGTTGAGCTATGTTAATATATACAAACATAATTATGCACTCTTAAATATTTGTGTATCTGTTGAATTCACTCGAATACATGTCTTTGTTATTACGAAAATTCTAATTGTCCTTATTTAAAAGGGTTTTATATACCACAGGCTTAGTAAAATTTAAAAATTATTATTCAATGATGACTGTAAAACAATATACTTTTTTGATTAATATTTACTTAACCAATCACTAACAACGCAACCAAACGCGAAACCTATACAAAATGTTAAAATAAAACCGGTAATAAAACGTACCTCTTTTTTATTTTTTTTACAGATGGACGTATATACATACATTATGTATGTATGTATGTACGGACATTCAATAATAATATAAGTATGATACATATGTACATATATTTGTGTATTTATTAAATTAGACGTCTGTACAAGTCGAGTACAAGTATTGTAAGATTACTTAGTCATAGATAGGAATATGTAGTTAACGCTCTTATAAGTATAATTTAAAGTTACCTACACATACCTACAGTGGTGGCCCATAAAATAAGAGTGTCAAACAAAGTTCACCAAAATTCAATAAATTTCGTGAGCTCTTGATCAGATAAAATAAATTAATTCATTTCGTGTGCACACACCTTTAGGCTTCATTGCTGGAGTATTGTAAACCAATTTCATGTTTCTTATTTCCGAACACAAAAACTTGTTTACTGTTTGAGCCAAATTCCACTGGACAAAAAAATAAAGAGTGTTTTTCTTTTATGCCCATTGCTATTCGCATGACAATTTCGTGAAGAATACAGTAACTATCAACGAAATTGGCACATTATTTTCAGTGACGAAACAAAAATAAATATCTGGATCAGATGGAAGATTGTATGTACGTGCGAAGATGTAAGAATGAGGAATCGGCAAACAAAAATATGCAGTGGGAAGAAGTTAAGGTTATTCCATCCCTGTAGAAACTTGCAGAAAATTGATCGATTCAATGCCAAGCAGATGCGAAGCTGTTCTTAAAAACAAAGGTCATTCTACAAAGTACTAATGTAGTAATAATATTATCAGGATTTGTAACAGTTATTGTTATTCGCAGCTTTCTTTGTACAATACTCTTATTTTTTTTGTCCATGTTTAATATCCATTGGAATTTATTATGTATTTATATCTTTGAATAAAATACTAAATACTAAACTAAAGGTGTTTTTATAAACTAAAAATATATATTTAATTTTTTAAATGTGCTGCACATTAAATGTTATGAAATAACTTGAATAAAATCACTTCACTCTTATTTTTTTGACCACTATTGTATGTACATATGTATATTGGAAGACCCTATAGATTTTTTAAGATTTTCGTGAATTTTAGTGCGTTTTAAGCTTGCCAACATTTTAAATGTTTTATGACAGTGGATTACTACATGAACACATTGGGAAATAGTAAACTCAAATAGAACTACTACGTAATTTGCATTGGGTTATATTTTTAACTGTTCAAGGTCAAGTTCAAATGATCTCATTCAAAACTGTGAAGAATGAAAACATCGGCAATCAAATTGCGAGAATCACAAAGAGTTACATATTTAATAGTTTTATCGTGTTATTCTATTCCGTCAATAATTTATCACATCAGTGTGATCAAGATGCTTACAAGTTTGGCACCCTATGTATTTCTAATTACTAATTTTAATTACATATAATTATGTAACAAGATAATATCGCTTCACGTAGGTATATGTATTATTTATTTTGTTTGGGACTATTATTTTAAAATTTGGTGCATCTTGTCACTGCGTATTGAGCCAATAGTTAAATTAATTAAATAATAATCATTTTCACGAATATTAAAATGTAGGTACATAAGGACAAGCCTGTCAACGATTACCTATTATAAATTTTCTTTTTCTGTTTATATATTCCGAACAGGCCCAGAGAGGAAACAGCACTTTTAAATATTGAGATGTGAATGCGTTGTGAAGAAGTCAACACAGGAAGTTGAAGTCTGCAGGGTCTATCAAATACATAAAGTATAAAGTACAGTACCCTAATAATAAACGAGTCGTTGATTTGTAAATGCCGAAAGTGATGTTTGTTTCAAATTGGGCGTCAACAAAATAATAGACTCATTAAGACTGGCTTGTTATTGTCAGTAATGTCAGTACACTGCTAAAATTAAAGCAAAAAATATTACGTACTATATCGAAAATAAAAAAAATTATTATCATAAATGGATACCGTAATTAAAGTCCGAAAAAAATAATAAAACACGGCGAGTGTCATAAAAAAAGTAATGATTAATAAAATTAATTGCAAAATACAAAAACATGCTTAAGAAGGCCTTGCAAAAATCAACAATATAAAAAATCAAATAACATTGATCATACGACGATTATTGCCATTACAATGTCACTTACCTACGCCATATTTTTTAATCTTAGTTGGAATCCACATTTTTATTTAATACACGGAAAACATTACATTTTAAAATACACAACAACATTCACATACACTTAAATCAATAGCAGTCTCATCTGATACGCGGCCATTGTTTAGACTGTCAAATGTCTACCAAAGAAGATAAGAGAAAAGAGACTGCCGAAATGAGTGTACGATAAATGTATAGTGGTCATTCTATCCACTCATAGATGGCGCATGTTATACAAATTCAAAAGAAAAGTAGGTAGCCTACAATATTAATGTTTTCATTAATTCATATTTTAAATTATAAGAATTGATTTACGTAAGTAAATAATTCATGCTATTCCTAAATAAATACTTTCCAGGCACCATTTTAAATTGTAAAAATATAAAAAATTCGTTTAACAAAAATAAACTATCCTAGGTAGAATGTCATAAGGCCTCTATTATAGGTATATCTGTATGTACATTTGTACTATGTATGTATATGTACGTAGGTAGATAATACTTACACAGACATACATACACATTTAACAACTACCAAAATCAAGTTATTACCTCGGTAAAATATTTGTTGACTGAAATTTTATTATCTACCACCAGCAATATGATTTTGAAGAATACATAATGTACTTACCCATACAATTTTACAATTAAAAAATAATAATGGTATGAGCAGATATATTCTTTTACTCTGTAGTCTTGATCATAATAATTAGATTTCACTTTACAGAAATCTGCTAGAAATTATAAGCTATTAATGAATTTGAATTAGGTATATACATGTAAGATGTTATGTTATGTATGTTTTTTTTTAATTTTAACAATATTTTTAACACTATTTTGTTTTACATACCTACATACCTGCATACTGCAGCAGTAGGCATGCAGCTACGTCTAACTGCTCGTATATATATAGATATATTTTTCTATAATTATTTTTGATAATAAAAAAAAATACAATTTTTGTTCCGATCGATTTTGTTGCTTTGTAAATCCTTGGAAAGGTTGTGTCTTCCATCTGAAAACATAGTATATCTCATCACTCATTAGTAGGGTTCGGAAATGTGTGCTGCAACGCAGGGCTCAGCACTATAAAACTCTATGATGAAAGCATAATGCGTGTTTTTTTTAAGCGTCTTGTATATTAAATACGCGTGTATTTCTTGTTCCTGCATACGTACGCCATTGACCGATCCTGCTGAGGCGCCAGGACCCGCGTATGCGCAGTACTACGTCATCCTGGTGTGGGAGGGCAGGATATTCTTAATTCTTACGCAGTTTAACACGCGAGACGGCAAACATTTCGACTACTCATCAGAAATGAAATACAGGTTGTTATCCTATTTTTTTTTAAATAAAGGAACAATGTTAATCCATAAATGGCAACTTGTCACATACATATTTTTTTATTTGTTGCAAATTATACATTTTCTTCGTATTTTTTTTATTTCTCCATCATACTGAATAAGGGAAAATTGATATATTGGAGCTACAAGCTACAGATATATCTAACACTATCTGTTGTTTCGCATTTTGTAAAAATAAATGCACAACACTGTTGATTTCAGTCAATGTCTAGTTTTTTTAGAAGAAAACCGGGTTCTTTTCATGAATTTCCCATTGTTTGTGTATTTCTATAATATTTAAGTATACTGCAAAAAAAAAATACAATATTAAAAATAACATAAAATAGAAGGGACATACAATAATACAGAAACATATAGAAGTGAGTTATTGAAAAAGGCCCATAACTTTTTCATATTCTATGTGAATTTAAAATTCATTTCTAGATGTGGTTGAAGCAAAAAGGATTTTATTACCACATAAGAGTGGTGTAAATGAAACGGTAAAGGATACTGGATACTGTTTTTTGCTGGTTAGAATTTGATTAGAGGCCAATATTATTTGATAAGCTGAGAGATATATGGTATGGTCATTTTTTAGCCTTTTGCATGTTTGCTATGTTATGAAATTATTGCTGATACAGAACTACTACGAACCCCCACGACATACAACGCGAATTACCTGTGTCGATCGCTCTATGCCAGTTTTAATAATTGATAGTTTGATAAACATTTGATGTCTTTTTTTGTCTTATATTGAGTTATACTTCAGGAATGTGCCAAATACTAATACTAAAAATAATTTCAGTAAGAACTTTTTGTGAAGTTGGTAGGATTACAATTACAGTGGGTATTGTCTATGCGTGGCATAGTAAATGATGTGCTTCTTTCAGTAAGTACAAATTCAATGACAGAAAGTGTCTAACTAATAATTTTATTGGATACTTTTATTTCATTGGATACTTTTAATGAATAGCAGTAATATTAATAAGTATATATTTATAAAGAATAACACATATCACACAACAGAATATGAACATTTCTCTGACAGAATGAGCTAACACAGAAATGCAATTATATAAAAACAAGAGTTTAGGTTCATCCCACTGTTGCTCTCAGGTAGCGATATACAGTGTGTCCCACTTTTCATAAATCCACCCTAATGTCTGTTATTAATAATGCGATTTTCTTCAAATTTGGGTGGGAAGTATGTGAAAAAAAATTGTCATAGTAAAAATTTACATATTTCATTGGCCTGCTGTTTCAGTGAGAGGAAAATGGGTCAATTTTTCGGGAAAGTATATTAGGGCTTATTTTAAATAATTTTTGTTGCCAAATTTAGATTCAGCATCCCAAAAACCCCTTATTCCCTTTTTTGAATATCTCAAAAACTGATTAAGGTATGGTCAAATATGAATAAGTAATTTATTTTATTAATAAACAATATTAATAACAAATTTAAGTGTTTTTTTCATATTCCGGTCTGCTCAACATATTCACCTTCCAATAAGATACACTTTTCAACAATTCTTAATTCTTCTTCCCTTACATTTTTTGAGTTTGTCGACTAATTTCTTGATAGGCTTGTCTAATGGTGTTTTGATTTTGATATAAGAGGAATTTGTAAACAAAAAATGTGACATAAGTTTTTCTCAGAATTAAAAAAAAAACTGAATTATTGAATTAGTTATTGATGTTGTTTGTTAATGAAATAAACAAGTTATTCATATTTTATCCTGCCTTAATCAGTTTTTGAGGTATTCAAAAAAAGGGATTAAGGGATGTTTGGGGATTTTGAATATAAATTTGTCAACAAAAATTATTTAAAATAAGCCCTAACATACTTTCTCGAAAGATCCCATATTCCTTCCATAAAATAGCACGCCAATGATATATGTAAATTTTTACTATGACAATTCTTTTTTCAACATACGTCCCACCCAAATTTGAAGAAAATCGCTTTATTAATAACAGATATTAGGGTGGATTTATGAAAAGCGGGACACACTGTATATCGTATAGAGAAATCTTCATGCCATTCTGTTGTGTGATATCTGTTATTACAAAATGTGTTAAAATTATTTACAATAAGCCTTAATATAATTTCTTGTAAAATCGACCTCTTTTCCTCCCCCCTAAAACAGCACGACAATTATAAATGTTAATTTTTACTATGACAATTTTTTTATTTTTTCAATATATACTTACCACCTAAAGAAGAAAACCACATTATTAATAACAGAGACATTGGGGTGGATTTATGGAAAGTGGGATACACTGTATATAAACAAGATGACGCTGACAAAGAAATGAAGGATTTTTACATATGATCCGAAAGCCCCCGCAACGCCTGTGATCGCGGAGACATGTTCATCGCTCTAATTATAAAAAAAAACTGAGTTATATACGTAATATATCTTTTCAACTAGAAATTTGTGTGGTATATTTAGAAAGAGAAAGGTTGTTCTAAAAAATACTTCATGCATTGTATAAAAAAATCATGTACATATGTTTTAATTTTATCTTTTGTCTCTTTTTTTTTCAAATTTCATTAACCATAAACAAACCTGATTTTATTTACAAAAAATACTAAAACTAATGAACTGAATATGAATCCTCCATATTTTTTCCCCTCTGGGTGTTATCAATTATGCCATTGGAAGCAGCTGCTTGTTTAGAAAAATATGCATGTAATTGGCTTTTACACCATTGTTATTACACCTCTAATTTAAATTACACACATCGAATATATAATTTTTTAATAAATAATTTTGAGTAGTTTTTATAGTAAGTTTAGAGAAAATCTGGTTGTGGTTCATTATTCAGTATATTATGGATATACTGAAATACTTCACTAAGAATACTTTTGAAACTAAGCTGTAAATAAATGTACTTAAATTATATTATCATATCACTAATATGACATCCAAATATGTATGTCCATACTGCACAATGAATATACATATATTTGCACAATTGTTTTTTTTAAATAAATATGGTCTTGTATGTCTTTTTAAAAACCACTCAGTAAATCATACTACAGTAATACATGAAAAACAAAATATGTCAATGAAAATACAAATATGTTTGTAGAAAAAATATTTATTAATGTCTATCATATAATAATATACACAGTTGAATTTTTAAAATAATGAAAAATTGTAAACTGACTTATACATTATACTTATCACATAAATCAACTTAAATAATCTAAAACTAAACAAATACAAATTTCGCATACTGCATGGTATACATAAAATGTTAATTTAACTGATGCAGTTTGCAGTATATTTATTATTCTCATTTGAACACATTCATTTGGAGTCATGTCGAGTTTTTAATTTCATTCGAATCTGGAGGAGCTCTTTGTTCATCACTTTGTCGTCTTCATTCTGAAAAAAAAAGTATGTTTGTATCATTAATGTCTCGAAAAATAAATTATTATTCACAATCGACAGTGGCGGCTGGTGGAATTTGAAATTCTCGTCCTTTTGTAAGCAAGCATGAGAACCACACCAGATGTTAGGGGGTTATTATTAAATCCAAAGAGCAAGCTAGAAATAAGAAAAAAACTTCGAATAAGAAACCCAGAAAAGCTTGGAAACGGGCTGCAAAATATTTGTGAATTTGAGAATAAAAATACTTTTCAG
Organism: Aromia moschata; assembly: GCA_029963805.1. Classification (NCBI taxonomy): domain Eukaryota; kingdom Metazoa; phylum Arthropoda; class Insecta; order Coleoptera; family Cerambycidae; genus Aromia; species Aromia moschata. The sequence continues at coordinate 369,089 of JAPWTK010000387.1, forward strand.
TATTTACTTGATGAATGAGAAAAAAAATCACAAATTTTGCAGCCTCTTTCCAAGAATTTCTGGGGGTGCACAGGCAAATATTGATTTTTTTTTTTCGCAGGTTTAGTTTGAATTTTTTTTTTTACTATTTTGCCTCATGCTTCCTTACGAAAGTACGAGAATTGAACCAGCAGCGACTTATTATCCATAAAAACAGGCACAACAATGGTACATGGAGGAATTTATTATTTTAAAAATTAGATCATGGGACACGGGGCCTAAATTGCTTGTATAATAGTAATTTAGGAGGATATTATGAAATCTACGGGTCTAACCTAAAGATAAGATAAAACATATTATGATAAACACCTCCAAACAATAATGGAAAAAAAATTTTACAGTCTTGAAATGAGTTGGTAAAATATTCACAAAAATATTTATTTCTGGATTTCTCATTTTTTTATGAAATGTTAGTTTTTTGTTTTTCTAATTCTACTTTTACACTTTTTCTTATTTCTAAACCTTTAAGGCATTAATATTAAAATGTCAATGAAACAAAATATCTCATGTTTACCTTGTGATTATAAAGACCACATTTGGTAAATATTTGCCTTTATAAGTGGCATTAGAAGCCATTAAGGTTACCAAGAAAATAATATCAAATATTTGGAAGTGTCATTTACAGAGTACATAATGATCTGAGGTTACGCTTCTTTTCATTTTACTGATAATCTATTCAAATGTGTTTATTTGCTACAATGTAAAACTTACATTTTCCTCATTCGGATGTTGCAACCTTTTTGCTCTGTCTGCAATGACTTTTTCCAATTCAGGTGTCTGAGATGTTATGTGATTTTCAAGCTGTTTTTTTCGCAAGGTTGTCTTTCTGCCTCTCTAGCGCCTTCTGGAGTTCTGTTTTTTGATTGAGAACGTTTTTTCCTCTGAAATGATAAAAAATATTTTAATTTTTTGGTAAAGATCATATTTTTGAGAGACCACAATGAACTGAAATTATTGTTATTATTGGATCCTAAAACTACATACCGATTTTATATTTAGAATAAATTATTAAAATAATATTTTGAGATAAATCCCCAAATAGTGAAATCTACAATACAGTTTTATATGTAAGTATGGCATTAGCATGTTTTGGTAAAATATGTAGTAAACAAAATTTAACACTAGGTAAAAAGCCTATACTTAATTTTTCTGAAAATGTTTCTAAAACAATTTTCTGCGGCAATCAGTTTGAATAAATGATTATGGTCAAATGATAGGAAAAGAAAACATGTGTTTTATTCAGCATTTCAATCTGGTTTAATGATGAAGCGATTATTAATACTTTTTAATTACCTCTTAACTAATTTCTTTACGTCAGGTAATTGAGCATTAGGAAATTAGTAAAACATAATTCAGATATTGAGCTAAAATCAGTATTATGAAATATACAGGGTGTCTACTTTTATTTATGTACAAATCACGGTGAAACGAGCACCCTCTAGGAGCAACGTCAAAATAAGCTTCAAATTCGTAATTGTCACAACAAAAATACATAAAACTACCAATTTTCAGATTTATACAATCAAAACTTTCTCAGTTTTGAGAAATTTCAGAATAAAACTTAAACTTTGAACACGCTGTATCTCTTAAACCAGCGACATTGGTAAATGACATGTTAAGCTCAATCATAATATTTTGGTGTCTAGTATCTCCAGTTTAGTGCTGGCCCATTCGTTCTGACTCACCCTGAATATTGTACTAATGTAGATGAATTGACTCGAAGTACGAAAAAATCAGGAGTGGGTATAACATATTTCTTGTAATTTCACGACTCATTTCCTTTGCAAAACAACTGATTCAGTTATATACATATCTAGTTTTACAGATACTTTAACTTATATGATGGAAAGGCTGTTCTGTTAAACAGAGCGCCCAGGCTCTACCCACTTGGGTTATTGCATAGCACTGTGTGGCACCACTGCTATCGACAATGGCAAATAGACCCTTAAAGGATGCTACTTTGAACGAAATCTGAAACTATAAGACAACGCTCGCCTCGCTTAGGTCGTCGTATTTCGCTTTTAATGCAAGCCCGCATTCTTCTTTTCAACTACGCCCACGCCTCTGTACTTCATGGAACACGAAACATCGCTCGATATTAAGAAAAATTGCACACAAGGCAGCCCGTATGATGCGAAGCCGGTATCCGTGTATTACACTTCAGGATCCAACAGCGTAGGCGGAAGAGCCATCTCTAGTCAGGGTAATGCATCCAAATTCTGCGACAGATTTTGTAAAAAACGGTGTATCAGGGGGGTAATTATTTTTTAACCCGTTACCCTGTTCAGATTATCCAAAGCAATGAATAAGTTACAATACTCTAATGTTTTCTAGACCATTAGGTTAATTGAGTGCATAAAACTAAACACGCACTTTACAATGAAGATACTTAATGAGACTGGCAACTTAGCGCCCGATCTAGCAACACTGCGGAGACGAGATTTGGAAGGGCGGTAGATTAACATGTAATGCACCTTCAATACAAGTTTGAACTTGTTAGAGTCATTTGTTTGTTCTTTGTGACTGTTTTTGTAAACCGTGACCTTGAACATTTTCAAGGTCACGCGTTTTCCTGGCACTTTTCACAATTTCAATGAAATATCCATTTATACAAAAATATAGACTTTCACAAGAATAAGTTTTGCATTTTATTTATTTTTACACAATTTTTAAGGCAATTTCTTTATGAATAAGAAATTGAGGATTGGTTATTTGCCTCCCCGCCTTCATTTCAGTTTGATACCTATCTGAATAATTTGGATATATGAATTCGGAAATTCGGAAGTATTCGGGAGTTTTAAATGGAAATCGGGAGTATTTTGGCTTAGTTTGAAAAGCGGGAGGGACAGTAAGAAATCGGGAGGCTCCCGCCCAAATCGAGAGGTCTGGCAGCCCTACTCCTCAGCCCTCTTATTCGCCTGACTTGAGTCCTTCTGACTTTATTCTCTTCCCGAAAATGAAAAATCTCCTCAAGGGACGTCACTTTGGGACCACAGAAAACATTCAAACGGCTGTAACCGACCAGCTAAACGGAACTCCAATGCACTGGAGGTAAAATGTTACGTCATGTGACGTCGTTGATGTGAACAACCAACATGAGGGTTGTGCAATAACGTGTTATAACTTTTAAACCAGTCAAGGTATTGTAATTCTGTGAACTTTATTTCAAAGGACAGTTACTTATCTTTAAATAATGGTATAACCTGTTATACACCGGGTGATAACGAAATCGTTATACAACGCATATTTTTCATAAAAAGAAAAAACAATTGATTACCAATTCCAGTTTTTTCGGAAATGGACCAAGGTCAAGAAATTTTAATGGAACCCTGTATTTTTTTACACAGTTGGATAGAGCTCAAAATTCCCTCTTTAATGCCATATCACAAGTTGCATTTGTTTTCAAGATGACGGCGTGAGAAGGTATTTTTCTTGAATTCAATATGGCAGCATTATAACGTAACCGATGAAGCTTCTGTCAAACACAGTTTAACCAAAAAAATAATTTGAGGTTTTGCAGTTTTTTTTTTGCTCAAATAAAAAAAAAGTATTAATGACCCAACGAAAGTTGCCTAATACCTACAGTACATATCCATTTATTGTTCAACGACTTACTCCTTCTACCTGATTTCCAAATTTTTAACTTAAGACAACTGAATGACGCCTTGTATAACGATTTCGTTGTCACCTGGTATATTGCACATTGTAACAGCTACGTCCTCAGAAATGCCAAAATATGTCACAATTTAACCAACCAAAGCAAACTGTTTTTTTCACTTTTTTTTGGTCGCTTCAAACTATTTCTCACGCAAATTTTACATGTACTGGATACTGGATTATCCGAACAAGATGCAACTACAAGAACAATTTCTTGTAATTGAGTGTCAGATAATGACCGCCGATTGAACTGTCAGATAATCAGTTTTAATAAATTCCTGATAATGCCCAACATGATTGGCGAAACGCGTGCACTGGGGACAAAAAATACTTCGGAGTTAAAAAGATAAGTATTCTAGTTATATTATAGTGAATTTGTTTCCACAAATACGGTTTCCCTGCCCCTTCAAAGTTATTTACCGAATTTTATAATAGGAAGACCGTTTTCCTAAAATCCCGGTTTCCGGATAATCCTGTACGTGTGAGATTTGTGTGACAGACAGTGTGAAAGATAATGCAGCGACAAAAAAAGGAAAAAAAACACAGTTTGCTTTGATTGGACTCAAATATATTTTGACATTTCCGAAAGCGTAGCTGCTACAGGATGCAATATACATAGATAACAAGTCATAAGGAGAAGTAACTAACCTTTTATAGAAAATTCACATAATTAAGATAATGATGTCATAAAATTTAGAATGTTAATCAGCATTAAACTGCGGTCATAATATATTTTTGGGTGATGGTACAGCATCGGGTAGTACCCGAAATCCTAATGTGAATACTACATTCTTGAATGTATATTACATTCTTGATTTTGCCATAGTAACACAAAATCCGTTTGCATTTTCATACTAACCTAGAGGGACTCATAAGGGCACGCGTTACGGAATATTTTACAGCAAATCTCGTTATTTTCGAAAATTAGTCCGTGTTTCGGACCCGGGTAGCGGTGATATGCGATTCCACAGAAGGGTCACTTCGCGTACTTCTACAGCCCAAACCGGAGATTCTGGAGACATCAGGCTCACGATGTTCAATCCTTAATATAGTCTATTATAGTGGTGTCAAATGTAGTAACATTTGATACAGCGGCAGGAAACGATCCTTAGTGACATTCGTTCTTTTCCTTCATCGCTGTGCATGAATTTTCAGGCTCAGCGCCCCAGCTAACCCGAGTGGTGTACGCGCATAATACTGCTAAATAACACTGAAACACGGATTTCCATTTTTTACTATTTCCACTCTCTTATTTAATTACAGCGAATGTTGCGAGAACGACCCGCTCGCATTGCGGAGAGCGGATGCACGAGAAAGAAAAAATCGAGGAAATTAATACATAACGACTTCCTAGTGGATTAACTAAGATGCAATGTGCAATTTAAGGCTGCCAGCATCGGTTGCACAAAGTGATAGTTCTGTTTAGCAACGCGGGATTACCCTGGGGTTAATGAACTCTCGGAAAGTGCGTAGCAAATCATTAGCTCTATTGGATATTTATTCATGGGCGGGGAAAGTTTAGAAAATGTTACCGATGATCGAAGAAAATATAGGAATATTTGATGAAACTGAATTGCGACTTTCCGGTACTTTTGGCAAACCGGAAGTGAATATTTTTGCAACTGCAGTTACAAAAGAAATGAGCACAATTTTTGTCTACTGCGGTCAAGGGCAAAGTAACTGTTGCTGAACTGTATGTGACTTCAATTTCTCTGCAAGTAGCTTTACCAGACATTTTAGTTAAAATATGCGAAGAACAAGCAGTTCTTGGCGAAAAAGGTATATATAAAAATATCTATATATATATAGAAAAAGAAAAAGGTATATCTAAAGTTTTGCTCTTTTAATACAAAGTGTTTTGATACAGTTTAATACAACACTGGATTTAAAATTATTAGCATTAGCTTGAAAATGGTAAGGAGTCTAATTTAATCCAATTAAACCGCGGGCTTACTGCAAAAATCCGTTAAGTCCACTTTTGGTCACAATTGAGATATTTATATGGCTAAGTCTAAGAAAATGTTTAGAACCTACTGCCAAAGCCAGTCAAATTCAAGCAATCATTTAAGCCTTCGTATTACAAGATCTTATTTCATACAAGACCATTTATCCCTTATTTACACCGCAAAAATGCTGTCTTAGTCGTAGAGCAATATATCTTTCAAATTACCAATTTATTATCTACAACCAATATGTGTTAAGTTATAGGGTTTTGGTATATCCCGGTTTACACGATTACTGGAATATTTTTAGAATTGCGAGGTCAAAACGTGTCATAAAAAAGAAAGGTGATAGTTACAGATTGTGAGATGTTTTTTACGAGTTTTAAGAACATGACACATTTATCGAAATGTTTAATAAAAAATAAAGGCAAACATACAGCGGGGGAAATCATCAATTGGTTGAGAATGAAATGCTTCAGATATGAAAAATGTAAACTAGGAGTAATTCAATACAGATAATATGACCATTTCTCAGAATATAAAGAAATTCGAATTTTGGGAAAAGGTCGTTCAGTTAACTGCCAAACAGTGTTTATAAAATTTGTATTCAAAAATTCTAGCAATAACAATTAAAAAGAAAAAACAGTTTGCCAGATATACAATTTATAAGTCAGATGTGGACAATGATTCCGAATAAATGATTTTCTTTTATTGTAGTCAAGAATTACGTTTATTTTTAGTTACTTATTAAATTTATTGATGAAAATTAAATATTCTGACTAAAATTTATTTCAATGGTCACTATTGGTAAACATTTATTTAATAAATGGAAAACATTTAGGATTTTGTTATCATAAATTATTAAAACTGTTTGTTGATTTTATATGTGCCAAAAAAAACGGATTTTCTTAAAAATATTCTTTAATTTCGATACAAAAAGGGCAATATTCTCTATTAATATTTTATTGCTAATATATTAGGGATTAATAAAATGGAAAAGATAATGTCCATTAATAATATAAGCATTTTATGAGGTTTAAAAACTGCCAGTGGGTATTTTAAAAGAGGGCGGAGAATTATTATACAAGACGTCATTACAGAAATATGTTTTTTAACAAATCCACATATCTGTGGATGATTGTAAAATTTTATATTTTTGCGAGTTGTTTCAGCATGCCCTCGTTAAAGAAAGCCTTTCGAACTTCTAAGATATCGAAAAGGTTTCTCAAGATCTTCATTAGCAAAAAAAGAAAACTCCACAAGTAAATCACTAATGGCACCCCTTTCCCTGATGCGCCAATGATAATGAGCGCAAAGAATCGCTAACCTTATTGGATTTGCTTGCATATTTTCCGCTACAATAGTATTCAATGACAAAGTTAGTCGCACTGAATTTATAAGTATAATTTAACCTTGCGTGAAACATTGTACCGACCCAGTTTTGTACAAAACAAGCGAAACTAAACCTGATGCACAAGATGAATATGATATTTCTTGGCTATTAGATAGTACAGTTCTTCATATACAATATTTCAAAAGGAGCTACAAATAAGACCGCCTTAGTGAAGAGTGCTTCTTCACTTCCCCCTTAATCCCTAGATAGTAGCCTATTCGTAGACTAGTATAAAGCCTAGGCTAAAATAATGAATAGGTTGAACAAAATGTTTTATAAGTAAATTAATGACTTAATATGTATAACAATTATTTCTATTAACATTTTCTGTTGCGCTGAAAGAATGACAATTAAAATATACTAGGGCCCAAAATTAATGTGACACCTTGTACAAATGGATTCATAAAATTGAAAAGGTCCTTGTATCTTATGTTAAAAAATAATATATTTTTCGATATACTAATATACTTTGATGGTGCACAAATATTAAGCCTTTTAGATTCGCAATACCAGAATTAGATTCTGAATCAGCGTTGAAAACTACATCGAATCCATATTTCGCTCTGTCCTACTGTTAGCGGTTGTTGGCACATACATATGTAGGTACATATGTATATACATACATACATACATACATACATACATACATACATACATACATACATATGGAACATTTCACGCCAACTTCGCCGTGTCCGTGAAATTGGCAGCGGGTTCATATCCTAACTAGAACGTATATGAAATTATATCTGTTCAGTTAACTGGAATTGCCTACAAAGTGTGCGGAAAAGAGCAAATTTCCATGTGGGTGTACAAAAATAGATAATATGTTCAAATAATCCGGAAATTGCATCTGTCATTGCTGGCTACTTATGTCATCATTTTGGGATATTTTAAATTCTGCCCATAATTCAGCGTTGAATATTTTGAATTTATTAACAGTTAGGAACTGATCTAGACCAAAATCAATAAAAACAAAAAACTAAAAAAATCTTAAGTAGCTACCGGTTTGCAAACAATCTAGACCAATATCAACCGGAAATTCCACCATGTATCGCTGCTGGCTGTTAAATTAAATATTTAATTTTCTCGTAGAAGGGTCGAGTTGCTAACGAAAATTTTAGAGTTGCTAACAGTTGCTAACGATTTGCAAATGATCTAGACCAAATTCAACCGGAAATTCTGCCATGTCGCTGCTGCTGGGAAGTTGGCAGCAGATTATTAGTATATGAATATCTGCTAAAGTTATGAGTTGCTAACGATTTTTTTTGGAGTTGCTAACCCCAAAAAAATAGATTTCTCTGGAACTTTGTATATACGTAGTATTTAATAAGAAAAGTTGATACCTAAAAGTTCTCTCAAGTCACATTATGCTCTCGTCACGAACGATAAAAAATTAGAGCATTTTAGACAATCTTAAATTCGCGACTGTTGTAAAAAAACATCGTATTTTCCCGTAGATTGCGATAAAAATACTTTTGAATTCATTAAGGGTAGTTTTTACCCCTTTTCAGAGGGTTAAAACTTTAAAATCTAAATTTGTAAAAGTATGACTTCTTATTTTTTTTTTTGCTTAAAAAAGCTTGACAACTTTACTTTCGGATGGATTTTGGCTCAGAATGGGATGAGCAACGGTATGACCGCTAGAAGGCTCGACAGGTGAAAATTTACCATTTTTAGGTTATATCTTGGTACGTAAAAAAAAATTATGAAAAACCATAACCTATAATAAAAAATATGATGAATTTCAAAATTTTAAAAATACCACCATAGTCTATACAAAATTTTGAGTAAAAAAGGTCTCTTGCATTTTTTTCAATTTAATGGGCATCTTTAGAGTAAAAAAATCGAAAACTTTTATATTGGAATTTCTCACTTAATAAAAGTTTTTGAATTTGTTGCTTTAAAAACGCCTTAAATTGAAAAATAGCATGAGACATTTTTTAAAAATTATGTGTAGAATACAGTGGTATTTTTTAAATTTCGATTTATAAATATGGGGCCATGGGGCCCCATAAAAAACTAAATTTTCTAAATCGGACACCAATTCGTAATAGGACACTAAAAACCTATAATATGATTTTCATAAATTCTTTTACGTACCAAGATATAACTAAAAATGGTAAATTTTCACCTTTCCAGCCTTGCGGTCATACCGTTGTTCATCCCATTCTGTAAAAGCATCAAAGTAAAGTTGTCAAGCTTTGTGTAAAAATGCGTATTTTTACTGGCTTTTCTTTTTTTATTGGTATTGCTAAACAGCGAAGATTGTCTAAAAAGTCTAATTGAGCGACGATTCAGTAAAATTTTAGGTACATTTTCTTATTATTTTAATATAAAAGTTCAGAGAAATAATTTTTGTGAAAGTTGGCGTGGATGTTCATTAAATCGATTTATAAGAAATAAGTTTGGTTGATTACAAAATTTGAGATTTTCAAAAAAATATAGGGATACAAAAATTTCATGAAAATTAGTAATGTAGTAGAGAAAATCAGGTATCTTTAGAAGAATAGAATATATTATTTTCATCTTTGTCTTTTTGTTATTAATATTTTTGTTATATTATAAATTGTAGAAACAAATTCATAATAAATACGGGTGACACAGAGGAATGTAAGCTCTAATTTCTTTATTTATCAATTAAAGTTAAAATTTATGAGTTATGTAGTTATTGATTTTTTTAAAAAAAAATTATTTATACTTCCGGTTTCACGGAAGAGAATGTTCTTATTTTTATAGAACCGGAAAATATGTAATTATTTTTTAACATTATGAAATGGTGGCATTTGTTTCTTATTGAGAGTTAAAATGCAATTATTCATTAAAAAAAATCCGAGACACCCATGACATAATGTCCCAAATTTTTGAGAAAAAGGTCGTGACGCAAATCACAATGTTTTAAAAGCTAAGTTAGGAACACTGTATTTTAATTTTAAGCGGTTGTTAGGTAGGTACCCAAATGTCTTCTATTTTTTCCATGTAGCAATAGCGTGCTCTCCTCATTTCAAAAGGATACTAATCCGAATTTGTACAAGATTATTGTATTAGATGGATATTTTTAGTTTTATTTTGGACAATGAAGAGACTATGCTAATTCTACGTGGCGAAATGGAATTCAATTTGGTACTTTACATCCACCTCAAATAAAAATGCAGTTTTCCTATCTTAACTTTTAAAATGTTTAGAGTTGTTTTTCAATTTTTTTCTTAACACTAAAAAAAAGGTTTATGAATAGCAGGAATGAACTGGATTTAAGAAAATATGCTGTTTATGACGGCTTAGTAGTCGTTTTTCGATTTCACAGCCCATTAACCTTCAAAAGGTTTTGAATATGGCTTCTTTTAATAAAATGCATTTTAACTGTCAGTAAAGAAACAAATTAGTCCAGTAAATAAGCCGGAAAATACTGTAAAATCTGGAAAAGTTGATAAGCAGCTCCGATTTCAAAAATTTTTGTTTGTACTTGTTCTTTAGACCCTCAGGAACATTCATCACCACTAACTATGCGATACGTAATCAGAGTCATTTTCGATATGCGAATTCACCTTGCTATGAAAAATGAAAAAAAATATTGTAGTTTTCCCACCCCCAAAGCTTCCCCAATAGTAAAAGTGATAAAATATTTTAAAAATTCAAAATTTCACCTCAGAAATCGTCTCTCGGCGGTTTTCGGGGTCGTTGATTACGAATCCGCGGTCAAAAATCGAGTGAGGGTGGTTTCACCCCATTAAAACCACCCCAAATTTTTAGATTCAAAAATTTTGCCTCGGAAATCGTCTCGGGGGGTTTTCGGTGTCGCTGATTACGAATCCGCGGTCAAAAATCGAGTGAGGGAGGTTGCACCCCATTAAAACCACCCCGAGAAGTGACAGAGATAAAAAAACATCCGAGAACATTTGAAAAGAGTATCAAGTGCACTCTTGGATAGGATTATTAGTAGATTCAGATCACAATAGAACCGCAAAATTAAACCCAACTGATTGGGGTTGGAAAGTTATGGACGGCGTCCTGCATCCCATAAGAATGACAGAACCACCCGCGCCAAAAAGTATTATGGATGCAATAACATGTGGATGTCAAACTGGTTGTGGTGCAGCTTGTGGTTGCAGGAAAAATGGCGTATACTGTTCACAAACGTGTAAATTTTGTTACGGATCTAACTGCACTAATTGCGAGTCACCTGCAAATACTGACATTACAGAGGATGGAGTGGTTTGCCCGGCTGAAATGATAGTAGAACAAGATATAAGTGAAGATGAAGAGGGACCCACCAATACTGCATCAGCAATGCTCGAAAATGACTCTGATTACGAATGATGTCAACTATATTTGTAGATTGTAAGCTCATTTTGTGTATACAGTTTTTTTGAAATTAAAGAAAACTTGAAAAACGATTTTATTACACTCGTAATTTATTTTTTCAATAATTTAACTACATTAAAACCAAAATTCGCGCGCATATCATATTGAGCGTTTGAATTGTTGTAATTAGATTCGTAATCAGCGACCCCGAAAACCCCCGAGAGACGATTTCCGAGGTGAAATTTTGAATTTTTAAAACGTTTTATCAGTTTTACTATTGGGGAAGCTTTGGGGGTGGGAAAACTACCATAATGTTTTCATTTTTCATAGCAAGGCAGATGTTAATGGTGATGAATATTCCTGAGGGTCTAAAGAATACGTACAAACAAAAAATTTTGAAATCGGATCTGCTTATCAACTTTTCCACATTTTCTGGCTTATTAATTGGACTAAATGCTACCATGTGATACATGGTTGAAAAGAGCATTTTATGGCGAATTAGATAAACTACAAAATATGCACGGTTCTATTTATAATAAGAAAGTTGGGTCTTCCGGTTAAACCGGAATTTGTAAGCAGTCTCTTAAGTTGAAAAAATGCCTTATCAATAACTACATAACTCCTACAAATTTCAAAGTGTTATGTCAGTAAATAAAGAAAATGAACGTTGTTATATGTCCCCTGCGGCACCCTGTATACCATTATCACTGATAATTATAATCACAAAATATATTGCGGTAGATTTAAATTTAAAATTTATAGAATTCGGTTAATCTTACCAACTATTTGTAAATTATGTAAATTGCATTGAATTAAGTCAATTTGAAGGACTTTGTTCTATTAATACTGCGACGTGTGTATGTTGCGTATTTATGTACAAAGGCCTGCAAAAATTGTTCCACCTTAGAAAGTAGGTCCATTTGCATATACAATTAAGAGAAACGTTTACTGACTTGTCCTTTACACAAGAATACCATTCTTACTTGGCGAGGTGGTCAAAACAAGAAATAGCGCAAGCAGAGAACCTGCTTCGATTATGTATATATTTGGGTACCTACTATAACTATAAATTAATTTTAATTCATATAACTACATATGTAGGCACATACATTCATTATTTATTGTTACATAATATATAAATCTGTAATATACATATTCTTACAGACGTGATACCGTATCTATTTAACTTTAAATAGCCTGATAAATTGCTGTTGCTAACAGTGGTGGTTGGTGAAATTTGAAATAGTTGTATTTTCATCATTCAAGAAAGCATAGAACTCACGGCGGATTTTAAGGGATTATTATTGGGCAGAAATGGAGGGTTATAATAGCAAAAAAAAATTCAAACGAAATTTGCCATTTTTTTTAATAGTCTGAAAAATCTTAGAAATGGGATGTGGGAAAATCAGAAAATCTTGGAAACGGGATTCCAAATACCGGGTGTCCCAGAGAATTATGACCCATTTCAACGTTGAAATTCGCCACTATTTTGATTACAACACGTGTATATGTTTCACAACAAGCTGCATTCTTCCGCTTCCCAATGTATAGTTTACACTTTACTTTCAAAATGGGTAGTAATTTAATTTTTAAAAACACTGTGTTTGGACGTCCCAGAAAATTCTGACCCATTTTGACTGTAAATATCTCTTATAGAGTAAACTTACAAGGATGTGGTTTTTGCCAGTGTATTTACTTTTTTCAAAAAGTTTTTTACATGTTATGTCAAATATTTGTTACTTACCATTAGGAAGATTTTTTAAAAACCCTCTGTAGGACAAGTAACAAGTTTTTAACATAGTGTGAAAAAAACTCTTTGAAATACTAAATCGACTGGCGAAAACCGCATTCTTCTAAGTGGGCTCTGTTAAAAGTTATTTACGATCAAAATGGGTCAGAATTCTCTGGGACATCCGGTATTTGCGAAATATTTATTTTCTAATTCATCAAATAAATACAGTCATTTTATTTTTTTGTCTTCGAAACTTCGAGATCTTTTAAAGTTATGGACTTTTCAATTGTTATTTCATGCCATCATTTCGATACCTCATTTCTAACTGGCGTATCCCACATTTAATTGAAATTGGGTTTATAGTGAAAACTAATTCAATAGGTCCATACGCACAAAGTTCTAATATGTATATCTAACTAACACTCAACTGTGTGTGTGTGTGTGTGTGTGTGTGTTATATCAGTTTAATGGCAATGATCGGAGCCAACTGGCCAGTCAATTTTGTATATGTACTATAAGCATAATATGCGCTCTCTATGTATATTCATACAAAATGGCGCGATTATGATTACATATTACGCTAATAGAATGTTAGATATTTTGGATGCACATCTAAGGAAATTAAAATTTATATAGGGTACTTCATGGTAAGTGGCCTATTAAACATTTTGGGAGAACTACTCGTATGAATGACATGGAACTGAAAATTTGTATCTGTGGGTTTTTGGAAATGCTCTACACATCTAAAATATTTCAATTTAAGGAAACATTGAATTTGTAAACCTGTACAAAAGAACTAATAACTTCCGCAGTGGTAAAATTGTATGGTTAATTTTATAATGTTTTAAATTATAACGTAATATATGTATATAATATAATGTATAATTTTAATTATATAATTAATAACCATTTTATCATGATGTAAGTATGAAAGATTGACCTTACTGTCAATAATTCTAGATACACGGAGAAATCTACAGGATACTCATAATGGAGGGTCAAATTTTGAACAAATTTGTCCTTATTAAAATCGTTTGAACCGATAAAACAATACAGATCTTTAAGATATTTTTGCCCCTATAAAATTAGTACTACAATCTGAATATACAGTGAGCTCGTAAAGGGGAAGAAAAACTATAAAACGCCCTTTAAGGGTTGTTCTCCCCACGGCCCCGCCCCCCCCCCTAAATATGCACATATGATTACAGAACAAGAGCATAAGTCTAGTGAAAAAGCGTCAAAAAATCCAAATAAATATAACCTATAACAATTCATGTTATTTGAAAATAGGTCCGGGCATTTGTGACGACGGGGACAAGCCACAAATAGAAGTTTATTTACATCAAAAACCAAAAAGGACCAACTGTGCAGCATTTTTCATACCACAATACAAAGGACAGCCAATAAATACGAGCCATTAACCCGATACTCTTGGAAGTTGGGATTTAGTGCGAGGGATATTTCAGAGTGAAGGAGGGGAGGTTTTTTTAAAATTGGATTTATTATTTTTTTAAAATTAAAGAAATTACTGGTAAAAAAATGTTCGATAAGCTATTAAAATAAACATTTTACTTCAAAATTCTTTTAAATTTTCGATAAGGTTTTTAAAAGGGTGGGCCCCCCCCGGGTTTTTTTTGGACCCTTAAACGTCTGGAAGCAATGGTAAACATAAACCGCGAAAGGTTTAAAAAGAGAAAAAAAATAAAAAAAAGTCAAAAAAAGTGACCATTTTTAAACTAAAGTTGAGCCGAGGAAACCAAGAATTTATTCAAACACGAAGAAGTCAGGATAGCACGTATCATGAAACATTTGCTGTGTGGTAAATATTCGGAGCGGGGAGTCACACAATAAGGTAAAGTGGCCTTAAGCCCCCGGGAACCTTTTTTAAACGGGGTGGGGGGGGGGTTGACGAAAACCGGAAAAAAGTGGATCCTAACTGGATCTACCAAAGTGCAATTTTCTTATTCCAACATGCACATTTATGGAAAAATAGAGGCAGACACCGCAGACTGGCAGTATGACGGTAATTCGAAATCCAGCATGGAAGAATTTCTCGAAAACTGCTGTAAAATAAATGTAAAAATCTTTTTGGTAAAATTGAAAAAAAATTATGTCGCTTGCCAAAAAAATTCCTTAACCCCCCCAAAAGTTACATTGCTGGTAAAAAAATTTCCCGGTTTATAAAAAGGGATACTTTGACTTACCGTTGCTTCCAGACGGTACAACGAAGAAATGAAATAAAAATATTTATCCTAAATTCTGGACGGTATGCCAACTTTGCATCAAACATAACAGCATTTAGAAGCTTTTATTATTTTTTTTCTTAAAAAATACATATTTTAATCCATAGTTTTCAATGAAAAAACTGAAACCTCTAATTATTCTGGACAGTTTTCTAGATATTGGAAAGCGACAAAAACAAATGGTGTAATAGAGCGTTCAGATTTGGCATACTTATGTAAAATTTGAAAAGAAACAACTTTTCTTAGTAACACTTATTGAAATTGCAACAAATAGGCACATTTCGAGCGATTTTTTTTGCAAGAATGTCAAATTGTCCAGATAAGAAAGGTCATTTTTCATCATTTTAAAAGCACACGTTAATCCTGAAGTAAAAGTTTTAAAAAAAAGGCGTTAACAAAAATGTTCCACATGATGCCCATTTTATGAAGGAAGGTATAATAATAATAATAATACTCACCCTATAATTACTCCGAAGAGTAACCCCTTAGGTCCTCTCAGGGACCTGTGCTGGAAGGAGTGGCTATTTATATTATTTGCCATGGCGCACTGGGAGCGACTTAAGATTATTTCGGTAACGCATTTGCTTTCCAGTTCTGAGGAAACCCAGAACACTCAGAACATTACCAAATCTAGGGCATTTGCGGTTGCATTGGCATATATGCATCCACACCTATACACTAGTGTATTAGTGGTTGCATATCAAGCCCTGACGGAGAAAGCGAGACAATTAAAAATCGCCACCCTGGCCGGGACTTGAACAACGCGCACAGAGGTATCGCGACTGGAAGGACGGCGCTTTAACCCACTCGGATACCCGTGCCCCGAAATCCCGCACCCCGTATATCGTATATCATGGGTGGCGTTATAAATCCTCCATATTAAATCAGTGATCTTGTCTTAGAGATGTATATTATCAGATTGAGTTTCAGTGACCCTGAAAACCTCTTAGAACATATTGTATGTAACCTTGGGTTGTAATCGTGATTTTTCACTATGAACGGCCATCGACCACTTTTAATTATTTTTACAAATAGATTCGGTTTCAGCGAACTCGAAAACACTCGAAGTGATAAGGATAACAACTTTTTACACGGTAAGTTTATTTTAGATTATTTCCGGTGATTTTTTTCCGACTAAAATATCTTACAACTACTCTTACGACTCTTAATTAGTTTATCTCTACTTTCGTTAAACGCGCGTAGTCTGCTTGTACGTATAAAATACATACGTCGTGTGCATAGGCTCTAATGGTATATTCTTTTACAAAACAAAGCACAGTAATAACACAATAATACATATGTGCGTAATGCAGAGTACATACTGCGCATATTTTATTTCTTTCTCCCTAAAAAAAAGTGCATGGACTTCAAAGAATAATGTGAGTAATAATACAAAATGAATGTTTCCAATTAAAGTTTTATAATACAAAACTCAATAAACTACGAGTGTATACAGGGTGAGTTCGTGAGAATTCCAACCCCTTTTTTCTCCGTTATTTTCAGAACTACGCAAAAAAATGTTTGCCTCTGAAACTCATTTTTTTTTTTGAAATTTCAAAATTGACTGTCTGAAAAGAAAAACAATTGAAAGAAAATTCAATTCGGAATTCAACAAACAATAAAAATACAGTGTTTCATTTAAAAAAAATAATATTAATTAAACAGCTGCTACATTTTTATTTCAATTGTTTTTGTGACAGCATATTCTGAATTTTCAGAAAACCCCTATAAAATATTTTTTTCATAGCTTTAAAAATAACGGAGATAGGAGGGGTGGAAATTCTCACGAACTCATCTCTGTACATACTCCTACCTACGTATTTTTTTTTATATTACAGGGTATTATTTCAAATGGTATCACACGGTACTATTACTGCTTTTATTATTTTTTATTTTATTATTTCTATTAATTGCTTTTTTTATTTCTAATTAATTCTACTTGAAATTTTATTAATTCTAACTACTTCTGTTCCTATTTTGTCTTTTAATTCTATCATGCATTTTTATCTTACTTTATTAGGTACATTATACTCACCTAGAGACTTAATTACTTTATAAAAATGTGTGCGTTATCCATACTCATATTAATATTAAAAAACATTTGATAACTCATTTATGTGTAATATTTTATTCATATTAGATCAAAATATGTATTTAAGTACATATTTACAAACTTATACACGAGTATTGCGTACAACAGGAAATTATAAAAACAACCCCCAATATAATTAGTCTTAAAATTTCACTTAAAAGGCAAGGTATCCTTCCTATACGTATATTTAAAAGCAGTGGTAACAGTAACCGTCTAAAAAGCTAAATTAAGTTATTTTTTAATTAAATCTAAAACAAAATTATAATTTATAATTAAAAAATGGTCAGTAATAGTGAAGCTGCGATTGGAATTATGACTACAAAAAATTTAGGGTACAAGATAATTGATTGACCAACGCCGTCCCCCCTCCGGAGTATGCGCTCGAACCTCGCTATTAAAACAAACAATGAAAAAACCTATAATGAAATATTGAATAAGTTTTATTTTTATTTTATTAAGTAGGTATTTTAATATTAGTTTAAATGGGTTTTTTACGCGTTCAGATATTCGATGATTAGAGACTTCACGAGGGTTAAACTGTGTTAGAGCGTTACACTATCCTCTCCTCCTGCACCGGGATGGCGTATTACTGCGCATTCGCGGGCCTCGACGCGTCATCGGGCAGGGTCAATGCCGTATGTAGTACGGGCAAGAAATACACGCGTATATAATTTACAATGGCACTTAAAAAATATGATTTATACTTTAATTATATTATCATAGAGTTTTATAGTGCCGACCCTACGTAATATCACACATTTCCGGGTCCTAGTGATGATAATATTTGTCGTTAACTAATTAAAATTAGTGAGGTACAAGTGATTCAAATTTATTGTAAATACATACACATACAATTATTTAATTACTGAATTAATAGTGGATATTCAAATTCAAATAGCTTTGATATTTTGTTGATTTTAAGTCGAAAACGAATTTCTCACAGGACTTAATAGGAACATCTGCAGAGCAAGTGTTTAATTATAAGCATTCATATCTCAGGGTTAAAAATATTATCATATATAAATTAAGAAGTTAAATATTATTAGGTTTTGTTCTATGTTCTGGTAGGGGCAGAAAGTATTAGAGGCAAGATACAGAATGACACACTACGCTTCGCAGCTGTTGCCTGTTTCAACAAAACACTATAATTATTGCGACAGTACGTGTATTATTTAAATAACATGTCAACGGAAACCTGTGGTTTAAAATAGATATAATATACAAATAGATATAAAATACAAATAATTAAATGTAACAAAAAATGTTGCGTAAAACACTTGAAATCAAAAAAATGTAACATATATGTGACGAGGATGAGGTATGTTAATTTATCATAGTTGGCCGTGTGGTATCAAAACGCCTAGGCCACGACGTGGTTCGGATTCTAATGAATTTGAAAAAAAAGCAAAATGGTAAAATTAGTGGTAAGATGCCCACTAATCAATTAATTACATATATATTTTTTTATATTTTTTGACTTATTTGTAAAAGAGACAAGCCCAAAGTAGGTAGTAGTTTAAATATTTATTCAAGCTTGTAAAATGTCAAGCTTTGAATTTTATCTAAACACTTTTGAATTACTTCGTGAGATTTTCTCAATTTTATTTTCTCACATGTAATCATGGAAATTGTATTACAAAAAATATATGCAAATATACATTTTTTGCCGAATGTCCCTATATTCTATGACTGAAAACAATACATGTAGGTATACTAATACCATACCTATGTATAGTGTGGCAAAAAAGTCGCATATAATGCCTGTAACTTTCTAATAACCTTGTATATGAAAAACTGACAAAATGTATAAAACTTGTAAAATGAATAAAAGTTTTTCATCAGTTTATTTGTTTCTGTAAACATGAAACTATTTCGTCTTTGCGCGTGGGGTTATTATGGAGACCAACTTAATTTTTTTCAATTGACAACCTGTAGGTTTTCTCTCAATATCTGAAAGAGCAGCTTTGTCTCTTTACTGTACACTAAAAATTGTATATGGTTACATACAGAAATTTTGGCAAAAAACATGTTTGAAGTTAATTTTTGTACAAGAATGTAATTGCTTACTTAATTATTTATTTTTTAAAAACGAAGCGACAAAATAGTTAGCGAATGAGGTGTTGAAAGTGACCTTCATTTTCCGCGAAGCAATGCCCAAGCCGGTCCCGAAACTTTTCAATAACATTTATTAGAAAGTCTTTAGGAATGGCCTGGATTTCATTTGAAATCTTCTGTTTCAAGTCTTCAATGTTATCTGGTCGATTGACATAAACTTCACATTTTAATAACCCCCAAAGAAAAAAAAAAGGATTTAGATCCGGAGAGCGCGCTGGCCAATCAATTGTAAGTATATCTTCTGCCTATCGAGCGTCCTGGAAATTGTGCATTTTAATACTCCTTGATATGTGCCTCAACATGTGATGGTGCTCTATCTTTTTGAAACCACAATTGTTAGTTAATAACATTATTTTCACCCGAAAACAACAGTCTGCAAGATGGAATCAGTCTATCAATGTCAGAATTTAAATTTCCATCTATGAAGAAAGGTCCAACAATACGTCCTCCAACAATGCCTGCCCAAACCTCAACTTTTTGGAGATGTTGGATATGCGCTTCTTGAAACCAATAAGGGTTATGTCTAGGGTCCGGAAATGTGTGCTGTAACGCAGGGCTCGGCACTATAAAACTCTATAATAATGAAAGTATAAACTGTATTTTTTTAAGCGCCTTGTAAATTATATACGCGTGTATTTCTTGCCCGTGCTACGTACGGTATTGACCTTTTCCCATAACGCTCCAGAACCCGCGTATGCGCAGTAGCACGCCATCCCGGTGCGGGAGAGCGGGATAGTCTAACGCAGTTTAACACGCGTGACATCAAACTTTCCGAACGTTAGTTATGACTTGACCAGTGACTGCTATTATGTCGATTAACAACACCATTAAAACTGTAGTTGACTAGTGGGATGAGGTAAATTGTTTCCAAAAAAAAAAACTAATTTTCACTTAGTCGACGTTTCGCAAAATTTATTGGCATCCTCAGGACTAATTGAATTAGCTTTTTATTGTCATTGGTGAAAATAAATATGAATGAAACATTGATACTCTCTATAAATAATAAGGTACAACGTACTGTCACACAGACGTGCATCGGCTATCTAGTGTGACAGTAGCTAACGTACTGTGTGACAGTAAGATAGCCGATGCACGTCTGTGTGATAGTACGTTGTACCTTATTATTTATAGAGAGTATCAATGTTTCATTCATATTTATTTTTACCAACGACAATAAAAAGCTAATTCAATTAGTCCTGAGGATGCAAATAAATTTTGCGAAACATCGACTAAGTGAAAATGAGTTTTTTTTTTTGGAAACAATTGACCTCAATCCACTAGTCAACTACAGTTACAAGGAAACAGGTCACTAATCCTACATTACAACACCATTAAAACTGAAAAGTCAAGAGCTTCATCTGAAAAAATGAAATTTCTTGCGAAATTATTATTGTTACTATATTTTTCCATTACGCCTTCACGAAATTCAGCCCTTCTATTAAAGACATCCTCGTTTAACTTGTGAACACGTTGTAGTTTATGTGGAGGTATCTATTCTCGCTTAAATAAATGACTGGTGACAAATATCAAAAGTAGTTGTCAAAACCCTGGAAGATTGGATTGGATTTTTGGCGCACGCAGGAGCACGCAGGAGCACGCAGGAGCAAGATATCCAACACTTTATCTTTCCGGTTCCAGTTGTGGGTCTACCTGATTTAGCGGATTCCTTAACGCTATAAGTTACATGAAAGGACAATGTTAAAAATAGGCGTTTTTCTACCCCACCTGGGAACGACCGAAACCCACCGAACAGTGGCGGTTGGTGATATTTCAGTTAGTCATATCTTGAAAACGACGCATGGGACCCACTTCACTTTTTAGGTGATGACAATATACCTCTTACAGAAAGGATTTAAAGTGAAACAACCATCAACAAAGTTTGCGAAAAAAATTTCAAAAATCCTGGAGTACTCCCTGGGATCTCAGTAACGCTCTGTGGAATATTTGCAGTAAATTTTTTTTCATAATCTAGAAACAAATATAAGGAGAGGTTTATCGATTTGTTACAAAATATCCCGCACCTCTCTACTATTTTCAACGTGTAGATTTCACTTCACGTGTAGATTTCGGGAACACATAATGTAGCTGAATGCTCCTTGAATGATATGTAATCATCGTTAGAAATAATTATAAAAACGTCGTAATAGGTCTGTGGAGATCTTTCGTTGAGACAAGTAGTCATTACCCATTGACTTGATAGCATTGACTATTATTAATTATCCTAGAATTATTGATTATTCGTTTTTGAACTATCATCGGTACTGTGTTGATTAATTAAAAACCTTATTACCTGAAGTAAGGTAATACATATACTTTAGGGATGACGTACTAGTTTTCCCCGCACATTCCGGGTTGCCAATGAGTATATTTGACTTCTAACTACAAATGATAGTTTTCGGTGGGTTTCGGTCGTTCCCAGGTGGGGCAGAAAAACGCCTATTTTCAACATTGTCCTTTCTTTACCAGTCGGCTTATTATTGACTGGTTTATTGGAGATCTGTTGGGGTACAATTCACTAAACAGTACACAAACATGGTCTTGGGGTATCTGTATGTCTCCATACCCCCTCGTTATTAAAAGTTCAATTATTTGCTTCTCACTCGTAATCCATTAATTAATTATAAATCGTAAAAACGCAAAAGAGATTAGAAATAATTATTGAACACAAATACAGAAAATAAAAAATGACTGCTGTTATGACTTGAATGTCACGAGAACATCTTAAATTCACAGGTACAGTAGACTTCCGATAGTCCGACATCCAACGGTCCGGAATGCCTGATGGTTCGGCATCACCATGAATTTTCAGACGATCACGTCCAAGCAGTAATTGGAAGTGCGTGCCGGGATCGGGCACTAGTCCGAAGTGTGTTCGAACTAAGATTAAATGGTGAAAATGTTTTCTAAACCATCGACAAGTAGTAAAAACTAACACAATGCAGAAACAATTCTGCATTATAAATTCTTTAAAACTAAAAATTCTTTATAACTAAAATTAAGTTTTTGACTTTTATTTTAATTGAAATGATTACCCTAATGTTCTTGTTAAACAATATTTGTTACCAAACATCATGTTGCAACTACAAATATTATGTTCCCTCTAAGACTTAGCCTTTAGCGATCGCGAGAGACACTGTCCGATAATTCGGTATTATCGATAATCCGGCACTAGCCAAGTCCCGACCGAAAAAAGGTTGTAATTAAAAAAAAATCTTGGTCTCCATAACAGCCAAACCCGAAAAGACAAAATTATTTGACATGGCAAGTAAACTGATGAGAAACTTTTAATGAGGACATTTTTTCATATACAGGGTTATTAAAAATTTGCAGACATTATGAGACTTTTTTTGTCACGTTGTATATTCTTTGCGCCTTTATTTAAACGAATTTGATTGCTAAGGTACATAAGACTTGTATATGTATGTGTAAATACGTAATAACACTTCAAAAGTAACTTTTTTTTCATGGATACAGGTACAGCGTCTGCACACGATGATAGATAAAATAATATATTTTATATAAATATTTTTTTACCTTTTAGTATTTGAGTGATTCATAAAATTATGCAAATAGAATACACTGCGATGATGTTTAGGTATTTTTTTTAATTTCCAGTTTAGTTAGAATTTTCATACTAGGTATAGTTTTTTCAATACTTCATTACTGCAAGTATACCGCACAAATGCGCTAGTCATTATTTATCATCATCGGTACTGAATATGCACATATGTAAAATTTAAAAAAATGGTTTAGGTAGAAGTGAAATTTAATAGGTGTCAACATCTCACGTATGAATAAAAAGAGAAAAGAGAAAAGTTAAATAAAACGAGCTAGATAAAACTAAAAGCTAGATAAAAAAATGACCCTAATTCAAAATTCGAGGCTCTAAAAAATCCCCAAAACTGATCTGAAAATGATACGCTGATTTGAAACTGATACTTTTACGCAAAAGTAAAAAAAGTATTAAAAGTCGAAAAGTTAATGTTAATTGAATTTAAATGATTAGGTATTAATGCTAGCCTTCAATTACATAAGAAAATGTTTTAAAATATGTATTGTTATTGATAAATAAAATTTACTGTGGTCAATAACAATAAAGTATTGTATATGGGACATTCCACGCCAACTTCGCCACAAAAAATAGATTTCTCTGAAACTTTGTATATAAGTAGTATGTGATAACAAAAGTCGGTACCTAGAATTTTAGAGCTTAAGTCACATTATGCTCTCGTCACGAAAATTCTAGAAAGCGTGTGTTTTCACGCAAAGAAAGGAGCCAACAGAAAACAGGGCCTTTAAAAATATAAAAAAAATAAAATTGATAATGTTGAGTAAATACATGCCGTCTTTTGAGAAATTGTTTTTTTTTTTTTTTTCCTTTTTCTTTTTGTTTATTGTTTTTTTTTTTTTGTTTTTTTTTTTTTTTTTTTTTTTTGTGTGCGCGCGCCCCGGTTGGTTTGGGGGGGGTGGTGGGGGGGGGGGGGGGGGGGTGGGGGGTCCCCCCCCCTCCCCCCCCGGGGGTTTATATCTTTTTTTTTTTCCCAAATGTTTCATGCTAAAGGAGCGAAGCATTTTTTCAGTTGTTGGGGGTTGTGTTGGGTCACCTTTTGGGCCCCCCCCCCCCTTCTTCCCCCCCCTTCCTTTTCCCCCGTTTCCCGGGGTTGGGGGGGGGGGGGGGGGGTTGGGGGGGGGGGGGGGGGGGGGGGGGTGGTTTTGGGTGGTGGGTCGTTCCCTTCTGGGGGGGTGGGGGGTTTTCCGGCTTTTTCTTCGGGGGGGGGGGGCCTCCCCGTTCCTTCCTTCCCCCGGGTGCTCTTCCGGCGTCAATTTAAGGCGTATTTTTTAAAGCAACAAATTCAAAAACTTTTAATTCTAAAAACGTTTTCGATTTTTTTGCTCTAAAAATACGCATTAAATTGAAAAAATGCAAGAGACCATTTTTACACAAAATTTTGTGTAGAATACCGTGATATTTTTAAAATTTAGAAATTCACCATATTTTTTCTTATAGGGCCCCATGGGGTCCTAAAAAAAACGAATTTTCTAAATCGGACGCCAGATTCATAATCAGCGATCCTAAAAACCTAATAAAATGGTTTTCATACATTTTTTTATGTACCAAGATATAACGTAAAAATGGTAAATTTTTACCTTTTGAATCTACGGGAAAAATGCGATGTTTTTACTATTCATTCAATTGTTTTTTATTTTGTTCGCGCTCATTTTGTGACCGTTCGTGAGGAGAACGTAATGTGACTTGAACTCTAAAATTTTAGGTACCTATCAACTTTTCTGATCACATACTACTTATGTACAAAGTTTCATAGAAATCTATTTTTTTTTTGTGGCGAAGTTGGCGTGGAATGTCCGATATATTTTATAAATATACAAATAAATATGGATTTAAGGCAACGTAAAACCGACGTAACCAAGACCAATTTCCACTGTATGTCCGTGTTTTGGACTTTGGACTTTGGGCCGTAGCAAACTTACATTTTTTGGTTGAAGAGCAATTCTTTGTGGAGATTCTGTCTTTCGGGGTTCTCTCTCACCGGGTTGGCGGGTTTCCTGGGCATTATGAGACCGTCGTCTGAGAGCAGAGGTGGTGCTGGATGGTGACCCGAATTTCTCAACGTGTCAGGGATCATGGTGGCCGACGTTTCCTCAACTGTAACGAAAAAAGTAAGACATGAGAGATGTGACGTATTAGATATATAGACATCCAAAAAAATTGTCATCAAAGTTGGCCGAGAAAAAAAAAGACGTATTTCTATTCTTAATCGAATTTATAACCTTATTTACTTGTCAAGACTGTCACATCATATGACAGCCATTGTTTATTTTACAAATTGTGACAGGCACTCGTCAAAAGTTTGACATAACCAAAAAGCTTAGACATGACCGCTATTTCCATCTCCCTCGTTCATAGCCAGAGTTGATGACGTTTTTTTTGGATGTCTCCATACATGTAATAGGCATGCAAAAGTTCGTAGCGTTTATTCCGGTGGAAATTAATTTTCTCAAACATCTTTTTTGTTTCAATATTACACTATGGTAGATTACTGGGTAAATGAGAATTTGTGTTATTAGTAAGGTATGGGAAAGTATGTATGTTGTCACTAATTAAAGTATAAACCGTATTTTTAAGCAGATTTATTGTCCTTGTATACCCACGCCACTCTCCGTGCGTAGAATGTTATCCTGAACGAACTCTTAGTGGGAACCTGGGACTTCGTAATACGCCCTCTCCGTAAGACGGCGAACTATTCCGATAGCGACCTGCCGGCGCGGCGCGGTGGTGTAAACGGTTCGATTGTCGCATTGAAAAAAATTTCTTGTCGCGAGTTAGTCACTCGTGAATTCGTCTACTGTATTTACATATTAGCACTAGGTATAGGCTCAAGCATTAGAGATGTACATACATTATTAACACAATTTGACTCCTGTCTTTTTGATCTCTAATATGTCACCTTCCGTCAATAATATGACGGATTACGAGTCCGGCTCTACGTTACAGCACACGTTTGGAACCCTAGTTAGTTGAAAGAAACGCAAGAGCAAGTAGAAAACAATAAACCAATTCCGACATAATCTTCAGTTTAATCAAAGAAAATATCGTGAAAAAAATGGAATTTTACATAATAATTTTTACTTAATAATTTTAACACTATTTTGAAATTTTTCAAATAATCCGCAAATATAGGATTTAGATAAAACATTTTGTAATAAAAGTTGAACGGTATTCTGTTTTTCATTTAAATTTTGTATATTTACACAGCCCGATAGCACAGCCGTATGCTGTCGAGTATTAAAATGCAACCATTCAAAAATCGTGGGGTAACTACACCTATGTAAAGGGTGATTCAAATTGAGTTTCCACATTACAATCTAAAATATTTTTGATACGCCACTGTATTTGTCAACGGTAACGTCAGATTTGTAAACTATAAACATAAACAAAAATAGTCATGGAGCAATATACGACCGAACAACGTGTTAAAATTCTCCAAGCCTATTATGAAAATGACCGATCGAGGAAACGCGCATTTCGTGCTTTACGTGAATATTTTGGCGCGCAAAATCGACCCTCTGAGAAGACAATTTGGAATGTGGCCAAAAAAATCGAGCAAACTGGATCCGTAGCTAACATCAAAACCCCTCGGCATGCTCGTAGAGGTCGTTCGGAACAAAATATTGCTATTGTTCGCGAAAGTGTGACCGAAAATCCAAACACATCGATTCGTCATCGATCGCAGCAAGTGGGCCTTACGTATTCTACTACACAGCGAATTTTAACAAAATATTTGCAGTTACACCCATACAAACCCCAAATAACACAGGAATTGAAGCCTCGAGACCAACAACAGCGCCGTGTGTTTGCAGAATGGATACGAGAACAAGGTGTAAATTTTGGAATGAAAATCATCTTTAGCGATGAGGTACATTTTCACGTTGGTGGCTTCGTAAACAAGCACAATTGTGGAAAATCCAAGAGATTGTTCAAATGGCAATGCATCCTCAAAAGGTGACTGTTTGGTGTGCTTCTTAGTCCGGAGGCGTAATTGGCCCATTTTTTTTCGAGGATCATGCGGAGAACGCTGTTACGATTACTGGCGTTCGCTATCGGAACATGATAACAGATTTTTCTGGGAGCAGTTGGAAGTTATGGACATCGAAGATCTCTGGTTTCAACAGGACGGTGCCACCTGCCACACAGCAGGAGAAACAATACAATTACTGCGCCGCAAGTTTCCAGGTCGCATTATTTCATGTAACGGCGACATCAATTGGCCGCCGCGCTCATGTGATTTAACCCTCGCAGATTTTTTTCTTTGGGGGTATCTGAAGAGCAGAGTTTACAAGAATAAACCGAACACAATTGCAGATCTGAAACAGGAGATCAGACGCGAAATAGCCGGCATAGAACCTGATTTATGCCGAAGAGTAGTCGAAAATTTTCAAAAACGGATTACGTCATGCCACGTGAGCCGCGGCGGTCATTTACATGATATCATCCTTCATACATAATTGTAATGAACTAACCTCAAAGGGCAAATAAATATTGTTTATATTTTTCAACTTCTCCGTGTTCTTTTCAATACCTTTTATGTGGAAATCCAAATTGAATCACTTTTTATATCCCAGACATCACATTTTCTTCTTTTATGGTTTCTATGCAACAGTCTGCAAGGAATTTTGTTTAATAGCGAAGTTGTTCCTCAAAAAACTTAAAGTAATAAAAAGTGGGCCAGTCTAGGAGGAACTGTCATCATTATACTTCGTTATGTTGTCAACTCCACACTCGCTAGATAGACAAACCACATAAATTACACAGTTACGAATTATATATCTTGTACATATATGATTTTAGCAATTGCTTATAACTATCAAACCAAAGAAATTAATGGATATTTAGAATTGGTAGATTAAGTAGTGATTTTTACACAAACTAACAACTACACTAATGTCAATTACATTCCGATATACCTGCTCGTAAGTTATTTGTTGAAACATGCACTGTATTAGTCTAAAAAGGACGTTATAAGTTATAATAACATAAAGATAAAAAACCTGTCTGCAATTTTCGATAAAGTGGAATTAAAAGATAATAAATATGTACGATTTTTTTCCATTCGATTATCTAACTCCATATAACTCCAATCCCTATTGCCAGATTAGATAATAACAGTTGGAACGCATTAACAAGAACAGGTGAATGTATAAAATCAGAATTTTTAGGTCAGCAGATATATTGAATTAGAAAAAAAAACATATTAGATGCCAAGACTACGACGTATGTAGGTAATAATAATTCTACCGCTTATGAAACTACCTACATTATCAAAAATTGTATTTTTTTCTTACCTCTATGTTTACGATTTAACATTTTTCTAATGAGGTTATTAAATCTTTGATCAGCTTTTATACGTATTTAGGCAATACCTTATATTTTACCCAATATTATTATTTTATTACAAATACACAATTACAAATGTTACATTATTTAGGTACATAATTTGGATATTATTTATTTAGATTAATACATTTATTTACTAGAATTTAGATTACTGAATTAATAGACATTAGTATGTCGCTCGTTCTTTTCGTTGATGTGCTGCAATTAAAAATTGAAACTTCAAAGTGATTGAATAGGCGATGAATAGTTTAACTAGAGATGGAGTTTGTAGAAAGGGGACGAATCTACACCTCAGAGACGTTTCTGTGATTAATGTGGTCATTTGACACTGTCTGATATTAATTGGGTGTCCTTCTCGCGTTACAGTTGCCGTACTTTGATCAGATTTATAGTATTACTAGTTTTTAAAAAAAGTTATTTTAAAGGTCTCTACTTTTAATAATATAATTATATTGTTATGATTATGATGTTACATATGCGTACTCTGTACTTAACGTTGGAATGAAATGACGAAGTATCGGCTTCGTGTGTTCTACAACTTGTGATTTGATGTTAAAAAAATTGTGATTTCCCAAATCGAATAGAATTTGAAGCTGTTCAGAAACTGTTAATATTGATAAGTAGGTAAATGTTTTGGACACGCTGTATTATTACTAGCACTACATATTTTATGTCTGACAGTGGGTACTTATTAATAATTTCTATTTAATTGCTTTTCATGGTTAAGTTATTACAGATAATAATTGGGAGATAAAATTAATTATCACCTGCTGTGTTACAAAAGCTAGATATTGTTTTTTTTTTGTGTAGCAACGAGAATTAAAATTTTCTCAGAATTAATTACTGTAACCTTGCATTAATAGAAGAAGTGTCATGCGCTAATTTTGAGTTTTGTTTGCAAGCACAGGTCCGTATTAAAAGAGTTTATCACGTTATCAAACCTTAACTATACAGTGTGTGCAGAATTGGTTATGGATGTATTGCTATCTTGGATAAAAGATAGGAAAACGGTTACATGGGCAAAATTGAAGACAATTTTATATGAGTAACTTTACGCCACTTAGAGAACGTTTCTATCTTTTTTGGTTTTTGAAATATTATTGAAAAGCGTTGAAATGTCCTCAAAAAGTTGCCTTAATAATGTATCCATGGATTTTAAAAATTTATAAAAAATATATAAATTGTAACAGATTGTCGAAAATGCATGTTTTCGGTGTTTCCAAAATATTTCAAAAACCAAAAAATATAGAGATATTCTCTAAGAGGCGTTAAGTTACTCATTACTTCTTTCTAATTACTTCTATATCTACTTAGTGGTGGTAGGATCAAGTCAAATTAAAAAAAAAAGTGTCGGCTAAATAGACCTACAATGTCAAAAACCCCGAATTAAGTTTAAGTGAAAAAAAATATGTCTGTTGTCTGTCAACTTTTTTGTAAAAAAAAAAGGTATCAACCCAAAATGGAAGAATTTCCATCAAGTCACAAAAAATTTTAGTTTTGTTTGGTGGCATGTTTTTTAAATTATATAATTAAAAAAAAATTTGAATTATTCAGGTGAAGGATCAGTAAAATTATGAACTTTTTTTTAAGAAAAACAAAAAAAAAAAAGTGTCGTATTGACCGATTTTTTTTATTTTAAATTTTTTTGCCCCTAATGATGGGTATAAAAAAATGTGAAAAAATATAGGTGTATTCTACTCGGCAAGTGTTATCACATACAACCAATAATTTTTTTCTAACATTTGCAAAAAAGTAGACAACTTATCAAAGTTAAAGTTCTCAAGAGACATACCAAACTTTGGACCTCCACCAAACTTCACCTTTTGACCCTAGGGGTCCAAAATTTTGGGAATCGTATTTTCGTTCGAAAAGCTACCTCCCTACACAAATGTTGGGCCAAATCTAAAATTCCGTTGTCTTTTTTTTTCTTGTCTTTAGGTAATTCGCAAACGATGCAAGATGCGCACTTCAAATTTCAGACCTAAATATACAACGTAATAGAATCTACAAGAGTAAAGACTTTTAGTTTAGTAGAGTGGGGGTTGAACTTTGCAAAAGTCAAATAAAATTTCGAATACTAATTTGAATATATACACGACGGACCTGTTTTAATAAGTTATAATATATATAAGTTATAATCTAATATATTTCTCCTGCCTCCCCCCTTTTATCTAGGGGTAGGAAGGATAACTAGAATAAAATAAGACTACAAGAAAAACGTTCGAAATTAGCTAAAATGTATATGTATGCATTGATTAAAAACTTGGCTAATGGCTAAGCCGATTAATGAATTTATTTTCATTAGGTTAAAGATATTATTTGTTGCTGTACTATAGGGAGAGGGTGAGTAGGTTCTACCTTAAGTGAAATAAATATACATATATCTTTCACATTCAGAATTGGGTCATTGGGTTCAAAGGGAACATTCATTGATGCCAATGGATCATTGGAATCAATGAGATCATTGGGGTTACGGAGTCTTTGGGGACATGGGATCATTGGATCGTTTGGTTTAATCAGATCGTTGGGGTCAATGAGGCCATTCCGATCGATTGAGTCAATGAGGTCAAGTCAGACTATGACTGTTGTGTGGTGCTTGCATCTGCCAATGTATAAAAAATAGTTTTATATGGAAAAAGGTTATTAATGGGTCATTCGAATTTCCCGAATCTAGAAGTTGGTAAGCTAAGAATAGTAAAATAAAATGTATTACAGATAAGTCGTAACAAAATAAGGAATTACGTGGTTTTGGATATTAGGGAACCCTGCACTTACATTTATCGCAACAAAAATATTATTACACGCGGTAGTTAAATTACTGCAGGCTAATTTTTTATACAATTGTTCTCTAATTCATTATAAATTTAGCTCTTAGGCGGCAGTTACATCTTTCACAGAACGGATCTGGAAACCCGACAGAACCCCAAATACCCGGCCTGTGGCGCACGAATTTCCATAATTCACTCTCTACTGTGTTTGTTGTTTGCCATAATTCACTCTTTACTGTGTTTGTTGTTTGTTTCATTTCTTGGCAACGTTACCATTACTGGAGTCGAGAAATCGCGGACCCTAACAGAACCGTATTAAGGGGAAGCAGCTCTAGTGGTGGTGGCTAGTGGAATTGAACGTTCTCGTATTTTCGTAAGGAAACATGGAGCACATATAGTATTTGATAAAGAAGTGATTATTAGAACTAAGTAGAAGGCTAGAATATTAAAATACTTCAAATTAAACTTGTAAAAAAATCAAAAAATGTAGGTCTTACCAGAAAATCTAGGAAAAGGCTTGCAAAATATTTACGAAATATTTCTCTACGCACAACGTAAATACAAAGTCTTTTTTATTCTTGCGACCTTTTCGAAATCTGGAGATCTGTTAAAGTTATGGAAATTTTAATTTCTACTTCATATCAGCATTTTGTTTCTGATGTTTTGTAATAGGTTTGTTATAATAAAGTATGTGAAAAAAAATATTTCAGAAACAATAATTTATAAGTAGTTTCCAGGATTTTCTGAGATACATATTTTTTTTAATTTCTTTTCGTTTGACGTTTTTTTTTTGCTATTATAGCCTTCTATTTAGGTCTATCAATCACTCCATAAAATATGACGTGGGTCCATGTTTCTTTGCGAAAATACCAGAATTTCCGCTACGTCCTTCCCAGCTCTGTTAGAGCCCACGCATTTTTGGACTCCAACTATTACACAAAAACAAAGGTAGGATGCAGCTTACCTTGTTTTCGTTCGAACATAATGATTTTATCACTGACCATGATTGAAACAAAGGCGACCGCTTAAAAAAAAACAAACTTGCACGCACGAGCGGAGGGAATCGTATACGACGACAAAAGTGAGAAGAAAAAAAGTATAGCGAAAAATGTGTTGAACTATTACGCACGATTAACCGGACCGCAGACAATTATAGAAGAAAAAGAGTAAACACGCAATCAGACGCAGCGGGTTCGGCGTAAAAAGAGCGCGAATACGCGACGAAGCAACAATTTTTCGGATTCCCGATTCCCGCACTATTTCCGTCCGCACCTGGAGGCCTTTTGTCGGCCGCAGAGAATGGGGGCACGCGGCGTTTCGTCGAACGCCCACGCCCCGCCGTTATCCCATTAGGCCCGAGAGAGTAGTTCAAGGTATCAAGCGATTATCAGCTTTGCGATAGGTCAAGTACGATGAAAACTTATAAAAACGTCAGATAAGCTGGATGGAAAAACGCCCCCGCTTGAACGGGGGCGGTGACGGTGTTGCAGTTGCAGAT
Organism: Aromia moschata; assembly: GCA_029963805.1. NCBI lineage: Eukaryota > Metazoa > Arthropoda > Insecta > Coleoptera > Cerambycidae > Aromia > Aromia moschata. The sequence goes on from JAPWTK010000387.1 coordinate 401,785, forward strand.
ACGCGGAAAACTGATTTTACATAAAACTACTGCAGTATAAGTGTAAGAATAAAACAAAAAAAGGGAGCAAAAGTCTTGGTTTAACTTGATGCTGCAATGCAGGTGAAACCAATAGTATTTTTGTATCAAACTGGATACGACAATTATAGTAAAAAGTCCTCATATCCTCCAACACAGTAGGTGTTATTGGTAAGTAGTTTTCGTTTTCTGGCCGTCATCTCGCTGATGAGTTCCATTAGAACGAAACAGTTGTCCGTGGTTGATTGAAAAGCGAGACTTCCGGTTTCTGACTGTGAAATATAGCTTGGAGTTTCTTAAACACTTAGCAAATTCTTGAGCCTATGGAAGTTGTTTCTAGAACTCCTGCATTGGTCAAAGTAGTAAAAGTAAACTGTTATAGCTTCTACGCAGTCAGTGTTCGGTTGCACATTTCGTAGGTTGTAGGTGGCGACTAGCATCTGCAATGTTTATGTATCTATTGGTTGCATACCGTCTTTTTTTATTTCTATTTTTGACCGTTACTACGCTAATGAGTTCGACTAGAACGAAACAGCTGTCCGTGGTTGATTAAAAAGCGAAACTTCTGGTTTCTGATGGTGAAACATAGCCTGGTGTTGCTTAAACATTTAGCAAGTTCTTGAGCCTTATGGAAGTTGTTTCTAGAACTCCTGCATTGTTCAAGGTAGTAAAAGTAAGCTTTCATAGCTCCTGTGCAGTCAGTGTTCAGTTACACCAGGGCCGGATGCACGGCGGGGCATCCGGGGCGGGAGCCACGGGGCCCCCACAAATTGAGGGCCTCCACAAACCTTGGATTCAAAAATTTAATAACGATAAAAAATTTTAATTTTTAAGAAAGTAATGAGTAATGAAATATATCCAAACAAGGGATATTTTCATCCTATGTCAAATCGATTCAGTTGTGGAACTACAAAATTGATACCTCTTGCAAAATTCAATAAATGCAAAATTCAGTTTATTTATTGGATACGGGGTAAAATGTACACCGGTTAAGGAGCAAAATGACAGCTAAGTACGAGATGAAGTGCAAGCTTTCAAAGGGCAAAAAGCAAAAGGTTCTAAGCGCAAATTATTTTATTTTCCAAAGGGCAAAATGCAACAGAATCCAAGCGGTGATTATTTTATTTCCAAAGGGCAAAATGCGAGAATGTCCAAGCGAAAATAATTTTATTTCATACGGCAAAATGCGAGGAGATCACTCGTCAGAAAGTAATAACGATTTTTAGGGAATTACAAAAAATAGTATGTATCTTAATAGTGGAAATTTGTTTTTTAAATGTAAAAATAAAATTATCGATGGATATTTATTGATTGAAAGGGCCTCCACTTTCTTTATTGCCCCGGGCCCCGACACCCCTGCATCCGGCCCTGAGTTACACCTCTTGTAGGTGGCGACTATCGTCTCTAACGTTTATGTATTTATTGATTGCATACTACCTCTTTTATTTTCGGTTTTTGACCGTTACCACGCTGATGAGTTCGACTAGAACGAAACAGTTATCCGTGGTTGGTTGAAAACAGAAACTTATGACTGTAATATATACATATGCATACTATTAAATATAAAGAAGACATAATAGAAACTCAATTAACAACAAAACAATTGTCGAAGATACTGTTTGATATTGTATATTTGATACAGGAGGAGAATTGGAACCTTAAGCGCAGAAACAAATTAACACTTGAACACTTTTTACCATTTAACACTGAAACATTTTTTTGCACTCGACGCGCGTTTTGCCAACCATGGTGACCATCATCAGGAGATGATTAAAACGCGGTACCAAGTGTTTAGATGAGAATAGAATTTCTAAAAAATACGTCCGCCATATTGAATCCGCTATCTTAAATTTGGCAAATCTCGGATTCGTGATCAGCGACCCCAAAAACCCCCGTATACCAAATTTCGTGCAAATCGGTTGATTTTCAAAAAGTCGGTCACCATATTGGATTTTTCGATATTTTTGATGTTGGATTTTGTCAACCTACCATACCAGCTTTTTAGGGGCATCCATCAGCTACAATTTGAGCCAAAAGACGACCCAATCGGTTACGAATTTTCATTTTTACAAGCTTTTTTTGCTGATCACTTAAATTTTCTCCAGCTTCCGGCCGCCATATTGGATTTTTCAAAGGTGCACTTGACATTTGAAAGTAGACAGTTTGTAGTTTGTAGACAGTAGATCGTTTGCTTCTAATTTTGGTCGTAGCTCTGATCCGGTTGACGCAGTTACCGGAATCTTACAGGAGGGAATATGTTTTCCTAGCATTGTGATATATCATTTAAAAGCAAATTTTGAGCACTATTTAACAAAATCCAATATGGCGTCCGTAAGCAAAATTAGAGTTAATGGTATTAACTCAGAAACAAACGACATCAAACAGCAATATTTTGATAAAGTCAGCGCATCTTAAAAAAGTGTCCTAACAATGTACTCGCAAGTCCAGTAATTAAAAAGATACGGGGCATTTTCTAAAACGCACCTTCTCAGTTTTTTAGAATTATCTCGAAGACGATTACAGATAAATCGAATTTGAAAATCCTCTAAAAATGTTCCCATTTAACTATTTTTCTTTTTATATCTCCAACAACATTTATTTTTTATATCTCCAACAGTAGCCGAGATACCAGTGCATGCATAGCAAATGATACAGACTGTATACCCTTTTCAATAATTTATAATCGTGGGAACACACTTTCATGAAAGTGAAAAAGAATAGCTTTCATTCAAAGTATTATCATATACGATCATACAGTGTTGGCCTATAAAGAATCAGAACATCCCTCTTGTTTTTTTTTTAATTATCCAATTTGATCGCCTTGATAGTGTTAAAATGTAGGGCACGAAAAACTGTATTTTTGAATAGAATAACACATTTGATACCTTCTATCTTCAATCCAAGGCTGTATTGTACTGAATTATTACATCCACATCCATAGTGGAGTGGAAGTATAGTATTCATGAATTTTTACGTGGGGTCAAAAATTGAGAAAAAGCTTCAGTAATGTGTTTAGTAGAAAAAAAAGGACCCACTATATTTGGCATCATTTAACATTTTCGTTAAAAAATAACACTACAAATTATTTTCGGTTTTGCAGAAGTCAGTTTGAAATGTCAGTAATGTCAAACCACTAATGCAAAGGGGGATCGAAGCAAATTTCAAATTTCTAGTTGATATCTTACTAGTAAAACATTTTCAAGTCATCGTATGCACAACAAAGATTAACATACATACAGAGAAAACAGCATATTTAGTTCAAACGTAAAAACTCGACGTTCCATAACATTTTAGGCTCTAGGAATATTAAGGCAATAAGATTTTATGAACATTCTTTTAAGGCTTCTATCACTTCACTATGTGGATGTGGAAGTAAAATGGCATAATATTTTCACGTAGCTTCATTATGAAAGGGTCATCTAGATTAGCACCTCCACTATTAAGCAAACCACTAGCGATAACGAACCAAAACCTTTGGGAGTGTTCGATTGCCAAGTCAATTATAAGGCAGTGTTTATTAGCCTAAGGGTTATTGGGAGGGTTAGCCTTTATACACATCGCATGTTTGGACAGATAAGGGCACGACGAAGTTGATGTAGATAAGGTGAGAGTATCTGGATACCAGCCCAGTTTTTCCTTTTACGTCATACCGGGTGGCTCAGGAGGTCTGGCCAAACTTAATCTTGAAAACTAATTAACGTTTTTTTTAAAAATTTTGGGAGTTTATACTAGAATGAATTTCCAACGAAGTCACGGAAAAATCTAAATCCTGGTTTTGCCGAAAATGGCACTAATTCGTTTTTTTTTTTATATTTTTTATCTTTTTTATTTTTCTATTTTTTTTATATAATTTAAATCAACTTTATATTTTTCAATATTTGGATTTTACGCGTCAGAAAACATACAACCCAAAGGTCAAATGTCGTTTTGGTAATGTAAAAAATGTTTTTTTCAAAATGCTGGTATTCGTCCAAGAAAACTGCTCTAAGTACTCAAAAAGTATTTGATATTATCCATAAAACATAAACGTAATCAACTTTTCATGAATTTTTTTAAATTCGCCTTGTTTCGATGAATACTCAGCATCCATCATTTTTGAAATCACTTTTCTTTGGTGCACATTTCTATAATAATTGAAAGTGCTGTACAAATAAATTTCTGCGGTTGCGATAGTTCCCACACCCATCCTCGCCAATGGCCAATGTAGAATGAGCAACGCCAACGTGTAAACAGTGTCCTTATTTTTGACCCAACTCATTGGCCCAACTAGTTGGCCAAACGTGTACAGGATCCTTTACAAGTTCACGCAGTAGATGCACAATAGCAAGGAATGCATAACAATACAGGAATATGCAATTTCGATAAACAACAAAGTTACACTATACGAGTAGACAAGGGACTAATTAGTGATTACTAATGACAACCATTTACTCTATACTAAAGAAACAAGAATCACAAGAAGTCCCAACTTGTCGACGCCTGTTGCTCAACCTTTCAAGTTTACCGCTAGGCAAGTGGAACATGCGACAAAGGGAAATACTTGTAGACGCGACATTGAACTACTAGATATATATTTATCAACAAACAGTAAACTTTATTTCTGGAAACTAGTCACTAATGACAAAAGTTGGCTTACGTCGATGCGACACATAGGCAACTCGTGTAGCATGTGATGGGAGTTGCTTCAATTTAAATTAATTGTAGTAGTCCCGCGTCAGTTGGTGCTATTATACAACCTTCGTTACATACAATACGTTGAATAGTGTAATATAATTTCATAACAAAATATGGCAAACTGTAATATGTAAAAGGCTACTAGTTATTTTCATGTATGCTTTTGTGGCGCGTCGTGTTTCTGCCTACTTTATTAATGATGCTTGTAAAAAAAGCAGCGAAAAAGAAGAAAAGAAAGCAGAACAACGACGTTAGGTTCTCGTTAGGAAAATAAAATCCCGGGATCGTAATAAACTCGTGTATTTACAAATTGAATTCAGGCATAAAATATATAACACTATATCGATAACAATAAAATTAACAAAGTCCTTAATGCACGTTAAGTTTAGGCGTTATTGCATGTGGACAAAATGTTCGGAACTACCCCCGCGTCGCGCGTCTTCGGCTTAGCTTGCGTAACCCTTATCATCACGCTTGCGCATCTTGCAGCTTTCGACCCTTTGCGTAAACGGTAGACAGGGGCGTCTTTACATCTTCTCCCGTTATCTTCTAATTTTCCACAATGCTCCTTGTTGCTTCTGGATCAGACTTAACCAACTAATATTGTCAAAAGTCGCGTGCCGTTTCTTGCAGTTTGCGAGAGTAACTTCGTGTTTCTGCGGTGGTTCTCAGTGGATGAAAATATACCTGTGGTCACAGGTTGCGACAATATGAAGAAAGAGAACGTAGATATGTACTATTAGCAACGGTAACACCTATACCTGTTACCTTCAACAAAAACATGGTCATGCATAACTATGATTTCAATAAATTAAGCACTCTTAAAGTTCATAATTTTCGATTAAGTAAATCATTAATTCACTGGCATACTTTAACAGCATACTTATCGTTTCATTGTCTTTTCACCAAAGCACAAAGGAGACTAAAAACAGCGACATATTACGGTCGCAAGTCGCCTACAGCCGTATTTGATTTGCTTAGATATTGGGTAGTCTGAAAACTATTAAAAATAACTATCAGTATTCTTTCATGTTATATTTGTCTTCATTCTCGCGGTGACAAGCAGGGACTTCCCCTCTCCCCTCTGAGGTTTATCGCTTGAAATGCAACCGTGAACATTTGCTTCCGAAACAATCTGAAACTGTATGGAACCTTACGAATCATTTAGAACATAATATGCAACATAATTGTTGCTTCAGTGGAAACATGTTTTAAGGCCCTGTCATGAAGTCGGCACTTACACATCCAATTTTTCACATGTTTGTAGATCTAAATCTAGTAGGTACTCAAAGTAGTAATAATTTTAAAAGTGTCAAATTAAAAGTATCAAATACCTAAATGCTCCTTATATTTATGCGACATAAATATAACTCGTTATATTTATTACATATTAAGTACAATGACATTGAATTATTGGAGAATTTGGCTCAGTCTCACTGTAAGTTTAAAGCAAAAGGTTCTAATATACCAAGAAAAATGGAACAATTATGAAAATGTACCAAATTTGTACATATTTGTACACGATTTAAAATATTTATCCATGAGTTGCAAAATTAATGCAGATTAAAACAATTGGCAGAATATGCCAATTTTAATAAAATAAAAATCAATTTACTCCATTTAGAATTTTAGGTCTTACCAATTTCCTTATGTTCTAATTTGGATTTCAATTCCTGTATTGTACTATTTTTCAGGGTAGGTTCTCCGGTTGTCAAATCCTGCAACAAAAAAATCTATAAAGCGATTTTAAAGAAACATAGTTATCAAAATCATTAATTGAATGTGTGACTGTGGTGATCAGATTTGTTTATTATAAACCGAAGCAGTGGTACACTGGTTTTTTATTATAAACCGGTACACTGGTATTCACAATAGAAAATTATTATTTTATGGCATAAATCTGTTTGTGGTGGTATCTCATTATGTACATTACTAAGGTGCTAAAATATCACCATAGAATTAGGTCATTAAAATTATTTTTGGAAGATTTCCTAAAAAAATATTAGTTTTTTTTTTACTACCCAAAAAAAGATGATTATTTGGATTTATCTCATATCTTTATTTATTTCAAACCGTTTTTCAAAAGAATCCGTTGATTCGACAAAGTTACTCTTAATGAATTTAAATACAGTGTGGCCTACAGATGATTTTTGATGATGGTGTTACCTAAAAGGGTATCCCCCATAAGTATGGTGAATTTTTTTTTTATTTTCTTCGCATGATGAAAGTGTTTCTTAGGGCTAATTATGAAAGGTAGACCGAATTTTAGGTCCAAAAAATTTTCCTCTCAGCTAGGTATGGAACAAATCCTGTTTTTGTTTTATTTTTTTTCTCGGTTTTTAACTGTCGAAAAAAATCTGATAAAATTCATGGGTACAGAAAATATGATTAATTTTATGTAACAAATTTTTCAAGCTCATTCAAGGTCATTATGACCTCTAAAAAAATTATTCAAACTTTAAAAATCCCATATCTTTTAACCAAAAAAAAGCTTCATGCTCAGATTTTTAATGTTATATTTTTAACAGTTTTTTACTACCTCAAATTTTTTCAGATTTTTTTGAGTGGTGGGTCATGCCCAAAAGTGCAAAAAATCATTTTTTTTTCTTGAAACGACTTAAAACGGCTTAAAATCATCATTTTATAGTGTCCTGATTTTTTTTTTTGCACTAAAAGGACTCAAATGACTTCAAAAAAAAATATGTTCACTAAAAATAGTAAGAAAAAAAATCCACTTATCGAAACTAGTAGTTTTTATTTTTTTTAATTGTTTGAAGTCAGTTGAGTCCTTTTAGTGCAAGAAAAAAATCATGATACTATAAAATGATGATTTTAAGTCGTTTTAAGTCGTTGGACGTTAAGCCATGGACAAAAAATTGATTTTTCGCACTTTTGGGCATGACCAACTACTCACGAAAATCTGGAAAAAATTGAGGTAGTAAAAAACAGTTAAAAATATAACATATTAAAAATCTGAGCCTGAAGCTTTTTTTTGGTTAAAAGATATGGGATTTTTAAAGTTTGAATAATTTTTTTAAAGGTCATAATGACCTTGAAATTTTTTTTACATAAAATTAATCATATTTTCTGTACTCATGAATTTTATCAGATTTTTATGACAGTTAAAAACCGAGAAAAAAATAAAACGTAAAAAACAGGGTTTTTTTCCGTACCTAGCTGAGGAAAATTTTTTGGACCTAAAATTCGGTCTACCTTTCATAATTAGCCCTAAGAAACACTTTCATCATGCGAAGAAATTAAAAAAAAAGGGGGGCACTTCACCATACTTATGGGGGGATACCCTTTGGACAAAAAATTGTTAGTTTATTTCTTTAATCGACCGTTCAAATCCCCCTTAGATTCGCTCGCTTCTGTCGTTTCATATTAGGTATATCACCAACATTTGAAAACAATCAAATATTAATTTTAGAATATTGTGGGATAATCTATTTCCTTAGGTTTCTTGGATCATTATACCAGAATATAACCTCAGGATACGTTTGTAACCTCAAAAATCTGAACATTTTGTCAGATTAGAGTGAATTTATAGAACTACTACTATATCAGAACTACTCTGTCCTCTGGTATCAACAATTTTTCGAGATATCGAGTTGTGTTATTAATCTTTATGTAATTAAATCGTGTATGCTATTTTTCACAGATCTAGACGCCATCTTGGATTTCTCTTTCTAGTTTTCAATTCTTAACGAGCAGAAACAAAACAATATTTTTAAACACATGTATGTGTGTACAAACCAAAGTAAACAATAGGTTTAAGTAACGATTCTAGTAGCGATCAGTTTTTCATTGAGAAAAGATTATTTACTTTACAATATTTATTCTGTCGCAACATCTAAAAATAGTTTATCAAACGTAAACGATTATATTACTACAAATGTATATAAAAAGAAAAAAACATACCGTCGATGTTCCACAAGAATCGTTATCACTGTAAGACGCTAAATAAAAAAATATTACACAGTCAGAGATAACGATGATAAACATATATCTGTAATATTAGGAGCAATTACTACCTAAAAAAATAGAATGGAACATAATGAAATTGCTTTGTTAAGCGCGCAATTTTATGATAGGGTACGAAATTGCTGTGAAATAATTGTGCGTTGTAATTTACTGTGTTTAATAAATTAGATTCATTTATGACTCTGACATACCTACATATATAAAAAAGAAGGAAAAAACGTACATTAACATTTTGCATTTGGTCTTTGGTTTAGATAAAATAGTTCTACAAATTTTAGAATAGTGTGTGTTGTATTTATTTGTAGACGTCACTGGATTTTTTTATTTGGAATATGTTTACTCAAACAAATGGTATACAAGTTGCAAAAGGTTCGAGAACAAATACGAAACTGACCAAACTAATCAAGATTTAAGAGATGTGTCAAATAACTTTCGTAAGAAGTTTGAAAAATGTAGGTATTCGCATAAACGAAGGACTGGTGGAAACATTGAACTTTTAAATTGTAATTTAAATTGTTTTATTTATCTATTTTCTGTCTTTTATCGAATCTAGTTTACTTTTCCTTTTATTATTTTTTTATTTATCTTTGTTTTACCTATTCATCTTTTTCTTACTTCAATTACTAAAAATTTAAAATTCAAAACAAAATGTTACTAAAAGATATTCAATATTTAGATAAGTAATAATTAAAATGTTTTTAATCAAATTGATATTAAAAAACGAATTTTCTTTTTAAGATGGGATTCTAGTCTAAAGCCTAAAATAAATAATAATAATAATTAATACAGGGCCTTTTTCCAAAAATGTTACAGCCTGATTATGTTGACAAAGAGAATTCATTGAAATGGTTTACTTACGGCTTTCTGTACACCGAAAATGAAGGATTCTGGACAGCTATTTAGGACAGGGTTATAAAAACCAGAAACTACCAGGAGTATGTATTGTATTGAAAGACGAGGTCAAAGATGCATGCAGAAAATGTGAATCTGCAGTCGGCGAAATTATATAACAGGAGGGTGTTCTGCGTTAGCTTTGGAGCTTAAAGATTAAATAAGGTAGAGAGATAGACGCCCTTCCGATATCGGGAGAGTGATTGAATGACCAGATTGGCAAAGAACATCGCGGCATTGAGACTGCCTCATGACATCATTAGAAATGTGCAGAATGCAATCTTCATACACAGGGATCGGTAACCCATTATTGTCTGCAGCAGGAATGGGTGAATGTTTATGTGCTTACGCTGAGAAGTTGGCGAAATAATAATGGGGCTAGTTATTTTTAACTCAATAGAGATTGAACAGTTGAAGGGCGAAAAGCATTTTTGGCACTTTTGACGAGCAATCAGGATTATTTGTAACCGTCGAATGTATTTCCTCTAACGCAGTGGCGGTGCGTGATATTTCAGTTAGCCATATCTTGAAAACGACGCATGGGACCCACTTCACTTTTTAGGTGATGACTATACACCTCTTACAGAAAGGATTTATAGTGAAAAAATCGTCAGCAAAGTTTGCGAAAAAATTTTCAAAAACACTGGAGCACTCCCTGGGTTCTCAGTAACGCTCTGTGGGATATTTGCAGTATATTTTTTTTCATAATCTAGAAACAAATATAAGGAGACGTTTTTCGATTTGTTGTCGAAATAGCCATAACTTTTTTGAAAAAAAAAATATTTCAAGAAACGTAAATAACTTCGAAAATAGTAAATCCCTTTCGAAGTTGTTGGACTCGTAGTAAAGGGAAATCTTCAGTGTATCTATTTGACTAACTGAGTCATTTTGAAAAAACAATTCCTAGACATTAAAAAAATCTAAAGTTGAACCAAAAATACCACGAAAATTCAAAAAAAGCCCTGTACGCCACACATTACTCCAACAAAAATTTGGGATCAATATCCCTCTAGATCTCTCTGTTTTATTAAAATTTCAGGAACAGTGATTTTTACGAAAACGATACTAAGGATGGTAGAATTTTGAATTTTCGTGATATTTTTGGTTCAACTTTAGATTTTATTCATGTCTAGGAATTTTTTTTCAAAATGGCTCAGTTAGTCAAATAGATACACTGAAGATTTCCCTTTAATACGAGTCCAACAACTTTGAAAGGGATTTACTATTTTCGAAGTTATTTACATTTCTTTGAAAACACTGAAATTTTACTTTTTTAGCGATATCTTTTCACACAATCGACATACCGCCTTCAACTTCGGCTTATTAGACGCAGAATATAAGCCATAATCCTGTCAGAAGAAAAAAAATCAATGCTGTAATACACAAATTATCAGAATTTAAGCAAACTTCAAAAAGTGGGTGTATGATGACTTTCGTTGCTTACTGTATATGAGGTGTGCAAATTAATGAGACTGATTGAGAGACTAAGAGAGAGAGATTGTTTTAAATTTTTTTATTCGAATATAATAATAATAATTACAATTCAGTATTGTCTCCTTCAAAATAACTTCCTTGGAAAACCACACAGCGCTGGAGGCGGTTCTTCCATTCCTCATAGAATGAAACTCATATATTGGAATAGCCGCCACCTGGTCAGTTACAGCCGTTTTAATGTTTTCTATGGTCCCAAAATGACGTCCCTTGAGGTGATTTTTCAATCTCGGGAAGAGAAAAAAGTCACAAAGAGTCAAGTCAGGCGAATATGGAGGCTAAGGAACCACAGGAATGTTTTTACTAGCTAAAAACTCTTTTACTGAAATGGCTGTGTGACAAGGTGCATTGTGATGCAACATCCAAGTTTTTCAAGAACCTCTCTGTAAAAGTGTTGATTTACTGTTTGGCCTGGAGGCACAAACTCTGTGGACAATTCCCTGGCTATCAAAAAAGCAAATCAGCATGCATTTGATCTTCAACTTGTTTATTCCTGCTTTTTTGGGGTCTTGGAGAGCTTGAAGTGTGTCATTCCATGCTTAGGCGTTTGGTTTCCGGGCGGTACTCAAAACCCACGTTTCATCACTGGGTCGTGTAAAATTTTTATGGGACGTCCCATAAAAGGAGGATCATTTTCAATCGATTCCAAAAGTCAAGACAACCTTTCTCTCATGATGTCCATTTGTTCCTGTGAAAGGTTTTTTGGAACCATGTTTGCGCAGATTTTTCTCATCCACAATTCGTTAGTCAAAATCTGATGAACAGCGGTATGACTCTAAAACTTTTCCCCGAGCATTCTTGTCGTCAATCGACGATCTGAACGCACAATTTTCCATATTCTATCGACATTTTCATCGGTTCTTGAAGATGAAGGCCTTCCGCTACGTGGTTCATCTCCAGTCGACTCTCTTCCTTCTGGGAATGCCTTAAACCACCGAAAAACCTGGGCTATTGGAAAAACACTGTCTTCGGAGGCGTGTTGAAGTTTTGCAAAAGTCTCCGTTGCGTTGTGTCCAAGTCTGAAGCAAAATCTGATAGCACACCGTTGCCCAAAATTAATGTCATTTTTAAAACGCACTAGAAAAAAACGGTTTATGAAAACAGACACAAAGAACAAACAAATGACTCTAACAAGTTCAAACTTGTACTGAAGGTGCATTACATGTTAATCTACTGCCCTTCCAAGCCTGTTTCCGCAGTGTTGCTAGATCGGGCGGCAAGTTGCCACCATCTCATTACTTACTAATGTACCCACCTTGTAATATTCAAATTCAAACCGTAGTCACATTTATATATTTCAATAATTAAAAAAATGTTTCATGGAACCACAAACGCTAGAATCATGGTCACCATAAAATAACTTTCGAACTTTCCTTTGAAACCGAACTGACGAATCACACGTGGTGTTATTTGTAAATATTATTCAACAAAATAATTGAGAAGTACCTGAAATATATAGGCTATATGCTAGAAAAATAGAATTCCAAAACTAATCATATTTTTTTAATGTGCCGTAAATTGTCAATGCAATTTCGTATTATTTCATATGAGTGTTAAATATAACCGAAACACAGACCGAAATCAGGTGACTAAATGTTTACAAAATACCAGGTGTACGAATTGGAAACTTGACGGAACTGTCACTTGAATAAACAATAATGTGTCCGCATTATCCACATACCATCGTGATAAGTTCCGATCCCCGTCTTATAATCGTTTCATTATCCGTAGGCTCACTTACACTAACAATGTTCAAATATACCCGAATACTTGCACGGTGACGCTGGTTCTTCTACTCATGCGTTCTCGCATAGCAAACATTTTTCTTTAGATTACGTGATGAGGTAATAATTATTAATTAACGCGTGTTTAAACGGTGATAAAACCACGGGTAAACAAACACATATGGCGGGTATACGTTACGCATAACGAAATTCGCCCCAGCCAAAAGCTGCTGCTCTTAACAGGTGGTCGAGTTATTGTGATTCTTCTAGAGAAATCCCAGACAGGAGCCAAGATTATATAATTTATGAGATGATAAGGTATTTCGTATCGCACACAATTTGCGAGATGACATGCAAATTTTGAAGAGATAGTGAAGAACTTTGGTCGGAGCTATACCGGGTGTCTCACTTAGGGTTGCCAGGTGGCCGGGAATGACTGGGATTTTCCCCGAATAAATAAATTTTTACCACTTCACAATCCCAGAATTCTCCGATTCATCATAGCACCGCACATGCTTCTAACTTTTAATATGTAAAAATAACACCGCCAAAAAAAAAAACGTTGTCTGAAATGTACATGCGAAATATACGACAGTTTGAAGTGTTTTTTTTTTCCCGCTGAACCCGAATACGGTGTCTGAATTGCTCCATCACCCTTCAATATGCAGCAAAATGCTGAAGATTCTATGGATATTGAAGTATTTATATATTTATAGATGTTTGCGGTAGCGGCTTCATATGATCCAACTCTCGATCGTTATTTGGCTGACAAATCTAGGTATTTTCCGTACTCTCACTATAGTTTTGCCGTTAGCTGCATTCGAGGCACCTCCACGTGGTGACGGTGGGCAACGGACCTCACCATTTTACTTTGCTGAAGAATGAAGATATATGGTGCAATTCTGATACCAGATCCATGTTCAGTGAACAAAAATACTTCGGAAACTATGTATCACCCATGAAGTACAACTCATTAGGGAAAATTCTTCATTTTTCTGAAGATTCTCAGCATTATGCTGGAAAAAATACCTCGGAAACCATACATATATCGCATGTACATTTGAAACAACTTTTTTTGTGTGGCGGTGTAATCCATTAGAAGTAGGGGTAGTCAACCCATTAAAACGCCATTGAGAGGAGTGTGCTGCATGACACTAAACCAACAATTTATTTTCCAGAAACGTTTTGCATGTTCTTTGGTGCTCTTAGCTGAAAAATAAGATTCATTTTACATTTCCAAACCTATTCAATGATAAATAAGATTAAAAATAATAAAAAACAATAAAAAGCAATAAAAAAACAAGAAAAGTGTAATTGTGAATAGTGTGATTATTAAGTGTTACTCAAAGATTCAGATCTTAGGAGTAATTCTAACTAGAGTTTTTTAATATTATATGTACTTAATATATAATATTATACTTATAATCTGAAACTTCTCAGTACCGTTCTCAATCCTCTGGAAGACAAAATGACAGAGGACTATTCAACCAACCAGGGGCCTGATTAAAATTTAGATAAAGGAAAATCTAGTCTATATCAGAAGGTTTTTCTAAATCGAGTTAATTTAGAGAAAATTTCGTAAGTCAATTTCTGTGAGAAACCTGTTTTCGGTTTGTATCTTCGTTTGATTTATTGTCCAATTAAATATTAAACTAACCACTAATCTGGTGTTTTTTTTAAATCAAAATCTCAGTTCTGACTGTTTAGTTTAAAAAAGTTTCTAAAATTCTATAGTTTAAAAAATATATTCTATATGACTGACTGCTTTTGTAAAGACAATATGTTCTCGATCATGTTATAAAACAGTTAAAATTTGTGAATGTATTAAAAAATTTGATGACAATAATGCTATCAAATCATTCTCATTTTTATAAAATCATCCAGAAACCAATCTGGCATCCCTAATCCCACTTCGGTGGACCGATATCGATATCAAAACTTACGTATATTAAAATTTTGAAAATTTGGTAGTAAGTCGATGTAAACACTCAAAAAGTTCACCAATAACTTATCACATAAGTATCCTAATGTAACTCAACCCAACCTAATATATGTATGTCAATATATTGGTGGACTTAAATAAACAATGTCTATTTTCATAGTCATGGCTGTCACCTGATTATTATTATTATAGTACCTATACCGCATGATTAATATTATAGTATACCGCATCACTTGCGACCTCCGCAACTGACTCTGTTAAACTACATTGCACTGCGCCTGCACCACGCGGATAACTCAGTTCATTATTTGTTGGTAGGACTATAACTTAACAAGTAATAGAAGTTATTGTAAATAAAACCAAAACTGATGTAACGTGGTAACCGATAGTAAATTGTGAAGGTCTAATAATACGTATAAAATGTTTCCCTGGTGGCAGGAAGCTGCTCGCAATACGCTGCCATTAAACGTTAATGACTAATAAAGTATTGTAATGTGCCGGATAATTACAAAGTCTTAAAGAGATTAAAAATTGAAAAACTGCTCAAGGAACGGGTTGTGGAAACGAATGCTGCGAGATTCAACGCATTTATCACGAAATTACTAAACACGATCATCGTGTAAAACCTGCAGTAAGTTGACTTTCTCAAGATCCGCGAATATAACACAGCTTGCAGGGTGGACTTTCACTGTAATTCATCAAATCATATCGAAATCTTTGTTTCAGATGGTCATGATACATTTTCTGGATTCTCATTACCTTGTTCTGGTAAAAAACTCAAATTCACTCTCAGATTCTCAGATGAGAATCGGAAATTTTACCTCTAAAATACATCCTAACTTTGTGATTATTCTACAGAAATTCTAGATTATGAGATGATGCTTTTGAAGAGATATGCATTGTTGAACTTTGGCCTTAGCTGCAAAGAGTCCTTAAACAATCTAACTTAATAATGTGATAAAAGCGTGTGAAAAAGATTTACATAGTAACCGACAGTAAATTATGAACGCCTAAAGGTGGATTTATATTATCCGGTCAGACACGGTGCGGAAACGTCACGTGTCCAGCAAGACAAACAGTCTTATATGTATTTCTTAAGCCGGACTCAGACGACTGGTGTACTTGGCTAATATTTGCTATTGGCGCATACTTGCCAAGTCGTGTGAGTGGTTAACTTGTACAATCATTGGTCACTGGTGAGTACTGGCTAGTTTCCCATCGTCTGTCGGTAAAAATGACACAAGTCAAAGGCATTACAATTATTGGTACACTTGACGAGTTCATACTTGTCTATACTTGTGGTAGCACTCACACGAGTTGTGTATACTTGTGCAACCTTGCTTCGCTACTATTCAGTCTGTAACAATAAGCGTATGGAAGAGGCTGTGTTAACATTTCTCCGTTATATCGCTTGTAATTAAAAATTAATTTAAAAAAAATCAAATGTAGTGGTCAAATAAAGTAGTGTTTGTTTTTTTTAATTTTAAATAGCACCTACTCATAACTACAAAAGCCGCGCAAGCAACTATATTTTCAGAACGACCGCTATCCATGATGGTCAACACTCGTCTATTCACTCCACCAACATTGTACCAATTGTTGGTTAATACTTGCACATGTCGTGAGAACGCCTTACTTGTTACTGGCCTTCGCGAGCTGGCTCACTTGACAAATACACCAATATTGGTGTATTTGTCAAGTACACCAGTCGTATGAGTCCGGCTTTATACAAATAATTATATTTAGCGAATCCGTTCCGTTCAGGCACGTTGCGTGTCATACACATACCGTCCGCCCTTGTTGAGAAGAATGTTTGTCTGCCAGGATACGCGTCTATTATTTCTTAACGAGAGTTCACTGTGTTCTTGCAATATATCTATATGTCTGAAGACGAGTGATATAAATAGTACTGATAATATAAACACCTCCCGTCTTTGTCGGAACATTAACGCTACGTTCCCGTGCCGTGTCTGACCAGATAATATAAATCCACCTTAATGGTAAAATGGTGTCCTGATGATAGAGGAAACTGCTCGCTGCAATACGCTGTCGTCTAACGTTAGTGACCAACAAAGTATTGTAATTTTCCGGATAATTGCAAAATCTTAAATATATTAAAATTTTGAAATCTGATCAAGGAACGTCTTATTGGAATCAATATTGTCATTCTTACATATTGGATACAGTGTTTTGATATTTTATTCGCAATTAGGTTAATAATTGGAAAACGAATAAACAATCTTGTGTATTGGTTGGGTTTCTCTTTAGGCTTATAAGGCGTTGATCAAGGGGTAGACAAATATTTGAAGATTTTAGTGAAACAATCCAGTCTAGTTGTTAACTAGATATGTATACTCGTATAAAGGTAGATTGGATTGTTTCGCCAAAATCTTCAACTAAGTAATCAACTAAGAACACTTTTTTGTGAACTGAATCTTGTATATATTTTATTTTAACTTTTCTTGTAAGCTGACAACTACCATAAATATCATAAAATAATTTACCACAAACATATAGTTGGTCCGTATTTTATCGTCTTACCTCACATAAGAGACAAACATTTATCAATAAAGAATAAAACGAAGTCGCTTCCCGCTGTCTGTCCCTACCTATGTATGCTTAGATCTTTAAAAAACAACCCAAGGGTTTTTGGGGGGTTTTTTTTTTATAGATAGGGTGACGAGGAAGGAAGTATAATAAAGTGAATAATTAGTGGGAACCTAATAAAAAAGATACGTGAAACATTACAAACAACAACAACAGATTGTCTTTGCACGCGAATTGTGCCCAAAGAACGTAGTACGAGATAGTACTACCGTACCCGAGAGGTATCAGACATACCTACAAACAAACCATACAGATTGTACTTTTTGAAATGCCCACTTTTACTCGTATCTACTGCGGCCAAGGGCAAAGTTACTGTAGCTGCACTGTATATACTTTATTTTCAAAAGGAGCATTTCTGTATTCCTTTGACTTATGGCAAAAATATTTACCTTTTCAAAAAGGATGTTAGTCAAGATTACTAGGAATTTTTATGGTGTCCTATGGGTGGTCTACTGCGTAAATCCGAAAGCCACTAGAACATTCCGATGAATAGTTTTGGACGGATGTCACACACTACTTGCGCCCCCCTTTAATTATATAGGTGATTTTTTATGCAACATGCACTCACGACTCGAATAACAGTTAACTCACACTTCCTGGTATCAATGAATTATTATCACTAGGTTTATGGAATTTCATCAAATATCAACAGACGTTCCGTATTCGAGAACTTGACAAGCAAAAAAAATATAATATTCCTATTCCTAAAATGTTCATTACATTTATACAGTTATTAATACATAATTTAGTAATTATCTAGAATTAGTAATAGTTTAGTAGAGATTATTTTTATTAGTTATGTATTCATAATGAAATGACATAGAAACTGTAATAAAAGTTATGAAGTAATGACTAAGAACAAAAAAATCAATATAAATAAGGAATTTTTGACGGTATTAGTAAGTTTCCGGATGTAAGAATTCAGTTGATAACTTGTGATAACATATTAATGTGTCAGTCGGTATATTACTCGTAGATTCGAAAGCGGAAGTTTTGTTTTTGTTATATCCTGTTATATCGGCTCCAATTTAAAACATTATGTATATAAAACATATATGTATAGGTTTATTTATTATATTTTGACCACCCTTTAGGGCAAAGGCAGGTAGTATGGAAAATGAAGGCCAAATGGAAAATTAAGATATTATATAGGGTGTCCCTGAGGCGACTGTACAACCTTTAACTACAAATTCTTAAGCAAAATTAAGCCAATCTTGGCAAACTTAGTTACATATATCCAAAGTTGTTGCGTTTCGCCGCTAGAGAGCATCAGTTTTAAAAAATTTGTTATACGTCTTATACACTGTAATTCACTTTCATAATTTTTGGTATGTGGTTTTGTGTTATCAAGTGTAAAAATATGTATTTCAAAACATATATCTTTCAAAAAAAATGATGTAATAACTACAGGAATGATTCTGCTTTTATTATTAAGGTAGCTATGACTACCATTTTTTGCTGAATAACTTGTTTTGTTTAAAATTGTTTTCATGACTTGTAAGTGTTTGTCAGAAGTACGGTTTCTCTACAAAAAATAATTTACGATACCCTGAATTTTAATGTAACAACCAATTTAATTTGTACAATATCCTCAAAATGTCCTCCGTTTTCCTGAATGCACAAGTTAACTCTTTTCAGTAAATGTTCAGTAAACGTTCAGTAAACGTTCAGTAAACGTTCAGTAAACGTTCAGTAAACGTTCAGTAAACGTTCAGTAAACGTTAAAGTAAACTAAAAAAAAAAGAAGGATGTAAATTCACCTGCAAGTTAGACCGCCCAAAAAAGCACCTGTTTCCACTGTTTTATGAACGAACGCATGTTTGGGTTACCTTGCAGGTGCCAGCCCAGAACCAGGGCGGAACCAGAGGGGGTGGGTGGGCAGTTGGTGTAACGGTGGCCTTGAGGGGTGCTTCAGTTGTCAAAGGGCGTAAACGAGTTGTGGCACCTCACATCAATTTATTTGGCAGTATTAGGATCAATGGAATTGCCCAACAGAGGTCAAACCATGCAAAACCCAGCATAAATTAGAGGGATGGCTCACGGGGTCTAGAAAAGAGGTTGAAGAGACAGGCAGCGACCAAACGTTCAGAACTTGTTGGGGAAGTCTGAATATGTGCCAAGATTGGGTTTTTACCCGACAGCTTCCTTCTCAGCCCTTCTGTAGGTCTCTGAAATTGCCGTCAAAATCCTGTGAATTCAAATTTCTACATGGGGTTGGGTTTTGGGGTGTGGACGGCGAACCATTTAACCCACAACGTAGCGACTTCGGGGCATTAAAATTAACCTTATAGGCTATCCAAATTTTAAAACCCGAAGTATCTAACCCGAATAGAACGCAAATAGCAAAATCTAAAAATTTCGAAAAAATCGAGTAGTTTTATTTAAATGAATTAGTGGAATTCTGAGTAACTGGATTTATACTCTTAAGTTCATGATTACATCTGTGCAAATCAATTGTATCTGTTTAAGGTTAAGTAGATTTGTGTTAAGTAAATTGTTGTTGTTTTTTTTTGTAATATGTTTAAAAAATGAAATTTCACTTCCTATGGGCCTTCCTACTGTCATTTTACGCATTCTAACTGTTTAATTCCTAAATTAAACAAAATTGTCTGTTTTGAGTATATTCATTCTTTCAATTATTTTAATTAAAACAAAGTTTTACTCAGGGGTGCAATAATAGGTTAAGCCCTGTGACGGGTGTCTTGTCTTTTCAAAATTGTCCTTTTAGCTAAACTAGGTCGCTATTTGAAGTTTTTGTAACAAAATGAATAGCTAAGTAGGGTTTTTCTGTGTTGTGTTGTTTGTTTTTTTTGACGGGTGTAAAGATTTGTGACGGGTGTTACGAGTGCAATTAAAAAAGTCTTTGTACCTTTGAGGTTTATTTATTAATATATAAAACTAGTATTATAGATTTTAGATATTTTTGTTTATAATTTTTATTGTTTTTTCGGGCTTCCTTTTGCTTTTTGTTCTTTTTATGTTTGGGTTTCTCTTGTCTATCGGCGAAAATATTGTGATTTCTTTTGAATTATGAAAATTGGGAATATATATCTGCAAATTTTCTATTTTAACATTTTGGAAATTTTGTTTTTGCTCCTTGGTATCGTTACCGCGGAATGGCCCTCATGTTAATGCACAATACTGTGCCTATACCACTAGGGGAATTTAAAAGTTCCTAAATATATCTATAACAACAAATATATGCATGTAAGTTCCAAGAGTGAATGGATTTTAAATGTATTTCGAGTTATAATAAATTTAATAATTAATATAATTAATACCAATACGATATAATTAAAAAAAACCTTAAATAACTTTTTTGCAACACTCAAAACTTTATTACAATTTATTGATTATCAACAGGCTTAAGAGGGACTGCAATTATGTAATTCACAAATATTGCAATCCACCATAATACTTCAATATGATGTAGCAATTAGTTGCCTCATCTTTCCAAAGTTTAAGCAATTTTTATTATGAACAAAAAAAATGATTTGATTTAGTATAATGATTTGGCAGTTTATATTTAGCAGTATTATATAAAAAAATGGAATATGGACCTAGTATAATTCATTATTTTATTTTATTTTTTTGTAATAAAATTGCAACACATATTTGTACAGTGGAAATCCCTGTTTATAAAACCAGTTGCAGACTATAATTTTACACATCTCGTTCAAAAATTTCGAACTTTCAAAACCTTCGTTTCAAGCATGTTTTGAAGCTTTTTTTTGAAGAGAAATATTCTTTTTAAAAGTCAGTATTAGTCCATAGTGGTCTTCATAAAGCGCGCATCATATGGGAAACGTTTTTATTCACTGTTTTTTTTTTTTTTTTAATATAATTTGTGCTTTAAAAAAGGATGAAAAACGACGTGATCGATCAGGGTCATGTGACTGTAGTACCTGTCAAATTTGATATTTTTCCAAAAAAAAAAAATAAATAAATTCCTCAAAATTTCGTAAGCACTTTATTTCGATAGATTTAGCACACCATCAACTATACTAAAGTAGTCATTTGTTGAGTAGGAGAAATAAATCTCCGAAACGTTGGCAAAAATAAAATAGTCAAATATCAAATCCCTGGACCTAAAATCCAACAAACCAAAAATGAATTAGCGCTTTTAAATTGTATTATGTTTGAAGTTAAGTTGATATATCGTCCATCATTTACAATATAAATTTATTGTAATTAATTTTTCCAGTACTAAGTTGATGTTATAATAATAGTAAACTATCGTCGGAAATTTAGCACTGTCAATTTCAACTTTTAACTTTGCATCAAACAGAAACTGGAAGTGTTATTTTACTTTTTCCTTAAAAAAAAAATCACATTCTAATCGATATTTAACAAAAACGTTGAAACAGGTGAATTAATGATTTTTGTGGCGCTTAATTTGATTCGCATTACTGGCCTGTGCAGTGTGCACTACACTTTCATTATGCCTAAATGTTCCAAACACTATTAGTGTTGATGTTATCTTTGTTTTACCAAAAAGTGGTAATTCTCGGTCGAAAAATTAACCACATCGGCATGACACAATGATGACGACTTTTATTTTTTAACATTTTACTAATGAACCCAGTTAAATAAGGGGGATTTTTTATTGGCATATATTTAATTGACCTTCGTTAACCCTCCCTCAGCATATAAGTAGTCTCATTGGACGAACACGAAGAGTAAACAAATGAGTCTGATCGTGTACTTTATACATTTAATTATTGCTTAATTTAAGTTCCTCCGTACATAAATGGATAGAAAGCAATAATTGCATATGTACGCTCTCTGTAGAGAACTAACTATGTACCAACATATGTTTTAGAATGCAATGTACCAGAGTTATTAATCGTTTTACTTGGGCCAAGATTGTTACAGTGCATTAGATAAAGAAAGGTTACGACTTTTATATTACACATTAAAACGATAAGTAAATAACGCATATTATCCTAATATGAACAAAGTTATGTTATTCACTTATAACTCATGTCATAATATTTAGAAACAATACTGCTATTGAGAATCTTCTGTATTAAGTTAATAGCGTTAATGCCGATTATAAAATTTAATTTATCCTCTATACTATCTTTGCAGATAGTTGCTTATAGTTACATAAAGTTCCCCAAATATTTTTTTTAACGGAAATATACGCGTTTCGGGGCTTCACTGTCGCAAATGTTGACATTGTTGTTGACAAATTGTCTTTGACGTTGTTCTATAGGCGTTTACATCTGAGAAATAAATACGAACTTTGGATTTTTATATGTGACGCCATGCAATATTTTTTATAATTTCAATTTACAAGTCGTTCTAAGTAAGAAGGCGTCAACCAAAATAATCGACTTTTATTAGAATTTCTTCTCAACATTTCAGTATTGTTTTTAAACAATTTCACTTAATAGTCATTTTACTTCACTTTATAGTCACAAATTATATTTTATAATACAGGATGTTTTCGGAAATGGGATTTTACTTTTAACAATTATTGTACTTATACAAAGTGTCAGAACTAAACAATTTAATAATAACCAATACATTTATGCCGAAAAGGTACCCATTTTCTTAGTAAATTTCCCTTTTATTTTCGAATTGTTTTTCACATTATAACCGCAGTAGCTTTGTAATAACGCTTCATTTCCCAAGTAATGAGGAAATATAGAGGATCGGCCTCTACTGGACTGAAGTCAAGTCGGTAGTACAAATACTTAAGACGACTGGTGTACTTGGCCAATATTTGCTATTGGTGCATACTTGCCAAGTCGTGTGAGTGGTTAACTTGTACAATTATATTTCACTGGTGAGTACTGGCCGTTTTCCCATCGTATGCCGGTAAAAATGACACAAGTCAAAGGCATTACAATTATTGGTACACTTGACGAGTCCATACTTGCCTATACTTGTGGTAGCACTCACACGAGTTGTGTATACTTGTGCAACCCTGCTTCGCTACTATTCAGTCTGTAACAATAAGTGTACGGAAGAGGCTGTGTTAACATTTCTCCGTTATATCGCTTGTAATTAAAAATTAATTAAAAAAAATCAAATGGTCAAATAAAGTAGTGTTAGTTTCTTTTTTTAATTTTAAATAGCACCCGCTCATAACTACAAAAGCCGCGCAAGCACCTATATTTTCAGAACGACCGCTATCCACGATGGTCAATACTTATCTATTCACTCCATCAACATTGTACCAATTTGCTGGTTAATACTTGCACATGTCGTGAGAACACCTTACTTGTTACTGGCCTTCGCGAGCTGGCTCACGTGACAAATACACCAGTCCGGCTTTTACACGAATACAGTGCGCAACACAAACGGAGTAGTGAAACGTATTGACCAATGACTGAGATCGGTCACAACGGTCTCTCAAGCTCTTATTCTGACATGCGCGAACACAGCTACCTGCGCCCTTTTGAATAACAGCTATTGTTGTAAAACAAACATTAATTTTGAATAATAATAAATAAAATAATATAGTTCACTTAATATTCAGTTTTACTACACTTAATAGACACAAATTATATTTTATAATACAAGATGTTTTCGGAAAGGGGATTTCACTTTAAACAATTATTGTACTTATACAAATTGTCAGAACTAAACAATTTAATAATAACCAATACATTTATGCCGAAAAGGTATTCATTTTCTTAGTAAATTTTCCTTTAATTTTCGAATACTTTTTCACATTATAACCGCAGTAGATTAGTAATAACGCTTTATTTCCCAAGTAATGTATGAGGAAATATAGATGATCGGCCTCTACTGGACTGAAGTCAGATTGGTAGTACAAATACTTACACGAATACAGTGCGCAACACAAACGGAGTAGTGAAACGTATTGACTAAGTCGATTGAATGAGATCGGTCACAACGGTCTCTCAAACTATTGTTCCGACATGCGCGAACACAGCTACCTGCGCCCTTTTGAATAACAGCTATTGTTGTAAAACGATAGAAATATTCTCAGTTATTTTGGTGGCTCGCTATGGCTGAAGAGCCATTACCATTTTGAACTTTGCATCAGATGCGACAACTTTTGAGGACAGTTGGAGATTCAATGTAGTAAATTGTTTAAAGGGTTACTAAAACCTTAAAAAATGAATTAATCAATTAATTTATTTTTTTGGAAATATAGTAACTGTTGTAAATTCTATAGTTTATTCAAATGACGTGTTATTGAGGTCAATATAACAAAAAAATAATCTGCATTTATTTGAAGCCGTTGTACAAAAATATTGACTTAGGGAAGCGATTTTTCATTTTCATTTTAATTTTATAAAAATAACCATTTCTCGAGAACTAAGACACTTGTTAAGGGTTATTAAATAAAACTTACTAAACTTACTTAAAAGTCCCTATTATTATTAAAATCTAGCACTATACCGCTGATAATGTGTTCCATAAAAATCCTGATTAAAGATACAGTCCACTACATTAAAGAAAACTTTTATTCAAAGATTCCTCCTCCCTACAAACCTTGTAAGATTATTACATGATCCGTTAAAATGTCCAGTTGTTTGTTGTCCAAGAGTTGTCGCGACCTAGGAGGAAGTTACTAACATGGCAAAAACGTAAAATATAAAATATCTACATACATCTATATATGTACATGTGTACATAAACAAAGACTTGAAGATAACAAAACTTCAGTACTTTAAAAAAAAAACAAACATTAATTTTGAATAATAATAAATAATATAATATAAGAGAGACTTGACGAAGACAAAGAGACAAAAACAACGACAGAGAATGTGGGTTACGCCACCCCTGTTTTCGATCTCGGCTGTAGCTCTTACCCCACGTTGCGTAAGACTCCAAAGGGCTGATACGCAATTTCCTATTTACGACTCGAAGACCTGAAAAACTTCCTTTGTTTGACTAAAATTCCGGAGATTCAAGACGACTGCTTAGAAGTAATTATAAAATGGCAAACTAAATGGGTTATTAAATATTAGATGTCGTGATGACTAAAATATACTTCGAAATTACACAAAAAATAAATAAAGACTTTAGAAAGAAGAAAGATAAATACTTAACACGTGTCATATCACTATTGTGTCGAAATAATACCGATAATCGAATAACAAACAATTCTATTACGTTTTACGGTCCTTACTTAAAATTATGAAATTGATGAATCGGGAATCGTGACACAATGTATTAAAAAACTGGTTATACCTGCCTGATTTAAAAATAAACATTGTTTTTTTATGACATCACCAATTAGGAAACAAAAGGTAGATAGATGTACGAACGGAGTCACCCAGTGAAACAGACATTTATTAGTAATACCTGGCTATCATTAGTAATAGGTAGATTCTTATTGTAAACGCGTGTGTACAGGTTATGTACAGACATACAAAATAATGAGCCATTAAAAAAAACGTCATCAAACGAAAGAGATGGAAATAGCGGTCGAAGGTAGGAATAGAATGTCGAAACTCGAACAGAAACTTTTGACAATTGGCTGTCACAATTGTAGAATAAATAATGATTGTCATATAATGTGACAGCCTTGACAATGATTCAATAAGGTTATAAACTTAGGGTTAAGAATAGAAATACGTCTTTTTTTGCTCGGCCAACTTTGATGATGTTTTTTTTTTAATGGCTCGTTATATATAAGTGTATACATACATACGAGTACATTCATTATGTACATAAATCATATTATGTAGATATGTACATATGTATATGAACGAGTTTGTGTGAACAGGTGAACTTACAATGAACTTACCTATACAATTAACTAGAAACTCTTGAGAATACGTATCTTTAAATTAATTTTATTGGACAATTTGACACATTGACAATATTAATTACTTATTTACAATACATTACTTTATTTACAATACTATGCATCATTTAACGTTTTCTTTTTTTAAGTTTTCTCATAATGCCTGAAAATGGATTTATTTTTTGTATCGTAAAAATTTTTTTAGATGATCTACTCTGCATATCCAAGTATGTACTTAAAAATATATGTTGACATGAGTCACGTGATCTATAGTATTCAAACAAACTTCTGAGGTTGTAATATAGCTTCATTTGAAGGGAACTAACAGCTCAACAATATAAACAGTGGATTCATTTATTTAGAAAAAAAATTCAAGGCGATAAATAAAAAACATTTCGTGCTAGGATGTTCCATGTTGCAATGCCCTGTATATAGACGGCTTTAGGCAGTTTTTTGGGTGTCAATACAACCTTGTTACATACAGAAAAATTACATCTACAGTTTTTATAGAATTTTACGGCAACGAATCACCTACCTAATAAAATCCTAAAATGTATTCTCCAAATCAAAAAGATTTAAATCAACGATCACATTATTACAATATATTTGTCGCCAAGCATAAGACGATTACATTTTATGTATAATCGTATACTGATAGAAATAATGACATTTACAACAAACGTCATCGGCTTAGAAAACATCTGATAAGCCACCATTCCGATAGGCTGGCTGATTGTTCAAGACATGAATGAGGAGAACAATAAATTTCACACAATAAAAGCATTCAATTAAGTAACATTTATAGATCTAGAGATAACAGCTCAACTCACGTTTAAATAAACACGTGGTATTGTTTGCACATCCATCAGTAACCTCACTTCTGAGCTGCAACGACGAAAAACAATAACAAGCACGAACACAACAGAAGCCGCGGGATCGCAAGTTCAAACGGAACGGTCGACGAACGAACGATATAAAAACTGTGACAAAAGCCGCACGCCACGCGCACGGCCAACTATGCAATTATAAAAAAATTAATTCCGGTCGCAGGATGCTCCGATAAAAATCGGAAAACGAGCGCGCGAGTTCTCGACGCCGATGGCGGGTAACAAATGAAAAGCGCGAGCGACGCGATGCACCGATCGTTCGGACGTTGTTTATAAAATACAGCATGCGCTGGTGTTTACCATACCGCGGCACGCGGGATCCCTTTACGCGAGAATTACGAGTAATTTAAAGGCGCAGGACCGTAACGTTATTTTTTTCTTTGTTTGTTACGGAGCACGTACCTCGTAATGACTGAGTGCGTCTGTCGGGACGAAATGTTTGCTATTTTCTTCCATTGCGATAGTTTTATTGGATTCTGAAATACCCGCAAATAAATCTTGTTGACATATTTGCAATATTCCAAAAACCTAAGAGAATGTTTCAATTCAGATTATTTCACCCGTATTTATAAAATTATAGGAAGAATTTATCTTGTATTAAAACTTGTTGGATAATATAATATCTGGATGGTAAAAATCAAAATAGTAATAAATGAAGTTGACTTGTTTACACAGGATGTTCCAAAAGCAACGTTGAACCGAAAGGTGGTTACAGATCAGGTCCTGACTAATTACGTGACAAAAAAATGTAGATGAAAGTGTCTTGATTCTCGAAATACGGTCATTTTTGTAAAATTGATGAAGAATTGTTGCCCTATGTCCGCATTTTGATACCATGGTTTCATATTCGAAATATTGTTTCACGAATGTTGAATACTGTGAATCGCTGAATATTGTTTTCCGTTAGATCCACGTTTAAAATCCGCAGAAATCCACTAAACATATAAGATCAATAATTTATAAATTTAATTCCATGTATCCCTTATCCTATAATCAAGATGAAAAATGAACAAAATAAAATCAAATTTAAGTATGTATATCCCGAATATAACTAACAATAAAATATAAAACAGAAATTAAATTTTAGCATAAATAGAAATAAAAAATCTCATTCTTAAATATAATACAAATTAATTTTGAGATCGGATCAAATTTTCATTCATCAAAAAAATCTAAATTTACGCTAAATTTTAAAGTTGCATCATTCATTCTTAAAAAAAAATAATCCGGTAAAATGACATTTTTAAGGTTTTGGTTATTATCATCTCCCATCTTTGACAATTAACCATTTATAAAAAATGTACTACATGAAATCTACAAATGTCCTCAAATGTTAATGTATCAAATATATATTTGAACATGGGAATAAAAGTTGCAATTTTAGTTGTTAGAAAAAAATTTGCTATTAAAAATTTCCCTACGAGTGAACTCGATGTAAGTTGTTTTTGTTTATTAATTTTTTTGTGTGAAAACTGTGTGAGAATATTAAAAATAAAACAATTAATTGTTTTATTAGTAGTAGCTGCACTTGCGCATATTAGAACGAGATAGAGCTTGAGGAATCATTGTGACCCGATCGATCTCATTTCTTGGTCAGTACGTTCAACTACCTCGTTTAGGCTGCTCACTGTTTTCTTATTCATGTATTTGTACTATCGACCTGTCTTTGTTTCTCTGGACTAAACAAAATTATCATTAGCCTAAACAAAATTCAGATTAACAAAACCACGATGTCACTAGGGGCGAAGGCCTTCCTAGAAGTTCCTTAAGGACACTCCTCCTTTAAGATGGTATATAGGGGTTGGGCAAAATAATGGGAACATCTGCAGAAATTTCAGATATGTTTATTAGTATGGTGTTGGACCCCACCATTGACTTTGAGTACATCCAATAGCTTATATAGAACTGAAAAATATAAAAACTAGATATTGTCTATGGGAACCTTATAGCATTCTTCTCACAACATTATTTCGGGTTGTTTGAGAGACGACCGACGGTGAATAATATGTGTTTCTTATTTGTTTTTATAAAACAGATTATATAACGGTTCGATTGTTATATTCAAATCGTCTTATCACGCGGACCAAGCAAGTTGCTGAGTTCGTCGTCGTGTTCCTCAAATCAGATCTGTCGCCTGGAAGCTGGGAAAGTAGGGACATTGCCATGTTATAAAATTGTATTATTCTTCGAAAACGGAATCTGGGCAATGGACCAGGTTTGATACTACAGTAAGACCCCGCTTAATGCGGGGGATACGTTCCATCAAATTAGAGTGTAATGTAATCTTAACATGTAAATAATGGGGTTAGGGGAAGATGGATAGAATATTGGTTAGGTATTAAATTTAAAAATGTATTTTTTAATAAAAATAAAACCAAACATGTATTTCTTACAAAAAATAAAAACAATATAAACGAATATACGTACTTATAAAAACAAATAAAATTCAGTCAGATCATTCAGTCTATTCTGTGTTTCCAATTTTCTACCTTTTTGTCAAGAAGGCATCTAATGTAGTTTGCTTTTTCCTTTTGCATTCTGTTAGAAGTTGTTGATAAGTGGATAAAGCATCTATAATATCCCGTCTTGCTTTTGAACTCCTGTCAAAATTTGGATCATTTTCAACAAATTGGTCCATAATTTCAGTTATAGTGGTCAAACTCCTTTTTACAAACGCCATCGAAAGTTCTTTTTGCTCTTCTTCGAAATCACTACTACTACTATCAATATTTTTTGTTTTCTTGTTGCTCAGTTAATTCCTTGAGCTCATCATTAGAAAGACTAGCTGCTGTTTCTTGAACTATTTCTTCGACGTCTTCCACATTTACCTCATCTAAACCTGTTTGTTTCGCTAATTCCACTATTTCTTCCACTATTTCATCCATATCGACAGAGTGTCCAATGTCTTCGCTCTTACTTAAATCTGGCCAAATGTTCTTCCATACTCCTTTCAAAGATCTTTCTGTTATCTCATTCCAAGGAAGGTTTATGTTTTCCACAGCATTCATGATATTGTAGTTTTTCCAAAATTCTCTTATTGATTGCTTCTCTTCTCCGTCTGTTTTTTCAAACATCTGCTTAAATGTTCGCCGCAAGTAATAAGCCTTAAAATTGGATATAACGCCTTGGTCTATTGGTTGGATTAAGGCAGTTGTGTTAGGCGGCAAGAAAACCACTTCGACTGGAATGCATGTTGGTAAGTCTGATAAATGTGTTGGGTGGCTTGGAGCATTATCAATTAATAGTAGTGCTCTTTGTTCAAGTTTTTTTAATTTCGCAATAACGTTTAACAGACGGGCAGAAATGTTTAGTGAACCAATCCTGGAAAATTTTCATAGTTATCCATGATTTTTTATTAGACTCCCAAATTACAGGTAAAGTTGATTTAGATATGCCTTTCATCGTTATTGGGTTTTTGGAGTGGTAAACTAGTAGTGGTTTTAATTTGAAATCTCCGCTTGCGTTACCACCCAGTAGAAGTGTTAAGCGATATTTTGCAGCTTTAAATCCTGATGCTTGTTTCTCTTCACGGAATAGAAATGTTCGTTTTGGCATTCTTTTCCAAAACAGGCCTGTTTCATCAACATTAAAAACCAATTCTGGAGGATAGTTTCCTTGTTCAATTATTGTTTTTAATGTCGCTGGGAATTCAGCCGCCGCTTTCGTGTCACCACTTGCTGCTGCTCCTAATCTAATCACCAACTAATCTTTATGTTGTGAAGATTATTTCGATGTTTAAATCTATTAAACCATCCTCGACTAGCAACGAAAGTTTCACTTATGTCACCTGCCTCAGCCTGAATGTAATTAAAAATTCTTCTAGCTTTTTCCATTATGATAGATTGGCTTAATGGCATATTGCGTTCAATTTCGTCGTCAATCCATATAGACAGTCGTTTTTCAATTTCCTCTATAATGTTATTTCTAGAACGGGTAATTCTAGTTGCAGAACTTGATGTAGTTGCAGTTGCCGATGACAGTATTTTTTCTTTATTCTTAAGAATTGTCCTTATTGTTGAAGTTGCCAAATTCAATGCAGCACTAATTTGAGATTGACGTTCACCAGAATCTAATCTTCTAATCACTTGCATTTTAGTTTCCAGTGAAATGCTTTTTCTGGTTGCTTTCTTTTCTTGTTTTTTATTATCACCCATGATAAAAACTAAAGATCATAATATTTGTCACTGTATTAATCGTTATAGTATTATATAGATTTATAAAAATGCGTCCGTATAGCACCGCACCAAACAAGAAACACAACTTATACTGCTTCGGATATGTTATTTGGAAACCTAGCGCTGCGCGCGCACAATTTCGGGGAATCCCCGGGTTGAAATAAAAGAGCGCTAAACCGAAACAGCGCTAAATGAAACAGCGTTAAGCGGGGTCTTACTGTACTTTGATACTGCCCCTCTAGACACATGGAATAGTGCAATTTCTGTACCAGATGATCCAGCTAGATTCGAACCCACTAAGTGTCCTCTTTCGAAGTCATACAAATTACACATTTTAAGGTGCTTACTTACATGGAGTTGCTACCACGATGTGTTGTAAATGTAGGCGAGTT
This sequence comes from Aromia moschata, assembly GCA_029963805.1. Lineage (NCBI taxonomy): Eukaryota > Metazoa > Arthropoda > Insecta > Coleoptera > Cerambycidae > Aromia > Aromia moschata. The sequence goes on from JAPWTK010000387.1 coordinate 433,307, forward strand.
TTAATTTAATTACTTAGTGTTTTTATTATTTTGTTCACCACATTTAAATCCGAGTATTATGCATTTACTAATTGCGTACTACACAACGTACTACGAGGAATTTGGAGAATTGTAACAAATTTTTCTTAATACAGTGCACGTATGAATATGATATTTCAATTGTGATTTGGTTCGGATGTGAATAAATTTTTACATAATATGAAAACCCTATTCTTACTACACAACTTGTTGTCGCATTAATGATCAGAAATCACTGATTAGATGTACATATTGTATATTATATCTAGGGTTCGTAAAGTTTGCACGTGTTAAACTGCGTTAAACTATCCTACTCTCCCCGCGCCAGGATGGCGTCCTACCGCGCTTACGCGGATTTGGACGCGTATGCGTTTAAAAAATATGGTTTATACTTTCCTTATCATAGAGATTTATACTACCGAGCCCTGCGTTGCAGCATACATTTCAGGACCCTAATTATAGCCCATTATGAACATCGTCGGACTGGTTACTTTTTAAATATGCTTGATATGACATGATAAATGCAGACATATTAATCGCAAGTGAAAACAAATTTGAAGAGTGTGAAAATAAGAGAATAAAAAGAGAAGAAACGGCAAACTAAAGAGGTACAGGTAGAGGTAAACGTGTAGCTCTAAATAATAGGATTTGTGGGGGATAATATTGATTAGCGTTTTTAAATTTAATCTTCTTATAGTTATAACCTATAATGGAAATTCTACAGCCTGAAAAGTCCACTGTAAAATTTTGGGAATATTAGAGGGCTTAGATAAGCAACTACAAAATATGTATATTTCTTCTACAACCGCTCTTAAAGTACTATCTTCACACACGCATCACAGTTCGTTTTTTTCGTACTAGTGTAAAGAAAAGGACAATTGATGGGAAGTGGAGCATAGCATATGTTAATCTTGTCCTTTTGTACAATAATTTATTTTATATGAAATAAATGTAATTAGTAAATTGTTATTTTAAGTACCTACTATGTATTTGCAAATCAGGTGCCCACCTGCCGTTTGGGTGCCTAGCATCCGACTGCGAACTCCAGTAATTAGATACAACATACCTTCAAGTGGGTCTTTGTGCAGACGATGCATCGAAAATCAATCAGAGCACAACGCAACGTGAAGCAAAAATAGATACCTTCATCTGCAGTATTCCTATTATCGTTACGATACGTTATCATCGATTGCCGTACACAAGACGGAAAAACAAATAAATTCCGCTTCCGTTTCCAGGAATCCGCTGGGCTTTGCCAACTTCTCTAATGTAATTAGTTATTTCGCATGCATTTCAATTGTACTATGTTGCCCTGGGTCAACAGCGTCATACCGGGTGTATTCTTGAGGTACTGCAATGTCTGATATAATGGATATTTGTTTAAAAAGATTACTGAATACTGATTATGTGAATACTGAATTATTAGGTTGTCGGTTTGAAAATATTGGCCTTTGTTTTATTTTTCTTCTATAAAAAAGTTTTGGCAATATAAACTGGTCTTCAAAATTAGCGTAACACTTTTTAGATTAGCGCAGTTTGCATTCTATTAGGGTTAGACATTTACGGTTTTTAAATTTCGACAGCCTATAGGATTGGTTTTATTGCCCGAAGTCGTCACGTTGTAGCTTAAACAATTCGCCGTCCACACCCCAACAACCCAATCTACGTCGAAATTTGAATTCACAAAATTATGACGGCAATTTCAGAGACTACAGGATGAACTGAGAAGGACGTTGTCTGAAAATTTGCCGCACTGAGGGGTTGTAAGCAGGTCTTAATGCGTGGGGTGAATGTGTTCCTGAATCGTTTTCCCGAAAATTTTCCCGAATCGTTCGTCTCCTTTTGCGTCCCATTGCTTTTTTTCTGACTCCCTCCAAAACATTTTTGAGTGGGTGAAAATTTCTGAAAAAGGGCTCGTTGGGTAGGAGTAACCTTCCTTGACACTTGTGTTAATATCTAAACAATCGTGAAATTCGTGAGAGATGCTTGGTACGCGTGGCAAGTGTTCACTTTGACTCAAGAACATGCTTTTGCTCGTAAAATTAGTGGAAAAGGGTGCTGTTTGAGTGGTTATCTTGCAGGCGATAGCTCAGTCGAGAGTTCATGAGCCCAATTCAAAGTGAACACTTGCAGTGCGTACCAAGCATCAAGAACAAGTACAAAGCAGGTACTAAGCAGCAAGTACAAAGGAAGGTTACGCTTACCCAACAAGCCCACTTTCAGGAATTTTCACCCATTCAAGAATTTTTGGAGGGAATAAAAAAAGAGGGCAGTGCGACGCAAAAGAGGATATGAAGGAGATGGACGACTCGGCGTGCATCGTTTAATATATTATTTGTAGGGCTGCCATTGTTCCACAACAACGCCTGACCCCATGAGACAAAAATCACCCAACTGAAAATCGAGAAATTGGTCTGGAAAGCCTACATTTGGTCCCGTTCGATTACCAGCTGTTCCGATCATTGCAGCAGTCCTCGGCCGAGTGAAATTTAAAAAACTGCAAGTGAAAAGGATCCCATAGTCGTTTCCATAGAAACTTTTGATCAAGAGGATATTAGCTACTACAACAACATATCAAAAATTCAGACAATTCCACCAAAACTTAATTACCATAAGGAATGTGCGGGGTCCTTTGGTGGTTCATCTTCTTTTGAGTCGGTTGAATTTTTCAATGAGGGCAAACATTCTTTGAGTGGACGATGAAGAAAGGTTAAAGAAATTATGAAAAATATCATTTACTTTGATGTGGTGTATTACTGTTTTCATAATAAATTTTGTTAACGGTTATTATTATTAAATTTTATTAACGACATTTCCAAACCGACGACCCACATAGTATTTTCGTATATCTCCATTAGGAAACCTCTCCAACCTCAATAAAGCCTGCGTTATCCACTACCATGACAAACAAAGAGTACCACACAAAGGTGAACATAAATAAAATAATAAATGATAAACTTAATCATGGAATGCCACAAATATTTGACTTCTATATAATAAGTAACACAGAATCGCATATATGACTAAACACATACATATGTATATTAGGGGGTATTCATTAGCCCGAGGATGTACATATAAAGTTCACAGTGACAATGTTTAATTTAAAACAACTGCTTCGAAAACGATAATGATTTCGGTAATTCCATTTTGATGAACAATATTGAGAAGACTCAAGAAAATTTTTGAGGTTTTGGACTGCAATGAAATACAAACAATATAGTTTTTACCGATGTTTTGTCAAATAAATTTAGACTTCACAGGGCTCAATAACTCAGTCTACGCAGTCCCGAAGCATGTGCAGAAACATGTGTTCCTAATTTATTCACACTGAATTTATTCATACAATTTTATTCGCTTAACACCGAAACCCTTTTTTACACTTAACGCGCATTTCGCCAACCATTTTAACATCATTGGGAGATGATAAATATCTGTCGGGAGATGAGTAATCTCCTGATGCCAATATGGTTCCACAGTTGAGTGTCAAAAAGTTTTTCGGTGTTAAGTGGTTAGATGTGTTCAAGTGAATTTATTTCTATGCCGAAGGTTCCAGTTCTTCTCCTGTATTCCTAATTTATCAGAAAATAAACCAGAACACTGGAATCAAGCGTCCAAGATTGTTTTTGAATCTGAAACGCGTAATTGAACACTGCGCATACTTGAAATACCCAATTCTAGGATAGTTCTATGTAGAACAAAGTTTTATTTAACATATAGAACAAGTTAAATCACGTTCAATTTGTAGATCTAATCGCTGACACACGATGGGAATTTATGAACCGTATTGCGTCATATCGTCCCATGTATTTATGCAATTTTACTTTTCTACCACGGTGTACCATTATCGTGTTAAGTGTAAAATGAAATAATGGTAGGCGTTGCCTCCGGTTAAGCAGGCAAGACACAGTGAAAGATCAAGGCCCCTTGTTACAGAACACCGTCTAGGTTCAAGGCAAACATTTCAAAAATTATTACAAAATCAGACGCGATTTTACAATGCAATTATTGTTCAGCGGATGTAATGTATGTATGTAAATATGCTGTTGAATACGGTAATTTCGAGTAAACTTTCTCTAATGGTGGCACTTCACTTGCCGTAGCGCGTATTTGTGTTTGAGTATCGTTGTATTTGTCCAAACATTTGATGTATTCGCAAATATTCCAAACATGCCATCCACACATACAGCAAACCACTCAAACATGCCAAATATGTTTGAATATTCAGAACCAGTGAATACAGTGACGGACGTGTTGACAGCGATAGCAGCTTATTACCTGAATGCTTCTAATTACCAATACATGTTAAATCTACATAAGTACAAAGTTACTAAAAGACCATGACGAACACGGCGCTGGTAGAACCAAGTGTGGACGGTTGCCGCAAATATTCGCCTTATTTGACTTCTTTGATGTGCGATTGAAAACCGACAAGTGGACGGAAACGCGTATTTGCTGTTAGCGCTATTCGCGTTATTTGTACAAATAAAGCAAATAGAGCGAATAGCTTCTCTACACATCGCCGTTTTTGGGCAAATACAACAAATATACGAATACGCTACGCCAAGTGAAGTGCCGCCATAAGAAGTTCATACAACAATATGAAATGTGTTATTAAAATTTTTTAAATAATACCTACACCCAATATAGTTTCAGAGAATTTGTACTTGTAACGACTAATGACGCTAATCCTTTTTTTATGGTATACGAGTATATAGCGCAGTTTTTAGAGGGAATTACATCATTGGCAACTTCTAAACTGTAGGAGATACAAGATCGGTTAAATCAGAAAAATTTTTGCAAAATTTTGGTATTCATTACCAGGGTCCGGGAAGTGTGCCACAACGCAGTCAGCACTATACAACTCTATGATAATAATTAAAGTATAAACCGTATTTTTTAAGCGCCTTGTAAATTATGTACGAGTGTATTTCTTACCCGTGCATACGTACGCCACTGACCGTGCCTAGAAACGCGCACTGGAACACTCCTGTGACGGGGTCTCGGGACGATTCCCTAGTATGTTACGTTGCGAACTCGATGCGAGCGGATGGACGGTAGAACGCTCAAAATAATTGTGTATCGTGAGATTCGTGAGAGATTCGGGTACTGTTACAAAAGAGGAATTTTGGTTTGATTTGTGCATAATATTTTGCGCATGTATCCTTTAGTGGAACGATAATTTTCGACCGATCACCAAAGACTACTGGTTGTGGTAATGCAGAAAGACTACAATGTACGCTCAAGCAATGCAGACAGTGGGTGTTTCTGAATGCACAAGCGATAGGTATGTACATTATTAACATATTTTTACTCCTGTCTTTTGATCTCTCATATGTTCTTTCGTCAATGACATGACGGATTACGAGTCCTACCCTGCGTTGTGGCACACTTTCCGGACCCTGTTCATTACTTAGGCCGTACACGTCGCGACACCCAACTTTTTTAAGCATTTTAAAACGTGTCACGATGTTTAGTGTCAAAGTGGTAAAGACTAAATTTTTCCTGTTCTGTATAAATGAGGCACCGCTAAATCGATTTCTCTGACAACAAAAGCGGTCATGAGAAAAAAAGTTGGGAGTCGTTCGCCTACCGTCAAAGCAATAAAACTGCAGATTGATAAAGAACGACTTAAAACACAAGCCATTTTTTGAATCTTACACCACCCTCGAAACATTTGGATTAGAAACCTGTGTTAAATGATATTTTATGATAAGACTGAGGTTACTGATGATTTCAAACTGAGGCTACTTTTCACTTTGGAGATATGGTGGATCAAAGTTAGTTTTTTGTATTGGCTTTTTTCTCTTTTACAGGGGGGAGCAATATCAATCTATACATATGAATGTCAGCTTGCACAACTCTAAAATTCAGTGCCATCCGGCTATAACCCCATAATTCGGAGTATACCAGTGAGTTTAACCACGAAACTGAGAAAACGTATGTTATCGAACAGACGTCTACAACTTTACAAGTGATAGCTAGCTCATGTAACCACAAATGATACCATTCCATAACCCCGAAACTCTATAACCCAATATTATTCAATGGGAACATGGATTGTTGATTGTTATATTTCAGAGATCGGGTAATAACTTTATGTTGAGAATGTAAAATTCAGAGACTTTAGAAACCCAGCTGTAACTATTTCCAAGATTTTGCAGCTAATATTCAATCATTTCCTCGTGAAATGGGAGTAAATGCCTGTAAAATATTGGATCCATCGTATATGAATTTAATCTTTTTTTGAAATGTAAAAGCATTGTTTTAAAAATGACGAATGTGCTAGTACAATCATTTTGGTTTGATTTTGAATCTTGAGTTCGAGCTGGGTGTGCCTGTATGTATAGGCGACCATAAACTTACAACAGACAAAATAAATCCAAAAAGAAGAACATCACAAAGGACTGCTTCAAAAACAGACTCTAACCGAACCCGAATTACACAGCCTAAACTCCATAACAAAGTGGCAAATTAAGGCACGGTAACGGGATGTTACGACGAACGGTGTAATTCAGGCTGCTCGCCTTTTTTGGTCGGTTTTTTGGGCTTCCTCACATGTTCCATATGGCGTGCAAGTAGGATTTTGTCACAATAAGATGCAGAAACAACTGCATAAGATATTCTGGTTATTTCGTGTTTTAGGCTTGTAATAAAAATATTTTTGTGTTTTTAAGTTTAATTGTCATTACATAACATTTATAAGTAAAATAAATGTGATAAGTGCTTTTAGGCAGTTGGAATTATGAATGTTGCTCCACTTGCCCATCACTTAATCACAATGCGGCAAATAATCTGTCTGTCAAATAAATAGTCTACTTTGACGTTTTTTTTTATGTCTACTATAAGTTTATGGTCGACTACGAGCATATACAGGGTTTCTATATAAAGTATCGGGAAAAGTTCTGGAAAAATATATTTATTTCAGATATTTCTACAAAACCGTTCCGAGGCGTTTCCACGACTCGAAGGCTCCCTGGTAAGAGGTTTCCGGAAGGTCTTTGAGGATGGTCGTGGAAGCTTCTCTGACGGCACTTTCCTAAGGTCCTATGGTATCCTATCCTAATATCCTATGGTGGGTTGGCGGGTGTCCTTTGAGGGAGGATTTCACTTTTGGAAATAGAATTATGTCTGTTGGGGCCAAATTGGGACTGTGGGGGTTGGGGAATCGTCACGACGTCGTTTTGCGTCAGGTAGTCGGTCACTTTGAAACAGGTGTGGCTGAGTGCATTGTCGTGATTTCCATTTGTTCAATTTCCAATTTTCAGCGTTGGTTGGCCTCACCCAGTTGACCCTCCTCTTCAGTCTCCTTAGCACTTATAGGTAAAAAGCACCACTCACTCTCTACCCCTCAGTTACAAATTCGTAGTGAACCAACAGACGTCATTGGCATCGAAGAAAACGATGAGCATGGCTTTCACTCTGGATTTGCTCACTCGAGCTTTTTTTAGATGAGGTGATGCCGCAGTGTGCCATTCGGAACTTTTGTCAGTTTTGAAGAACTTGTGCCACTTAAACGATACGAAGTACGATTTCGTTTTGAAACATTATTTGTAGATTTTTATTTAATTTTCATTACGTTAATCGTTTACTGGTAGCTCATTATAATTTAAGTGAAATGGAAATGAGATGAATGAAGCGAATAGTTATGTTATTACCTTGATTACCTTATGGCTTTTTTGTTACCTATTAAAATGACAAAAAAATAACTTTCAATAATATGCTTTTATAGAAACTTGACATCAATATTAATTTAAAAAAAGTGAATGATAATTACAATACAGGTACTTAGCAATTTACTTAAACAGCACTCTGCTGGGTAGCAGAGTGCTGTTATAACTAAAATTATTGAAAACATTCATCTGAATCTGCATAAATGTTTACACTAATAATACATAATAATTGGCAAATTATCGCCACAAAAGTGTTTTGTTATTAAACACACTTAAACACTCGCCTTTCTATAAGTCTTACACTTTCAAGTTATTTTAAGTAACAAAGAAACATTAAAACTGAAGCTAGTATAAGGTGCATTTCAACATCTATAATACATTATTTACAATTAGAATGGCTGTATGCAAATTATTATTGAAAGTTGGTAGTCATACCTTACTTAATACTGTATGTGTGTGTCCATAGGAATAACAAAAACTTTATCGCCTGATCGTAAGATAGGAAAATTCATTTAGAATGTATCTGGTTTATCGGTAAATCGAACATAAGACTCGAATATTAATTTAAATTATGGTATGTTTATAATATATTTATAACTGTTCTAAATTCTTGCGTGAAAAGGAATTGGAAGGGGGAGTATTGGCTAGGTTTTTTCTATGAACAAAATATTTCTAGATCTATTTTGAGAAGTAAAATCTTTAAAAATATAAATTGCATAAAATACACTTCGAGAGATTGAAAATAAAATTGTAATTTGGGACTTTTCAATGCTAGCTAATTATATGTATCGCTAATTATCTTTGGTAAAACATAATAATATAAACATAATTATACTTGATTTTTTGTATAACCCAAACTGTCATCTGGAGTTATAGTAAAGATAACATCCAAAAAAAAAACATTATCAAATCTGGCCATGAACGAGAGAGATAGAAATAGCGGTTATGTCGAAACTAGAAACGAAACTTTGTTGTTGTGAAAATTTTGACAGTGGCTGTCATAATTGTAAAATAAATAACGGAATTCATATTTAATGAAGAACAGATACATGTTTCGCTTGATATTTATTTTAGAAATGGCAGTAGAATCAATAGAAACTGGATATATTCTATGAGAGCTACATATGAGGACTTCAGGAAAGTTTTTTCAGACGCAGTTATTCCTTTCGACCATTTTAGTCAGTCAGTTTTCTACATGTGTACCGGCAAACTGGAAGCGTCAATCGCAAACAAGGGCGTGGCAGATGCAAAGTAAGGACAGAAGAAAACATTGAAATGGTTAGGCAAGTGTTAACGGCCAATCCAAGAACATCAATTACCTATCTGAGCTAACAAGTGAATTTGCCCTATACAACGTATTAACGAATTTTGATGAAGATAATTTGGAGCTTCATCCATATTCCATTCCATATTCTTCGAAAGTTTTTTTTACTGATGAAGCTTGGTTCCATCTTTCGGGCTACGTGAATTCTCAGAACATGAGATTTCAGGAGTGCCGACAACCCTTACTTTTATATTGAAACTCCACTACACTCATAAAAAATTGGAGTGTAGGCCGCTGTGAGCAGGAGGATTGTTGGACCTATGTTTTTTTTAACGGAACGCTGAATGCAAAGAGGTACCGTTTAGAAATCTTAACACCTTTTGTTACAAATGTTGCATGATGACAAACTGCAAGGTTATATTCAACAAGATGGAGCTCGTGCGCATACTACTAGGAAGCAATTAATTATATAGGCGAATTTTCCGAAGATCGTATAATTTTGAACACGCAGACAATATTCCTTCGTAGATCTTGCGATTTGACCCCGTGTTTTTTTCTCTGTCCGTATCTAAAAAATGCAATTTTTGAAACTCCCCTTGTAGGCCAGTTAATAGAGCTTTTTGACATGACACGATTGATACCTGAAATCCGACTACGGGATACTTTTAAGTTCAGTCGTTAGATGAAAACGTATATGATTGGGACTAGAAAATAGTTGCACTTTTTTTTTTTAATAACAAATTAGTGAAAAAAAAATTGTGTGTTCAGTTTTTTGCTTATAGAAGAAAAGCTATTGAAGCAATTGCATCGCATCCAACAGGAAAAAAGTTAGGGAGTTCAAAAACCTTTAAAATGAAAACAAAATCAAATCAATCGGTGCATTTTTCGCCGAGAAAACTCGGAAAACCGCGAAAAATGACGTTATCTTAATAAATTCGTAATTCGAGTATTTTTGCATTAGAAGAGACAATCTTGTAGGAAAATGTAGGTAATATCACGAAGAATGAGTGCGCAAAAACTGGATTATGTCGGATGAATAGTTTTTGCACAATAGTCGAACAAAGTTTTTTACATCGTATTTTGAATATTCCATAACACGTCGAGCGATAGCTTAAATAACATTCTCTCGACGGATTCAGAAACTACAGAGTGTAAACTACAATTCGTCCATTTACTTTGTTTCATTTAAATGCCATTAAGTTGGTGTAAAACGCCTCTGAAAACCGCGCAAAATGTTTGGCGGCGCGCTGAGAGCCTATTA
>JAPWTK010000388.1:0-37500 GCA_029963805.1 Aromia moschata
ATGCAGCGAGAAACCATTTACGATGCTTTGACGACAGTTATACGGAGTGTCATTATCAAGGTGCATCTTACCAGATATACGCGTGATTCCTTTCCTGTCATGCACAAAAGACCAAAACTAACTATTGAGTAAAAATTTGTGAAACGTGTCACGGATTTTCCAACTATTTAAAAATTTGGAATGAGTTGGCGCATTTCAAAGTACCTGATGGTACTAAAGTCTTATTAATAAAGTTGTGAACAAATGAAATTTTATGCAGTGATTAAAATGAACATTTTTATCTCGAAAATGGAAGGCTCTAATCGAAAAATTTTATAGGATAACTTTTTTTTGAAAGTCAAAATTTGTGAAGTGGACCACTTAAAATCGATGAGTTGAATTTTATATTGCTTTTTAGGGATATTGAAGGTTTATATTTCAAAATTAATATCATAAAATTTTTTGCAAAATTTTTTATTTTGCAAAAGTTACAAACAAATTACTTTTTAGGTAAGGGTTTTTTGGAAAATGCGATTATTCAGCGAGTATTTTATAAAAACTTTACAAAAATTTAATGGCAGATACAAGAATAATAGGAGAATACGATAGTATATTCACAAAAAATTATTTATAACAAAAATTTTTTTAATAAACAAAAGGTAAATTAAACAATGTTCTCGGCTAGGTAGGTTATTTTTTTTAGGTTTTATTCCTTTATACTTAAGCTAACGATCCCCTAAAAAAAATTGTAATCTTCAGAAAAACAAAAGTTATGAATTTTTTACCGTAGTCGGATAGGCGCTGCTGCCGCACGCGCCTTTGCGACCCTGCTCCTCCGCGCCTCGCCCCTTCACGCCTCGCTAGCAAACACATATGCAATCAATAATAAAAAAGTTTACTTATTTTATTTTATTTTATTTCGTTTTAACAATAAAGCCGATAAAATATTTACATATTTTTAGTACAACTTTGGCATGATCGGAAAAAATTCTAAATTTTTTATATCGAACGGTTTGAAACGATGGTATTGACTTTTTCCTGGGTTCCTTTTATGGTTTTAGCATTTGAAAAATGTGATTATAAGTTTTTTTGTGTTTTTTCGTATGCATCCGACGAACAATATTCAAACTCAATTTTTTTTGAAAAATTCACGATCCCATTCATACAGTTTTCGCGATGTTACTATAGTTTTATTTTGCAAACTTGCGCGGTAAGCGCTTCTTTTTACACACCCACCAACGCCGTCGCAAGCTCAGCAAGAGCAGTACCAAAAAAGTTCCACTCAGCTTTAATACCAAAGTCTTCTTCGTGGTATAACAAATTCAGCAAATTGAATCGATTTTTATAAATATAAAAACCTTGTGATGGCATTGGTGGGTGTGTAAAAAGAAGCCGCGCAGGTTTGCAAAATAAAACTATAGTCGCGAAAACTATATGAAAGGGCTCATGAATTTTTCAAAAAAAATTGAGTTTGAACATTTTTCATCGGATGCATACGAAAAACACAAAAAACACTTAGAATCACATTTTTCAAATGCTAAAACCATAAAAGGAACCCGACAATATCATCGTTTCAAACCGTTCGATATAAAACATTCAGAATGTAAGATTTTTTCCGATCATACCAAAGTTGTCGTACTAAAAGTATGTAAATAATTTATCGACTTTATTGTTAAAACGAAATAAAATAAAATTAAATAAGCAAACTTTTTATTATTTATTGCATATGTGTTTGCTAGCGAGGCGTGAAGGGGCCAGGCGCGGCGACTACTACGGCGGTAAAAAATTCATAACTTCTGTTTTTCTGAAGATTACAAAAATTTTTTTGGCGGGGATCGTAAACTTAAGGATAAAGGAATAAAACCTAAAAAAAATTATCCTGCCTAGCCGAGAACATTGTTTAATTTACCTTTGTTTATTAAAAAAATTATTATTTTTTAAATAAATATTTTTTTTTCATAAAATGAATATACTATCGTATTCTTCTATTATTCTTGTATCTGCCATTAAGGTTTTGTAAAGTTTTATAAAATACTCGCTGAATAATCGCATTTTCAAAAAAACCTTACCTAAAAAGGAATTTGTTTATAACTTTTGCAAAATAAAAAATTTTGCAAACATTTTAGGATATTAATTTTTGAAATATAAACCTTCAATATCCCTAAAAAAGAAATATAAAATTCAACACATCGATTTTAAGTGGCCCACATCAGGAATAACCTTAAAAATGGTTAAACAAATAAAAAAATATTGTTTATAATAAAAAAATGCTGAGAATTCAATGTTCTCCATCACTTATTTAAATTTCCTTTTTTTTCTAAATACTCGTTATACATTTCCAGATATTTAGAAAAAAACATTTTTTTTGGGATCGCTGTTATGCCTAAGATGCCTCACAGGTGCAACACGAGTAATACTTCTGCGTATCAACAGCTGTCGCTATTATTTTACTTTTCCTGTTCCGGAAACTTTTAGAGCAATCTTTGTACATACATGTTTATGATCAATGAATTTAATATATTGAATAGGGTCCGGAAAGTTTGCTAGAACGCAGGGTAAACTGCGTTCAACTGTCCCGAGCTGCTGCATAGGACCAGCGTACTATGGCGCACACGCAAGTCCCAGTGCGTTACCAGGCACGGTCAGTGGCGTAGTTATGCACGGGCAAGAAATACACGCGTATAGTCTTTACGGCGCTTAAAAATACGGTTTATACTTTAATTATCATAGAGTTGTATAGCGCCGACCATGCGTTATGGCACAGATTTCGGACTCTAATAATGGCTATAAATATATGGTCCACTGAAATAGATTCAAACTGGTCACAGTTTTATAGGATACGACAAGAACTAGACAAAAGCTGGAATTAGTTGTTATTTGGGTAATTGTTTTTAATGGAATCTATCAGCATTGGAACAAAAATAAATACAAATTAAGTAATTTAAATTTAAATTCGCACTTAAACTCAGTTTAATAATAGTTCGTGCAGGATTTATTTTATTTTAAACGAAAGGTATAGATACTAGTGATTGAAAGAAAAATTTTAAATGTGGTTTTAACGGATATAGCAAAGAGGGGTTTTTTTGAGGTTATGGCCGAACCCAGACGTGCTGGGATGAAACTGACCCCGGATTCGGATTCAGCGACCTCAAAAACATATTGTACACATAGTGAGACCCCCAGGTTAGAAACTTGTTTTTATTTTGTGTGGCTATGTAATTTGTATTTTTCATTTTTGCAACTTGCGATAACTTGTCCCTATGTAGGTAAAATGAAACGAACATGATTATTCTGGGATCTAATCTCTTTGTATACTTTTGTATAACGACACAAATAATCACATAATACAAACTTGTAAAAAAATAATAATCACGTTCGTTTCGTTTTGCTTATGCAAAATACAAATAACACAGCCACACAAAAATAAAGTTTCTGACCTGGAGGTCTCACTATGTGTACTCCATGTTTTCCGGGGTCAGTTTCATCCCAGCACGTCTGGGTTCGGCTATAACCCTTAAAAAACACCCTCAAATTTGCTATATCCGTTAAAACCACAAACCCTATAATACCATAACCAACTGACCTAGTAACCTAATAACTCCATAACCACATAGCCACATAACCACCTAACCTCATAATCACATAACCCCATAACCCAGAAACCCGGTAAAAAAAAAGATTCTGACGTGGGGCTCTCACTATGTGTCCTGTATGTTTTTGGGGTCGCTGAATCTGCATCCGGGGTCAGTTTTATCCTAGCACGTTAGAGTTCGGCCATAACCTCAAAAAACACTCTGAAATTCACCATATCCGTAAAACCACAAACCCTATGGCTCTTAATCCTCATGGTACTATAATACAATAACCCAATAACCCCCACAGCCACATAATTACATAACCCTATAATTCGATGCTGTAATCATGTAACGCAATCACAATGAAAAAGATTTTACAGTTCTTAAGCAAATATACACCATACAAAAATCTATAAATAAATAAATCTGTAAATAAATTAATTAATCTAGGAATGCCAGAACACCGACTGTATATGTACATGTACATGCCGTAATCCAACGTAATGTACAACCATTGGGTTATTGTATTATAGGATTATGAGGTTTCGGAGCCATAGTGTTTGTGGTTTTAACGGATATAGCAAATTTGAGGGTGGTTTTTGAGGTTATGGCCGAACCCAGACGTGCTTGGATGAAACTGACCCCGGATTCGGATTCAGCGACCCCAAAAAACATATAGTACACATAGTCAGACCCCCAGGTCAGAATTTTTTTGTGGCTGGCTAATCGATAGAATGTGAGCCTGAATCCGCACGTGCTTACTCTCCTTATTTCAACTTCTTCAATCCCCACCCTATTGCTAAAACACTTACATTTACATACTCTGTTATGTGATACGTGTGTATTATATTTGAAATGCATATCTTGTAAGGGCGTAGCCAGTATTTTGTTTTTTGGGGGGGGGGGGGCGACCAATGCAGATTAAACAAAAAAGCAAAAAAAAGGTCATTGGAGGCAACGGCAAGCGCAATCCCCCGACTATTTTGGTTTTTACTTGACCATTTAAGGGGGGGGGGGCCGGGCCCATCGCCCCCTGGCTACGCCCTTGATATCTTGTTTAATTTGTGAATTAGGTACCTATTGGGATTTGATATGTAGCAACATGTCTTCTGGCGGCAAAAAATAGAATCAAAGGAAATGTGTATTGTGTATTCATGTGCTTCCACGTATTGTTTGTTACAGCTATTTTTACAGTGAAAATTAAAATGTTAATAAAAAATATAATCTCGCCTCGATCCATGCTAAAAAAACAACAAAGTCGGTGTGTGTTTGTGAAAGCAGATCTCAGAAATATTTGACACTGCACTTTCACAGCTTTTCAAAGGCAAATGAATATGTGTTAAATTTAATTGGAAAGAAATGAAAAGGGGGCCTTTTTCTCACAAAATAAATTTAGAAAATGTATTCGGCATATTCAAAAAAGTCCACAGATTAAAGATATAGAAATTGAAAATCAAAATCGTGAAGCCTTCAATGAAAAAGTGCGCTCTTAGATCTTCCATTTTTTTGCTATTGTAGCTTCTGCAGAGCGGTCAATTTTGATTTTTTTTGTCTTGAGCAAACTGCGTGCAATTGCATTGGTTTGTTAATTTTTCAGAGCAGCATTGTAATACTCTCTCCAGGAGCATTTCGTATCCGTGCATGATAAGACATCGGCTTTGTCGCTATCATGTCGCAACTCAAAGAAATAATTGCAGTTAGTTTTTATATTACTTCTTAAACCACTCAAAATCTAGATTTGGACGTTCATCTTATAACATGTACATCTTGCAACTCTCCTCTGCAATAACATTTATTTGGGCTGCAATATTGCACCAGCCCAAGCACAATTTTTTCCATAGACAATGACACGTCAATATTACACTGTACATTTCTCGCCTCCGTATTGGATAAGCCACGCTCGTATGTTAAATTCCAATATGCAAAGAAAAAGTGCATTACCTCCATCTTTCCCCAATTCATACCCAAACCTCTCACCTGATTAACCTCAAAATCTATAAATCCCATATATTGCCTTGATACATAAGTAGAGTGATGAATTTTTTCCCGGCAATGAGTTTCGCCGTGTGGAAGGAGGCGCTGGATACCGTCGGCAATAGGCGCGAGGAGACTCCGCCGCTACTCTGGATTCGTTGTCGAACGTATACGTGTATTTTGTTTTATGATAAAAAGGTATTTAGAAATTATAATGGATTACCCAACTATTTTATTACCATTCGTTTCATGTTATTCTTCTTACTAGGGACGTACATGCTTTTGTTGCGCGGACGCGACGGCGACACCTCGCTCCATACATAAGTGTTTAAAATTTACTTAAAAGCGTTAAAGTTTATGTCTTAAAGTATTCTCGAATTATCATGTACACTAAAAAAGGTTGCCAGCCAGAGATACATACTCTTAAAGTGTAGTATGAGAGTGGAAGTAATAAATTTTATACAAATAAAATTAATGCATATTTTTAGCTTCTTCTGAACGATTTCTAGTTGTTTCCTATATTTAAAGCATTTCATATCAAACGATTTGTATTAGCAGTTTAAATGAGAAAGGCTGTGACACATGGCTTCTTTCGCTTTTGATTGATCTGTTGATATCCTCTTCCATTTTTCATTTCCGTTTAAGTCAGACAGTCGAATTATTTCCCTCGCCTCTGCTTTTTGTTGGGTATTTATAACGCTGTAATTAACCGAAGTCATTGTGAAACCGCATAGCAGTGGAAATTTTTTCCATTAATTGGTTCCTAAATAAATTAGTCGAAATCATATTAGGTTTTACTGATCAATTATTGTAATGAGTTTTTGAATGTAGATTAATAAAGGAAACATGATTGCGCGCAATGTAAAACGTTTTGCAGATATATTATATACCAATTTTGAGTTTTTCGTTAGCTTCTTTTTAGGATTCACTAGATTTTTACCATATATATAGTAACAATAATACTATTTTAAAAGTACATATTCTATATAACCACCAACAACACTGACCTTGCTGTAGATGGAGAAATGAAAGACGTGCATTTAGCAAAATTAAAATATGGCCATGCAGTGTTCTTAGAGGAGGTATTAAGAAGAGAAGAAAAAACAAACGCACTAATAACTAAACGGGAAAAGACGGTGCAAAGACGGAAAGTTGCAAGAAAATATTAATATACTCGTAAATAAAAAGGACACAACTATCGGAAATTAAATAGACAACAAAAAATCACGAGCCTATCAACAACGCCAACTACAGATAACAAACATTTAAGAAGTATAGTGAGATGCCATCGGCTGTTGAAGATATAATTGTTCAAATTGAAACTGACAAAATGGTTATTTTAAAAGAGAGTAACATTGATTTAGTTAGACTACTAATTCAAAAAACCTGCACTGAGCACCTTGTCCTAAATCTACAAGAAACGCACCTAAAGCCTATAGGCAGAGAAAATAACTTTTTTCGATATCCACAATACCACAAACGAGAAAATGTCGATCCCCGTAAACTACCAAGATATTTTAATTCACGGTATCGAGAATATGGGATTAAAAAAAACAATATGTAAGTTATGGCAACTCTCGGACTTACATAACAACGAAGACCAACAAAAACAAAGATATGCACACTACAACCCAAACTCACCATTCAGGCGCTACAAGGAAAGAATACAAACAACAACAAATTCAAATGAAGGGTCAATGCTAGAACACCACACAGCCGGTTACTCAACGGGACAGAATCCATTCGCTCTCTTTATCGATTTCTCTTGTGCTTTTGACAATTTATATCATAAGTTTTCAATTAAAAAGCTTTGATGACATGGTATTCGAGGTCCACCACTTAACTGGAGAAATCCTCGCTTGGAAAATCGAACTCAAATTATTGAGGTTAATAACTGCAAAAGCAAACCACTTATTGTTTCTGAGGGCGTACCTCAAAGATCTGTTCTGGGACCCCGTTTGTATATTATCTTTGCCAACGATCTGATAAGATAATATTAATGATATTCCCAATTTGCGCAATGTTTGCTACGCAGACGACAGACATTTTCTGACTTTGAACGACCTGGCCAGAAAAAAATTGTTCCACTTTAAATAAAGAAAAAGCTTTACCATGTTGTACCAGCAACTATCCAATAAAAGCCGTTGCAACGACGTCCAATATCTTCATATGTGTCAGACACATACAAAGTCTATATTATGCAAACTTTCATTTGCAACTGAGGTATGGAATAATGAATTGGGGTGCCAATAGTAACTGTAACCGTGTATTCATTCTTCAACAATTTTCTATCAGAATAATAAATGGCCTAGGATGTCTTATTGTTTCTGAGGGCGTACCTCAAAGATCTGTTCTGGGACCCCGTTTGTATATTATCTTTGCCAACGATCTGATAAGATAATATTAATGATATTCCCAATTTGCGCAATGTTTGCTACGCAGACGACAGACATTTTCTGACTTTGAACGACCTGGCCAGAAAAAATTGTCCCACTTTAAATAAAGAAAAAGCTTTACCATGTTGTACCAGCAACTATCCAATAAAAACCGTTGCAACGACGTCCAATATCTTCATATGTGTCAGACACATACAAAGTCTATATTATGCAAACTTTCATTTGCAACTGAGGTATGGAATAATGAATTGGGGTGCCAATAGTAACTGTAACCGTGTATTCATTCTTCAACAATTTTCTATCAGAATAATAAATGGCCTAGGCTGTCTTATTGTTTCTGAGGGCGTACCTCAAAGATCTATCCTGGGACCCCGCTTTGATATTTTAATCTTTGCCAACGATCTGATAAGATAATATTAATGATATTCCAATTTGCGCAATGTTTGCTACGCAGACGACAGACATTTTCTGAGTCTTTGAAACGACCATGATGCCAGAAAAAAATTGTCCACTTTAATTAAAGAAAAAGCTTTACTCATGTTATCTGTTACCAGCAACTATACAATAAAAGCCGTTCAACGCCTTAAATCTTCATAGTGTCAGAACACATACAAAGTCTATCAATTATGCAAACTTGTCATTTGCAACTGAGGTATGGAATAATGAATTGGGGTGCCAATTATGTAACTGTAACCGTGTATTCATTCTTCAACAATTTTCTATCAGAATAATAAATGGCCTAGGCTGTCAGGGATCATGTAGAGGGCCAAGTAACATAAAATATTAGCTGTCACAAATGCGTACATTTACGAAGTCGGTTGTTATGTTTACAAAGATATATTCACATTGACAGTAAACATAGTCTATCCTAATCACAGTAAACGCCTAAATTCCTTCTCGCTTTAACGATAACATTTTGCCAAAACTCTCATAATACGCCATAATACTGTTTCATAATACTCATAATACTGTTTTTAAAAAAAATGTATTATCAACTGCTGCAAAATTTATAACGCTATTTGAACGAAATCGTTTGCAAATCGATTGCTCCAATCGTTTACATTTTCAAAATCAAATTAAAAAAAATAAAACGTTATTTGCAATAAGTGTTATAGCCTACCAAGAATACTTCCAATAATTGATGCCATTGAGAAAAATTATTATCTAGACTTTCTGACACTCGACAATGTTACTATTTTAAGTATTTGAAATATGTAGTCGTATTGTTGTCTTTAGTAATGGTTTTTCAATTATTTTAATTCTGTTTATCTTACTTTATGTATGTATAGGTACATAATAAATAACTTATATCGGGCGTCTCTGTTCAACTCAGCACTACTGCTAACATATTTTTCTTCTAATAAATATAAATCAATAAACATCACTTTCTGGAGTTATTTTAAAAATAGAATTTTTCTAACAGGGTGAACACACTATCGATTATTGTTATTAAATCTTATCATTATTGCTCTAAAATTTAAAATAATGCATGTGGTACATTTTGATTTTGTTCAAATAGGCTATGGAATTTACCAAACTAATATTTTATAATTCCACACTTCAACAATAGTTACTGTTGATAACACGTGATCCTTTTTTGACGAGTGATCCTTTTTTATTAGTTCGACTTTCGTATGAATTAAGAACGGAACTTCACACGAACTGCGTACAATGTTTTTTCTACAACCGAATTTTTTCTGTAATAATGTCTGAAATTATACTTAGAAGACAAATTTTACCTAAAGTCAAACTGACCTACCTTTTGTGATTAATACAACGCAAGTGTTAAAAAACATTTTAACTAAACTATGACACATCATCATCACTCTCGTAGCCTACTTAGAGGCAAGTAGGGTCCAGGTGTGTTACAAAACTTTAATGTCAGTACCTAATTACAATGGGCGCATTCAGGGACGGTCAGCGGCTGAGTAGCTAACTTAGCTACTTCCCTGAATGGACATGGCTGACACTTTTTTGATCTCAGCGGCTGACCAATTTACTAAGCCTAAAATATTATAGCTGAGATGCTGACATGACAATAATTCTATCATGATTCTCTCTGTCGTTTTATCTGTGCTGTGAGCAACTGGGTTTTAACCTACTTTTAAACAAAAGTTATAGAAAAGAAAACATTCCTTGTTTTTAAACAAATGTTATGAAAAGAAAACGAACCTTTGTCCTTTAAGTGTCTTTAAGCACAGAACACGGCAGGGAATTATCAATCCATGATTCATGAAAGTTATCTATGCCATAGAACATATTAAGTTTTCTAGATCTTTGCGAAACGTTAACAAACCATTCAGGGAGTTTTAAGCCGCTGACTGTCAGAAAAGGCTAACTACTAACACATAGCGGTCAGCGGCTGAGCGTCCCTGAATGCGCCCAATGACATGTCTTACGAGAATTAATTTGGGATTTTCCGGTCCATATAGGTTTCGAGAAAATCATGTAAAACATGGTTCTTTAATTTGTCTAACGGAATGTCACTAGCTATAAATGCTTTTGTAAATTCATAAAAAAACGCGGGTTATTAGAACTCGAAGAGACGTGGCTGTTCACATGTTTTGTTTATTTTAGATTTATCTGAAGAATTTATAGTTCTTCCACAAAAAGTACAAAATAGGTCATTTCCCTAATACGTAAATCCCCATAAAAGTCAGGATTGATGTTAATCCATGTTTGAAATAGATCTTGTATGTTTTTGCTTTCTTTTGGCATGTTAAATCCGCCCTTATGTTGTCCATGCACTCTAAATCACAATGACACTGGATACGTGTAACGAAACACTCGGTATATACCTACAGTAGACGAAATGCCACAGCGCAGGTATTCTCGACGTAGCGTGATTCGATACTGATTTTATTGCGATGCCGATGTGACATTATGAATGATATGTTATTGCAAGCGCACAACACTACCCATTTCGGTCCTCTCGTATGTTAGACGCGGACAGTCTAATTAGCTGTGTTGTGCGAGCTGTTATTGAAATTACTTATTTTAAATTATTAATTACATGGTTTGTACAGATTATTTCACATACAATGTCGTATTCCCCGTGATACGGTCCCTTTAGGTTATATATTATTGTGTTAATAAAAATTTGTAGTGCGCGTGGAATTTGATTGTTATATTAGTAATAAAGTCCCGTTAAGTATTTTACCTCGTAAATATTTATACGCAAGGCTTCTTCTAGAGACAAGCGTAATAATTTCTAGCTGGTAAGAACTTGAGCTGAAACAAACCTTCAAATTCCGATTGTGACTTGAGAAGAAAATCGTAAGGTCTACAACTTTACGATATTTTTTTATATAGAAAAAGCTGTGTTATCCAACAATGCCGTTCTTTTTTACTGCTTTTTAACCTCTGTGCGGTATAGATAGTCCTATATAACTACGAACAATGCACATTTACTTTTTAAAAAATGGGATATGACCAGTACCAAAAGTAAGTATTTTGCGTAGTAAAATTAAACAAAACTACAGGTGCACTCAAAATAAAATACACATTAACATTATTTTGCGACGCAAATCTCTTTTGTGTTGACTGGAAAACTGCCAGCACAACGAATTATGTGCGTTGTTCGACACGAAATTATTTTTATACTTTTACATGCGGCGCATAGTCCAGTTTAACAAAAGGAACTATGCCCAATTTCTTATGGAAAATGGGCCACGATGGAGACAGTTCAAAACCTAGCTGAAATTGAATTCTCCTGAAGATGCCAACTTGGTTGGCGAAACGCGCGTCGAGAAAAGTGTAGTAGTTCTGTGTTTCGTGGAAAACGTCCAGTTTTTTGAAATTGTAGGGCATTAAGAGAGGATTAAGAAGCTCTATGGTTACAATGTTCTAATTCGGGTCCCTTAGGTCTTTGAGCGTTCCAAAGTCTCCTATTGCATATTCAATTTTTCTGCGCTCTGGGTACCTTTCCGCAGAGAGTGGTAACAGATATTACTAGAGTATTTTCAAGTAACGTATCTTGGATTTGTTTAGTGGTTTTTGTTGATCCGGCCGAGTACCTGGACGCATTTGATGCCGTCATTGCAGAAAAATTCGGATATTTTTATCATAGAGAGGTGCCTCTAGAGTCCATTCTGGGGGAGCAGACGAACGAGCGGCGGATGTACCAGCCACTGGTACAGGATCACCTCGAAGCAAATTCTGGCAGATATGTAAATCACTGTGGATCAATCGTACGCGCTACTGTATATACGTTTTGGTAGAGCATGGCGGTGAAGGATAGAAATCTGTTAAATAATACTACTTACTGTACTTGCATGAACGGTTGTCGTACCATTGGGTGTTATGTACATGTCAGGACGGACGTGTGCTATTTGGGGTATGGGCAACAACTACAAGAAGACGTGTGAGTACCTGCAGAAATTGCCCAAAACATATTCTTGGTATTAGAAAGTATAACGTTTCTTTATCATACACCAAATTGACCCAAGTGAATGTCTCCGTTGTGGCCCAAACTGGGCATTGTTTTTGGGGCGCACATGAGCAAATTTGTGCCAATGGAAAAGCAAATGTCAAAGAGCCAAGAGTGCCTCATTTTTAGTTCTAGTCTCGTTTATTCATTTATTTTAAGTACCGGAAATATTTCTTTAATCTTCGAAAATTTATCTTCACATATAATGTATATTATGCCATATTTTATTATTTAAGAGACCAAAAGACACATTTTATTATTTATCAAATGGAGGCCCATTGTGAAGGAAACTATTTAAGAAGTAATTAAAAGGTGGGTTGCTGCATCCCAGTCCGCTGCAATTCTTGACAGCCAACTCGTCGCCATTCCGTCGCCGTATTTTCGGATTAATTTCGAAATTGAACCGGAACCATTAGAAGCCTGTCGGGAGAGCATTAACTGTCGTTGCGACGACATATTTTTAAGTCGAACCGTTTATCTGTTTGGCCGCTATCCACCGTGTAAAAAGGAATGCAATGTGATGTAATGTAAATGAGTTTTTGCAACACAAACATTTTCGTATAATTCGTCCAATTCTCAATTTGAATCGGTGTATGCAGAAAGGGCTTAAGTCACCAAACTGAGTTATGAGAAAAAGCGAAAAAAACTAGTTTATAGTCAGTGACTAACGCCAACTCTGCATATAACAACAACCGGCTTACAGCTGTATAATGTTACTCGCTTATGAGACTTATGCCATTTCTTCCTATAATGTACAAATACACATGAACGATTTGTATTTCTTGTTATGCCATTTTGGACCTAAACATGACTAACATGTTTACCCTTTCTGCATACACTGATTCATTTACTTTTTATATCATTTACTATTTATTTTATTATTTACTTATTTACAATCTGCCTATTAAGAGCGTGTACGACATTTCTAACAGGCGATAATGTAGAACGCTACTTTTTTTTGGCTTATATTGTAGAGGGCACTGTCAGGTACAATGCTTTTCAGTGGCTAAGACGTTAGCTGCCATAATTTTGTGCGCAACACGTGTTTTCAAAATGAGTGCCGTATACGTTTCGCGCTTTGAAGCAGTATTTTTTTAACTTCGCACCCTAAAGGACCAAGCATGTCCTTGAATGCTGCCGCAAAGTACATGAAAAAATCGAAGTCTTTTGTCGCGAAGTGGGTGAAGCGTTATTCTGAGACAAATACAGTTGACGATCTACCAGAACGTGGCACGACATCTCAATACACGAAAAAGGACGTGAAAAAAGTTACAGATCTTTTTGAAAAACAACCAACTTTATCTCTTCGTCAAGGACAAGCCAAATTGTTGAAAAAAGGTTTGAAAATGTCATGCGAAACTATCCGGAAGTATTTTGACAGCATGACTCAAAATATCGTAGTACATTGCAAAAACCTTTGTTGACTGAAAAACACGTTGCTGCGCGATTCAGTTGGACAAATGAAAATTTGAATCGCTCGATGGGAGCAACATAATTTTCACCGATGAATTTTCGTTTTGGGCACGATCTGTAGTACTACGATCCTGGTCTACCGTCACCAATAGAGGTTATTACAGACCTCGTACAGCGGACCGTGAAACACGCTGTAAAGGTGCACCTTTGGGGTTGCTTCTTCTGTGCACGGTTTTGGTAATCTAAAGTTTTTTATTCACTGACAATTTAAACGCTTAAAAAATGGTCCAAATTCTAAAAAAAATGTTTGATACCATCTGCTCAACGCTGGTACAGAAAAATGAAAGATTGGATTCTTCAAGAGGACAATGATTCGAAACATCGGAAATAAGCATAATTGTCAGTGAGTGGAAACGAAAAAATGACATCGAAACGCTGAAATGGTCTTCACAATCTCCAGATGCAAACCCCATCGAAAACGTGTGGTCCCTGGTGAAGAGTAAACTTCGTGGAAGGCCTACGTTCACCGTCAAACAACTGTGTAGAGTGAAATTCGCCGCATTTGGAGGTCTCTTCCGAAAGAATATGCTGAAAAATTGGTAGAAAGTATGCCCCGAAGATGCCAGCAAATTAAAGACGCCGGGGGTGACTGGACACCATATTAACGTAGAAGCATTTTAGTCCAGAGTATGCACAATACAATCATTACGTTTTTTTTACTATTAAGTACATTTTCCTTACAGATACACCTATATATATACAGATGTCCTATACATATATCCTCTTCTGAGTTTTGTAATACATTTATAGAACTTAACATTTTAATGTTAGATAGTTTTTTGATTTACTTGAGACTGTTCCTCGAATATAATTTACGTTTAAGTTTTCATGTATATATAACAATACAGTAGAAAAAATGATGGTACACTGTGTGTTCCGATTTATAGGTGCACAAGTCAATAAGTTGGTAATTGGTTTGTATAGAAAACAACTGGAAACCCATACTTTTTTCTGATTATTTTATGAAGGAACGCACATCTATAGTTTATAGATTTCGCCAAGTTATCAATATTTTGTCTACTATGAATTTTTTAACAATTTTTTAAGAAATTTTTTAAGACAGACGTATTTACTATTTTTTAAAATAGTAAAAATCATGTTAAAAATTTTACATGAATGATTTTCGAAAACTATTGAGAACGTAGGATGACAGTTGCAGTTAAATAGGAGGGCAATTTTTTAAAATGAAATAATGTAGGTCACGAGAAAACTCATTTCATTTGCTATTCACTTAAGTAAGTTGCTGCGACTTCATCCACATCTGAAGAACTGCTTTAGTTGTTTGAATGGATCAATGGTTTATTTTGACATTTTTATATCTACTGTTTGGTTAGTCAAGGACTGAGACAAATCGCAGAAAAACATTAAACTGGTTGCTTTAATTTTGGACATTTGTTGACTCTTTTTTTATTATTATGGTTATTAATTATGTTCCACCCCATTTTTGTGCTGTCATGGCACAACGTTTTAGTATCATATAATACTGTCCTATACATATATCCTCTTCTGAGTTTTGTAATACATTTATAGAATTATCTATACATTTTAATGTTAGATAGTTTTTTGATTTACTTGAGACTGTTCCTCGAATATAATTTACGTTTAAGTTTTCATGTATATATAACACTACAGTAGAAAAAATGATGGTACACTGTGTGTTCCGATTTATAGGTGCACAAGTCAATAAGTTGGTAATTGGTTTGTACAGAAAACAACTGGAAACCCATACTTTTTTTCTGATTATTTTAGGAAGGAACGCACATCTATAGTTTATATATTTCGCCAAGTTATCAATATTCTGTCTACTTTTAACAATTTTTTTAAAAATACAATATCTTTTTTAGCGAAAATATCCCAGGGATGTGCGGGATATCCCAAAATGCCTCTGTCCCTATTTTTATCAAAAACTGTTTTTATTAAAATCTTATTTGTAAGTTTTTTAATACAAAAATGGACTTAGTCGTGTACGTATTTGTTAAATAGGAAAAAAATTACATCGCATGACATGACATGAATCGCAATTTGACAACAATTTATTCATAACTAGCGACCCGCCCCGGCTTCGCACGGTTTACGACATCACATTAGAAACCTCTAAAATTATCAGTGTTTCTCTACTATATTATGCATGTATTATACATATAAACCTTCCTCTTGAATCACTCTATCTATTAAAAAAACCGCATCAAAATTCGTTGCGTAGTTTTAAAGATCTAAGCATACATAGGTAGTAGATAGGGACAGACAGCGGGAAGCGACTTTGTTTTATACTATGTTATGATTATGACTTAAAAGCTAACATCATTCATAGCAGTTACCTTAGAGCTGCAAAAATGTGACACATTCATATACAGGTTGTGCTAAACTAAAAATATATTATCTTGCTTTCACGCATTTTTTTTAAATAAGATTTTTAAAAATATTTAAGGCTATGTGATGGTCGCTTTTTGGGTCACTGCGACAGTATTCCAAAATAAAGTTTCACCTTTATTTCCTCGCGAATTGGGAATTTTTGCAGTTTTTGATCATCGTGGTCAAATTGTGATTTTCTTTCTCAATTTAACAAATACATACACGACAAGTCAATTTTTTACTACTAAAAACAAATTTTTGATTTGAATAAAAACATTAAATATTTTGTATTCATAACACCCCTATGATATTTTCGCTAAAAAAAAGTGCTAATATAATATCTTAGGAAATCTATAGGCTATAGATGTGCTCCGCCTCATAGTGTAATCAGAAAAAAATATATTAGGTTTTTATTTGTTTTGTACAAGTTATTGGCTTGTACACTTATAAATGTTATTAACTAACTAATGGAAATAGTTGGGATACTAAATTCATTTCATTTTAGTTTAAGGGGATTATCATTATTATTTAATTTTTTTTGTTTTAAAAAATCTTCGTGGTAGTTTGACAGGTTTTTCTAGATTTGAAGACAATAATTCAACAGATTTTTCAGCAACTTTAACACTAAATTATATTACGTACGTCCTACGTATTATAGTCCTGTCCATGGCCAAAGTTTCGCAAAGTGAGATGAGAATTTTATTTTTTGTTATTTGTATTGTTACCATTGTGTTATTTGCGTTGTTTACATTGTTACATATTACATAAAACCAAGTTTTATATTGTTTGATTTAAATTTACTACGAACGCAGTAAATACCACTGCTGTAGTAGCATGTGTTACGAGCTCGATTCTCAATAATATTTCTTATTTTTGTTCCTTAAATAGGCATAATTATTGGCAACAGTTATTACTTATTACATACTATTATTACAATATGTAAATTCAAGCGTAGAAGCCTCTTCTCAGAGGGGCAGTCATTATAAGGTGAACTCGTAAATCAAATAGAACTAAAAAAAACTATAGCTAAAGAACACATAAATCAAAGTCAATAACATAAATAATAAATTAAAGGACAATATTACATAAAATAATGTAGCACAAATAAATACATAAATAAATAATTACACTGAACTTAGGTAAATAGTCGGAACTGATCTACTCTTAGAATTTAGGTAAAGAGTAAAAACAAAAGACTGAAAAGTACTGCCGGAGTCATGTGTGGAAATGTTTTTTTTTTTAATTCCACATATATTTAGTGGAATGGAAGTATAGTTTGCATGAAAAATTCGTTAAAAATGTTTATTTGCTAAATAGGCCTAAAACGTCCTTAAAAGTCAAGACTTTAAGTTTAAGCAAAACAAAATTATGTCTGTCTGTTTATATGTTAGTACGTCAACCTTTCTCGTGTATACGATAATTCGAGCACTCATTAAGATATCAACTAAAATACGTACATATGAACCATGACGAGGTGTGGAGCTAATTTTGAGCTTAATTGGTTAAGGGCTTGGATGTTAAATGGTATTACACTGTTTGCTTCTCTATAGTAGTCTAGAGAAATTAGACATAAAAAGAGCCAACATTCGAAAAAAATAATCGGAAAGCTGGATTTTGGTATCAAGCTTTTATTATGATATTGTGGTTAAAAATTACACGAGGTCAAAAGTCATCAAAAATGATGTTTTGTGAATAACTCGTTAACGGTTACTTTTACAGAGAAAAGATTAGCTTCAGAGGTAGAGTACAAGGTAATTTGTTTACGTATTATTCTCAGTTTCACTTTTTTTGTTTGAAAAATGTTTATTTTTTAAAATGGTCGTTAATTTAGTTTTTGGTTAAAAGCAGGAGTAATTAGGGACTAATTAATTTATTATTCATCTTCAGACTCCATTCAATCTGCATTATTTCCTCTTCATCTTATTTTTTCTGTTTGCTCGGCCACAGTTTAAGCTAGTATTCAGCAACATGTCTGAAGCAGATGGAATCAATGTCTGAATTTACTCCAAAGTGTTATCTCCTAACGTCCACTCACAGATTTCAGGAGTAAGTTCGGTGTCGAGCCATATTTTACTTTAATAATAGACTCGATATAAATTAAAGGAATTAATCAATTATGCAGGCATTTTTACTAGACGGAGAAAAGTTAATTCATATTGTTCACCAGTTTGTTCACCACAAAGACGATGAAGAGGAAATATATTATAGAATAGAATATAGATTAAATAAAAATTCATTAAAGAACAGGTCCATAATTTAAAAAATATGGGACGTTTCGTGTCAACTGGGGCACCTGAATGTCCAAAAATGTAAGCAACGAAAAAAAAAATTTAAAGGTGGCATTTTCTTCGTTGAAGCGTAAACTTATGTAAAGTGGCTCTTGAAAAAAAAAAAACAAAATGGTGTGTGTGTTAAAGTATGGGCAGAAAACATGTTAAATTATGGAATTTTTATTCATAGATTTTTTTTAATTATCTTCCATTATAGGGACCTTGAAGAGTTTTCGTGCGGTGAAAAGTGGAATTATTAGGAGCACATGTACTTTTTTTTAAATTTTAACATTTGGCTTTTCTGAATTTCTCTAAATGAATCAAAATAAAATGCATTTTTTTGCATTTTTTGTTTGTGAAGTTCTAATTTTAAATACTCTTAATAATTTAAAATACTCTTAGTATTTTTGATATCTAACTATTCTTAAATTTGCTCAAAAAATGTGCTTTAAAGAAAAATCAACCTCTGCACAAAAAAAAAGATGTTATTTTGACTTCAGCAGCCTTGTTTGATTTGCCAAGTGCGAAATCAAAAATAAAAAAGTTATGGGCTATGATCGTTATAGCCTATGTTAAGTTTAAAGTTGTTATGTTTGGGACTTGACGCCTTAGACTATGTCAGGTTTAAAGTTTTTTAGGTATGGGGTTTGACGCTTAAGACTATTTTCGACAGAAGAGATATACTTAGTTAAAAACAGTCAAAAAATCGATTTTGATTCTTTTTCCGGTTGGGTTGGGTTGGGTTTCCGGGCTGGGTTAAAGGTAATTCGAGCAAGATGCAATATATGCACTTGAGACGCATGTATAGTATAACAGAATCTACAAATGTAAAGGTTTTTAGCTTACTAAATTGGGGGGCTGTGGGGGTTGTAGGGGGTAATTTTTCAAAATATGTCAAACAAAAACAAAGTAGTACAGGAAAAGGATTGGAGCCTTCGGCGTAGAAACAGATTCACGAATGTGTCGAAAATACAAATTGAGTGCAAAAAAAAAGTGTTTCGCTGTTAAGTGGTTTAAAAGATTTCAAGAGTGAATAAATTCTAGTAAATAGTAAGTGGAAAGAGCTCTGTAATATCTTGCTCTTCTTTGCCCCATCCTCTTGGGGATATGAGGGTGGGTAACTAGAACAAAAAAGCCGCTGCCTAAGGAATCATTATTACCACATCCAATGTTTCTAATCTAATATCAAACTTTATGATCAATATAATGTTTATGACCAATATAATTATAATCAATATTACCAGTATCACCTTTGTAACTAATATCACGTTTATGACCAATGTGACCTTCATGATCAGTGTTTGACCATCATGATCAGTGACGTTTACGATATGTGTGACCTTTGTGGCCAATATGATCTTTATGACTAATATGACCTTTAAAATAATTATAACATTTATGACTCAAAAGACCAATATGACCAATGTGGCCTTTATGACCAATAGACCTTTATAACCTGTAGGACCTTTGTCACTCGTACGAACATCATGAATTTCATGACCTATATGATATTTATGACCCATACGAATTTTAAAACCTATGTTATAGAAATGTTTATAATAGTAAAAATGGGAGTAGAGGCTTAATCTACCTCAAAAACTTAAAAAACGACACGTCACATGAATATCGTTCTTCATTCATATTAAAATACAACCCCCTTGACCCTCCCCTACCGTGGGACAAGAAATAACATCAGCCAAATCAAAATAAATATATGATTTAGCTTGGCCATAAATTTAATAATAATACCCTTATATTTTTTAATAATACCCTTAGATTTTGTTTTTGTTACACTGTACCACCTGGGGAGAGGAGCGAAGAAGAGTTAGATTTTTTTAGAGCTCCGTTTACTGTGTACTTACTAAAATTAATGGTAAAAAGAAACTTATTTGACCTATTTTAAATACTTTCAACTCCCTCAATCCCCCACCCTATTAAGCTTAAAATATTTATATTTGTAGAATCTATTACGTTGTACATGTATTTCAAATTTGAAGTACATATGTTTTATCGTTTGCGAACTACCTCTAGTCAAGGAAAAAGTATATTACCTTCATTTAGCCCCTAACCCCTTAACCAATTAAGCCAAAATTTAATTATTTCCATACATTGTCATGTTACATAAGTATTCCAAAATTTGAAGTTGATATCTTATGGCGTTGTCGAGGTATCGTGCACACAAAAAATATTAATAGACATACAGGCACATAGGAAGACAGGTATACAGACCTACAGATAGACGGACATAAACTTTTTTCCGCTTAAACTTAAAATCTCGACGTTTCAAAACATTTTATTCCTATTTAGCCGATATATTTAAAAAAAAATCATGAACACTATACTTCCACTCCACTATGTCGTTGTGGAAGTAATGTAAGGGGAATATTAAATTGTGAAAATATATGTGTAGCTAAACCAAATATTGAGTTTATGTTCATTTGACTGATGTTGGTTTTGCTCTGCACAGGGGAGGGGGCAGTTGTTTTGTTGTTTACATCTTAATGTGAATTAAAGATATTCATGGACGTGTCGTTTTATACGTTTTTGAAGTACAAAAATGCCAATGTCACATTATATAAGTTTCTACTCTCAATTTTACTTCTATATCTGTATCCAAAATAGATCATATCAGTCACAAAGGTAATATGGATTATAAAGTCACTATTAGTTTAACGATCGTATGGGTGATACAAGTCGTATATGTCATTAATTCATAAATGTTATAAAGTTGATAATGTTCAGGTTAGGTCATTTCAGTCTTATAGGTAATAAAGACATATGGGCCATAAAAGTCATACAGGTCATAAAGGTCATATTGGTAATAAAGGTCATATTAGTCAACAAGATTACATATACTATTTTACTCCCACATCTACGTAGTGGAGTGGAAATGACTGTTTTTTAAATTTGTAATTGGCTAAATGGACCTAAAATGATCCGCTTCTGAATGCCGAGATTTTAAGAGATCTGTCTGTCTGTCTGTGTCTGTCTATCTGTTAACTGCGTCTTGGTGTACCCTATAACTCGCAAACGCATTAAGATATGACCTTCTAATTGGGAACATTTATGTATCATGATGAGGTCTGGAACCGATTAGATTTGATCTTAATCGGTTGAGGGGTTAGGGGTTATATGAGGGTAACACACTTTCTCCTTGATTGTTGGTAGTTCTCAAACAATTTTTCCATATTTAAGCATTCACTAAAAACATTATTTTATTTTTTATAAATGTTAATTTTGGATATAACCTTTATGGCCTTTTTGACCTTTTTAATCTTTATGAAAAATATGACCGTTGTCACCTGATAGACATCTATGACCTATATGGCCTTTATGACTAATATGACCTTAATACCAACATGACCTATAGGACCTGAATTATTTATAGTCACATAATAAGACTCATCATATAACCTTCGTGACCAATATGACCAATTATGTTTATGTACCAATACCTTTATGATCAATATGACCTTTATGACTATTATGAACAATATGACATCTATGATCAATATTACTTTTATGATCAAGATGACCTTTATGAATAATTTATTATGATCTTCATGACCAATGTGATCTTTGAATTTATGATTTTGATGACCTATATGACCCTTATCATCCATGACTTTTATAACCTACGTTATATAGATACGTTAGATAGATGTATTGAAAATGGAAACAGCAGTAAAAATGGAAATAGAGGCTTATTAATACGATATTTGAATTCCTCTACCTCAGAAACCATGCCCCGTCCCTTCCATGGGACTACAAATAATTCCACCAGCCAAATCAGAATAAATGTATGATTTAGCTTGGCCATATATACAGGGTGGTCCAGGTGATATGTTATAGAACATAAAAAAAGTAATAAAAAAAAAACAAAAATGTTTTATTATTATGTGAATAATATAGACTAATTATTTCAAATTTTGCTTTTTTCCAAATGTCTCAAATCAAAATTATATAAATTTCAAAAGCAAGAATTAAATTAATGCAGGCCTTTGAGACTAACAAGAGTATTTATTTATAAATCCATTTTTTCATGACAGTCTTACAGCCCGACAGTTCAAAAAATGTGAATAATATAGACTAATTATTTCAAATTTTGCTTTTTCCAAATATCTCAAATCAAAATTATATAAATTTCAAAAGCAAGAATTAAATTAATTTGAGACTAACAAGAGTATTTATTTATAACTATATTTTTTTCTTACAGCCCGACAGTTCCAAAAATAATTATTATTAAACATAAAATTTAAATAATCAGCAAACTGTTGAATAAAATATCAATAAAACATGTTTGAAATCAAAGGTGACGAGTTCTTGCAGAAAAGTAAAAAATATACAGGGTATTCTATAAAAAATTAAGGTTGCTGCGTTTTGTGACTTTTCGACGTTCAATTGTTAATTTTGATAAATTAAAAATATATTAGAGAAAAGTAAAACCCTTACATAAGAAGATTTTTCTTGATTTCATATAATAAACCCTGTATAAAGGTGTCAAAATATAAAATAGAACCCTGTACTTACGTAATTTACAGGTTGTTTCTTAAAAGTTACCTATAACATATAGAAATTATATAGTTACATGGAGGTGTTGTGTGAGTATTATATACATAAATATTTTATACAAGTATCTGCGTATTATCTTATAGATAACCCGTGGTAGGCAACAATTGGATAGTGTTGATACAGTAAATATATTCATATACTATGAACAGTTTTTATTCTGCTGTTACATATTGTTACAGAAGGGATACATACAAGATAGATAAGCGGAATATATTAATTTTCGTTTTCTATAAGTACGCATATATTCATTATCATTATCTTTGTTTAATAATACGTTATTAGAAGAGAATTTTCATAAATCGAAATATGCATTTAAAGATGACTTGAGTAAAGTTGACTTGCATTTCTATATATGTAAGTATTGAGTTAATATTTGCTTATTTAACAGTTTAAAATAGGTTTTATTTAGGGCGTCCCGTTTGACGTAAAATTTTCATGCAAATATGAGGAGTAATAATGAAATATATATTATAGACCAAAAGCAAACTTGACAATAAAATATTTCTGAAACCGATTTTCTGAAAGAATAGCCCCATTTCAACTTCGCCCCCATTCTTGCGTTTCTATAAATGTCTATACATTTATAAAATAAATGCGATTTATTATTAATATTATTATTTCGCCGACTTTATAGTCACACTTCTCAGCGCAAATTCTGGGAAACATTCACCCATTCCTGCTGCAGACAGTGATCCCCGCCTCCAGCAGAAATTAGGCTCAGGCGAGGGGAGGCAATTCATCCTGTCCCAAAACCTGTCTAACAATGTGACAAGTTTGTAGTACAATTGCCTTCTGGCCATTTCTAATAATATTATAAGACAGTCCTAATGCCGCGATGTTCTTGGCGAATCTGGTCGTCATCACGCCCTCTGCCGATATTACTAGGGCGTGATGACTAGTCTCCACATTCTCCAGTTTCTATAGGCGCTTCAGCTCGATTGATATATTTTCGTATTTCGCGATCTTCTTTCGTCCAGTCTTCTGAATGTTGTAGGTAAGTGGCACTGCGATGTCTATGATGATTCCTCTTCGTTGTTCCTTGTTGATCAGCACAATATCTGATCGGTTGAAGCCCACTGTTTGGTCGGTGATGATTAACCTATCCCAGTACATCACTGCTGTTTCCGATTCCAGCACAGCTTCCGGAGCATATTTGTAGTACGGCGGAGCCGTCGCTAATAGGCCATACTTGAGTACCAGTTGTTAGTGGACCATCGTCGAAAGTTGGTTGTACCTGTCATGATATGCTGACTCTCTTAGCGCGGGACACCCTCCTATTACGTGTTCTATAGTTTCGCCTGCAGATCCACATTTCCTACATAGGTCTTCGACGTTGTCTCTCAGGATATGCTTCTGGTAATTTCTTGTTTTCATAACCCTGTCCTGAATGGCAGTCAAGAAGCCTTCAGTTTCGGGGTACAGAAGGCCGTCGGTAAGCCATTTTAACGAATTTTCTTTGTCGATGTGGTCTGGTTGTAGCATTTTTGGAAAACGGCCCTGCAAAGCATGACTGCATAAGATGTTGGAGAAGAAGAGCTCTTATCCGAGGGCAGATTTTGTAAATTTCCAGGACTTTAAGTACTCAATCGTGAGGTACCGAGTCGAAGGCCATGTTGTAGTCGATGTAACACATATGCAGGTTTCTTCTTTTTACTTGGGCTTGTTTTACCACAGCGTCGAATGTCAGTTGATGTTTACATCCCGCTGCGCCTCTGATGCATCCCTTTTCCTCTTCCTCAAAGATATTGTTTTCCAAGCAGTGCCGATAGGTTTTTTCATTTATGATAGACATGAATAGGTTATACTATATTATGGACAGACACGTGATGGGTCTGTAGTTCTTCGGTTGTGCAGCATCACCCTTTTTGAAAAGCATGAACGTGTTGCCTGTCATCAGGAATTCAGGCCCGACATGCGGATCGTTGATCGCCTCCGTGAAACACTTTGCCTGAATGTCATGAGATGCAGGTAGGTGCTTCAGCCAGAAATTGTGTATCCCATCGGGGCCTGGTGCTTTCCAGTTCTTCGTCCTCTTGATTGCCGAGGTTACGTCCTCTTCTGTAATAATTCCGACAGCCATTTGGTTCAGATCTTCGTTGTGTGCTTCAATTTCCTCAATCCATGACGCGTTTTCGTTGTATGCGTCGGCGTCACTCCATATAGAATTCCAGTAGATTTGTGCAGGTTGTTCTCAATCCTGTTTCTCCAAGCTTCTCAAAAACTGCTTTTGGTTGTTCTCGAACGTTGCATTCTGTTGTTTTCTTTTTGTCAGCTTGTTGTATCTACGTAGCCGGGCAGCCTTCGCTTTCGCCTTTTGTCTTAGAAGATCTTTGAGGTTCAATAGTTGTTGCCGATGGTTTGCATTATTCAGATCTATCTGCGCCTTTCTAGCTATGGCTTGTGTTTTAGCCATGACCCTTCGAGAGTTGTTTCCTGCTAGAAATTCACTGAGGACATCAGCGTCACCTCTATGTTCGTCCATGTCCTTCTCAAGCCTCTTCCTCCACATTGGGGTATCACTGTCCTTGTTCGTTCGGTTGGGGTTCGGCGTATATACTTGCTGTCCATTCAATTCAAGGATGAGTGCTTATCAACACCCAAATGTGCATTTTGTAGATCATTTGTGCCATCCAAGTATTGTTGAAGAATACTGTTGACACGATATTATTATATATTATGTCACGTGCTTTGTTGACATTCCTGAGTTTAGGTATTCTGGGCCTATTTATTGGATTCTTGAGCTCATAGGGGGTGACTAGTTGTAGAAATCGTTCTCATCGTTCTTCATGCTGGCTTCTCGGTAGGCGTACATCACTAATCCTTCCCTCTGATCTAGACGGCGACGACGTTGGGGTAATAAGTATTTGCTTTGGTTGGATTTTTTCTTCCGCACGTACTTTCGGTTGAATTTGGAAGTCCTCTTGTTGGTATAGGATCTGACCGACTTCTCTCTTGACTTCCTATGGTTGAAGATCTGTGAGGTAGTTCTACATCCATCCTAATGATGACGTTTTACCTGTCGACAATATTTTGTTCAGAGATGTTAAAAGTGGGATTTCTGCGTAGGAATTCGGCATGTAGAGAATGTCTCCATCCAGGGAGCGGCTTGTCTCTGCAGCGGTTGATGATGTAGAACGTCCTTATAACTTCTATGTTCATTTCGACGGTCCACTTCAACCATCTGTTATCTTCTCTCCTTCGGGCAGCCATCCGTCGTACGACGGGCGAACCCTGGGGTAGAGGGGCTTCGTAGTCTTCTGCCCTTCTCGTGTCGTCTACTCCTCTGTTTGGCTGTGAGTTTGAATATGTTTTTGGGTTTGGGGCTGTAGCTTCTTGAACGACAGGTGCCCGCCTCTTCAGCCGCCTTTCACTGACGTCCCACATGCTGTCATGTCCTTATTATTATTATTATTATTTCTTATTGCCGCAAATTTATTGAGAAGGGTACACCGTTAAATATTGTTATTGTTTATAGAATGGCTGCTTATTTTGGAACAGTTGGTAGTTACTAGATCTAATATTAGAACTTTAACCATGCCTTTTTTGACCGAAGGTTGGATGTAAATATGTATGAATAGTCACAATACTTTTTCTTAGATATTCCACAAAGTGTTTTGTGTAGAATTTAGACATGGATGTAGAACTTCGTATGATAATTGTAAATTTCGCATTTCGCGTTTACCTGCGGAGGTTAACTAAAATACAATTTTATAATAAAATAGCATGGAGGGTAACTAAAATAAAATACAGAAAAATATTTAATGGCAGTTAAAACATGTATGTACTAGGGCACACGGAAAATCGTTAAACACAGTACCGGACAGCGAGTAATGAATTACATTGTAGTTGCTAGTAATTTGTTATTTGTTATATGAAATTCACTTATAAGATCAGTTTTGTTGGTTGGCTATGTGCGTATCTCGATGAGAGGCTATTTCCGGAATATCAATATAGTGTACAAATCGCCAAATTCTGTCAATCGCTCACAATCGAGTTTGATTTTTGTTCATACTGTCATTCGGATAAAATAAGATTACAATCTCTGTTTACGATCATGTTGAAATTACATACATATAGACATCCAAAAAAAAACGTCATCAAAGTTGGCCGAGAAAAAAAAGACGTACCTATTTCTATTCTTAATCGAATTTATAACCTTATTTACTTGTCAAGACTGTCACATCATATGAGAGGCATTGTTTATTTTACAAATTGTGACAGTCACTTGTCAAAAATTTGACATAACCGAAAAGCTTAGACATGACCGTTATTTCCATCTCTCTCGTTCATAGCCAGAGTTGATGACGTTTTTTTTTGGATGTCTATATATGCATATAACATTTGGATATATAACGGTGCACATCTCGATGAGAGGCTATTTCCGGAATATCCCTATACTGCACAAAACACCGTTTAGCCGGATCGGCTTTCTGAATATCGCAAATTCTGTCAATCGCTTGATTTTTGTCGAGTTTGATGTTTGTTCATTCTGTCATTCAGATAAAATAGGCTACAATTTCTATTCACGATCATTTTTTCATTACATATATGCGTATAAATAACTAAAATTTCGCATTTGTTTGGTATTTCGTGATTTTGCGTATTGTAAGGTGTACAATGTAGATTTAATGTTGTTATCTTTTAGATACTTACTAAATAAGCGTTAAATATTTATCGACTGGGTTCAGTCGTCGATAAATGACGAAAACTGGTGGAAGATTTTTTCAGATCTTACAATAAACGGATCTATGGACATCTACACAGTGTGTAAAATATCGTTGTTTATTTGGCAACAACATTGGTCTGACTGTTATATGATCATCTAAGTATAGCATTTCGTTACGACGCGCTACGTCGCGCTTCCCTTTGTGATGCCCAGCAATCATGTACTTATTTAGTGCATTTTAAATGT
Source organism: Aromia moschata (assembly GCA_029963805.1). Taxonomy (NCBI): domain Eukaryota; kingdom Metazoa; phylum Arthropoda; class Insecta; order Coleoptera; family Cerambycidae; genus Aromia; species Aromia moschata. Next base: position 27,933 of record JAPWTK010000388.1, read on the forward strand.
GCGTCACTTCGTTAAAGCGGAGCGTTTTGATGACCATTTAACACGGAGCGTTTCGACTCCCATTTGAAAGTGTTGTATGAGTGACTGCAACGAAATTCTACCTCTAAGGAATCCAGTCAAACCAATAAACAGGACTGGATTCCCAAATCACAGTTTTGATATGATTTGTGTGTTATGTTTTATGCTTGCAATATATCGTTTTCTGTACTGAGTAATGTATCGCGTGGACCAGTTTCGATGTTTTAATAGGGTATCTCGGAAAATAATGTAAGATAAACTGCTCGTCAAAATTAGGAAACACATATGTAAGTACTTTTCTGAGAAACTTTCGTGTGTTAGGTTCTTATTCACTTTTATTTTATATGCCTGCCTTACCAGATTGTACTATACACCCCAAAGTATGGCCCTCAAATTCACGGTTTACCGTGCGCCCTAGTATCTACAGTGTGTCCCAGTTATCATTTTCGCCTCATAAAATTGATTTAATAATTTTAAATATAATAAAATAAATTGAACTAATATTTGAGTTTGTAATTTTTACTAAAACTGTATATAGTGCTTACCATCAATATTGTTTGCATTAGTAAATTGTCGATGTCGATGGTTAAACAAAAGCCATCAGCCATCATAATGAAAATAAAAGTTAAGAAACATAGATAGGTAAGCAGAAGAAATAATACTAATACTATATACAAACCTGTGCAAAATAATAGCAGCGACTTCAAAGTGTGTATTTCCCACCCAAGTACTGAAATATACATATGTCAAATAATCTCCACCTATAGTAGTATAAGTGAGTATAAGTGAGTATCTATAGAGTCTATGTTCTTTAAAGAAATGTTTTTCTGATTAGTTTGATTATTTTTCTACATAAAATAAACTGGTGGAATTTGGAAATCATAGGCCACAGGCTATTTTAAACGTTCAAATAAATAGCAGCACTCAATATCAATATAAATAAAATACGATAAAACAAAAAAATGACAAAGTATTTTATATTTTATTCACAGACTATTGACATTTCGTTGCATGTCCCTTATTTTTCAAAACTGCTCGACACCTCTGGCATAGAGTTTATAAGGCGGTGGCATCTCTCCAAAGGAATATATGACCAAGCGCTTTGTACAGCGGTCCATAATTGATCCATATTTGATGGTTTTGCTTCAGCTAGGGCTTTCTCGACGTCAATCCAAAGGTTCTCAATTGGATTGAGATCAGGACTTTGGCCTGGACATGACAATACAGTTATTCTATTTTCATTAAGCCACCGTGTCACTCTTGCCGCAGTATGTTTTGGGTCATTATGGTGCTGATAGACCCAACCGAGAAGCATTTCTTTTTCTGCATAGGGTAACATAATAGTTTGCAAAATTTGCAGATAAACATCTTGGGTCATAATATTTGATATACGGAAAATGGAGCTAGGGCCATTCCAGGAAAAGCATGCCCATATCAGTATACTCACACCTCCATGTTTAATAGTTTTTTTCTGAGTATCGGGGACGAAAAGCAGATGTTTCTGGTTCGCACAAATTGCCCACCACTAGTATTATCGTATAATACGATTTTACTTTCATCACTCCAAAGAATGTTCCTCCATTGTGAGGTTGGCCAATCGATATAGTGCTGTGCAAATATTGTCCGATTTTTAATATGGCGTGGTTTAAGTAGCGGAACTTTCCTTGGTCTTCTACTGCAAAGTTTGGCTTCTAGTAATCTCATTTTTACAGCGGAGCGCTAACATTAAGGTGTAATTCCGCTACTACTTTAGTGGAAGTGATAAAGGGATCTATTTTTACCATTCTCAAAATTTTTCGGTCCGTATGTACAGATGTTTTTCGTTTTCTTCCCCGTGTTTCACTTATTATTATTATTATTATTATTATTATTTCTTATTGCCGCAAATTTATTGAGAAGGGTACCGTTAAATATTGTTATTGTTTATAGAATGGCTGCTTATTTTGGAACAGTTGGGTTACTAGATCTAATATTAGAACTTTAACCATGCCTTTTTGACCGAAGGTTGGATGTAAATATGTATGAATAGTCACAATACTTTTTCTTAGATATTCCACAAAGTGTTTTGTGTAGAATTTAGACATGGATGTAGAACTTCGTATGATAATTGTAAATTTCGCATTTCGCGTTTACCTGCGGAGGTTAACTAAAATACAATTTTATAACAAAATAGCATGAGGGTAACTAAAATAAAATACAGAAAAATATTTAATGGCAGTTAAAACATGTATGTACTAGGTCTTCTACTGCAAAGTTTGGCTTCTAGTAATCTCATTTTTACAGCGGAGCTGCTAACATTAAGGTGTAATTCCGCTACTACTTTAGTGGAAGTGATAAAGGGATCTATTTTTACCATTCTCAAAATTTTTCGGTCCGTATGTACAGATGTTTTTCGTTTTCTTCCCCGTGTTTCACTTTTATTCTTCCATTTAAGGGCATTAGCTACCATTTTAGCGGAACACTGCAATAAACTCTGTATCTGTCTGTAAGACTTGCCTTCTTTACGCAGTTTTAAAATTAGTTCGCTCCTCTCTGAGGAACAATGTTTGGCACGACCCATTTTTACTAAAATTTTTGTCATTAGTAATAACCCTATTGTGTGGTTGTCTTCAATATTACCTTAAACTGATTATACTGATGTATAAATTACTCCCATTTGAATAATTTTCAAATTTATGTGGGAAATATACACCTGCTGCTATTATTTTGAACTTTCCTATGATGTACTTTCGACACTCGTCTGTTAACTTTCGATAAAAAATGGCGAATTTCCCTACACATGTGCGGTTCTATATAACTTTGTTGTTTTTAGAGATAAAATAATGAAAGCCTAGAATTGGGTATTAAACATAAATCTGCATTTACTGACGTAGTTGGAAATTTGTATTCACTTCCGGTTTAATAGGAAATGGTCCCAATTTCCGAATCTTAAATGGCATGTCACATTTATTTTCACTTGTTTTGATTTTAAATGTCGTTCTGAGCACAAGGATGTCATTTGTCACTTTTAGCACATAATGTCATTAATTTTGTTATTTACATATTTTGAACTAGAGTGCTTCGAGTTAATTAAAACGTTTCAGCTTGAATCAAGTAGATGTATGAAATTTGTTTTATCTTGTTTTTGTTAACAGTTATATTCGATTTTAATGCACTGATGATAAGGTGGCTTTGAAAACAAAAACATTGTTGGTTCTCAAACAGCGTAAACAAATCAATTATCAATTTAAATACATATCAAACCTGTCAACTGTCAATTTGGTACAAAATCAAAAATGTTTTATTCCCGTCGTTTGTTTATCATGTATTGAATTGTTGTTGAAAAATGCAGATGTAGCAGATATGAGGGAAGTTGATTTGGAAGAAACTCTTATTTTATGAAGAGTTACAAATTAATTCTTCCGAAGCGGTTCGAGTTTACGCCAAAAGATATACAGATTTATGGCATTCTGGCTAATATTATTTTGTCAAACTAAAGTGATTGGAAATAAATCAATTGATATGTTTATTAAAACTGATAGATGTAGTACTTCAGACAGTATTACTGTTAATCAGGCAAATTTCAGATATAATGTCATGTGTCAATAATGTGCCTATTATTCAGGCAGTATTCACATGTATTGCTGACAGATTCAGCAATGTTTTACTTTCAAAACCACCTAATTTCGGTGCATTAAAATCAAGCCCTATTTTGTATTAATATTTCCGGCTTATATTTGATGTTTCAATGTGCTTGAGAATTCTTAAGTAAGTGTTGTGACATCAAACTGTTGGTAACAAAAATAACTATTTGAATACATTTATAAGCCATACTATTCCCATTTGAAAAAATTGAGAAAACATCAAAAATTTCTTTGCGCCATATTTAAACACATAAAAAAATAAAACTGTCAACAAAAGCAAGGTAAAACATTTTTTCTAAGTCTACTTGACTTAAACTGAAACATGTTAATAAACTCTAAGTACTCTAGATCAAGAGTTTTAAATGAAAAAATTGTGACATGACGTGTCAAAAAATGACAAGAGCGACATATCGTTGTATTCATAATCACATTTAGAATCAAAGTAAGTGAAAATAAATATGAGGTGACATTTTAGATTCGAAAGTTGTAACCATTTCCGGTTAAACCGGAAGTGAATAAAACTTGTTGACAATAACAGTAAATGCAGATTTATGTTTAATATTCAATTGTAAAATTTCATTATTTTTTCTCTGAAAACAATAAAGTTATGGTGGTGAACCACTAGTAAATCACAAATCTCCTCGAAAATTGCCTGAGGTGTCTCGTTTTTGTCATACTTTAGAAAAACTGAAAATCGCAATTCAATTTTTTCACCAAAATCATGGAAACTGTTGGTTTAACTTATGTTAATATTGCAGTATTAAGGTACTTTTATGTGACAAATGTTTTGATCACTACAAAAACATGTTTTATGCTTTTCTATATAATAACACTAACTTTAAGTTTTCTTATGGGCGCCATTTTGAATTTCTATTTTGTTTGATACAGATCCAAGAGACCTTTTAAATCTTTTTTCTCCAACCTTTCCTTGAGCTAAAGTAAGACATAAAGTAGCATTTACGATAAATATAAAATATATAATTTATATAATAAAATAGCAATTAAAACCCAAGGACAGAAAACAGTTATTTTACCGCATCTGTCATTTATCATTGGTTATTTGTATTTGCATTTGTATTAAATCTTTTTTCTCCAACCTGTACAAAATGCTATATGGCACTTGGCAGCCTAAAAGTAAGACGAAGTGCATTTACGTAAATTATTACAGTTATTTTACCGCATCTGTCATTTATCATTGGTTATTTGTATCTGAGAACTGTCAAGTTAAATTTTACAGTAATCTTACTAATCTCAAATAACCGAGTGTATTATTGTTATCAAAGTTGTTAGTGAAAAAAAGTGACAGTAGCGATGTCTTAAACGATTTCGAACAATCTTCGTACACATTACCAGAATTAAGAAAGGAAGTTATTCCTACATAGAATGAATTTCCATCCTAGCACTTCAAACAACTATCATATGCTTTTGATTTTAATAGTATTATATAAAATTGTATTCATGGTACCATAAACAATAATTATACTAATCAAATAAGTTTGTAATTTGAGTACACCGAATTTATTATTTTGATTTAAAAATTATTTGCAGCATTAGCTTCATTTGCCGCCCTTGCTACGCTCAGGCAGCAAATACAACCTCGGGCTGCTAATGCCTACTTTCTGCCCTTGTGACGTAATATACTGTTTAAGCAACCTAAAAACAATAACTGTAATCAGCTTAAAATTCTCTAAAACTAATTTAACCATCTAATAATAATACAAATTTCTTTATAATCCGTATTTTTAAAATAATTCCGTCGTTTATGTCATTGTACCGTCGATTGTCGCTTAATAAAACCTATACTAAAAAGTACAGGATGTTCTATAATATAATTTTTCTTCACCAGTTGTTAGTCAGTCCTTTGAATTTTTGTAGGTAGTACGAACGCTGAATTGCTATCGCAGGCAGGAGCGTATCGCCTCTACGACGATGCGCTCGGCCAGTGACGTACAGGTTACATAATGAGTAAGGAGTTGCGCGTTCCGGAACTGAGGCTGGGACCTCCGGAGGGAGGCTCCCATTTGCTGGTACCACCTTCTCCAACACCTCGCCGTCGCCACAGCTGGATCTGTAGGTAAGATATAGCTGAAAACACACTACATAAGGAGTGGTTATTAAATAACGAGTCTTACTGAATATGAAAGGTTTGTGTTGAGAATATCATAGTGGTTGTCTATTAGTTGGCCATTGTTGTTAAAATTTAAAATTATATACTCAACGAATAATGAACCACGACTGGACCCCGTTAAGATATAAGCTGTTAATACTAACATATCTGTATTGCAAATACATATACATATGTATGTATGTATGTATGTATGTATGTATGTATGTATGTATGTATGTATGTATGTATGTATGTATGTATGTATGTATGTACCTGCTAGCTTTAGTCTGTTACCATATTTCGTTCGCAATGCGTGAAAGATGCTTGCTTTTTCAGAATGTGTTTAGTTATGTTGGTTGTTGGAGTTGGATAGTAACATAGATGAACTGGAATTTGTTTATACATTTTTTTTACTTTCTATATTTTTACTATTTTGTGTTGGATCCTAAATCTTGTTTTGGGATCCAAGCCAAAATATTAATGAAACTGTGTGCACTAAATTATTATTTCACACGCTTACTAACATTTTTAACAAATCTGAGAAAATAATAGCACCCTAAATACATTAACGAGAAAAAATAAATCAATATGTAGCCTGTACAGATACGAGTATATGAAGTTTGAAAGAAAATAAGTGAAAATTAACCATACTGTTGGTGTAATAACATTGTAGGTAGAACTGAAACTATGTTGCGTCTGTGTCTACTGGTCGCCGAATTAGACGTAAGGTAAAAGCAAGGCGACTTTTGATTACAAACGGAAGTAATTGCACGAAAATAAATGTAGTTTGTATAAACAACAAATATTTTTGCGGCGTAAGGAACATTTTAAAAGGGACAACAAAAAAGGAGAATAACTTATTGCATTAAATATACAGAACGCAGTGGTAGTCGTAAATCTGTTTGGTTAAGAAATCAAGTAAACTATTATAACAAAAAACAATCAAGGTAGGAGAGCATTTGCAACATCAATAGAAGACATACTACCGATTGTATAAGAAACATCTATTTCAGTGATTATCGGTGCCTCATTTAACTTGAGACAACCATATATCACGAAAACGGTGCATTTTTGAACAAAATGGTTCGACTATAACTTGATTTTAGATAATTGATTTTAATGGCATAACAAAGTAGATACATACACATATATTCTCGAGGACATTTGCGCGAGTGTGGAATATCTTCGATCAATATTCCATGGAATGTGTGTGGAATATATTCGACCAGTTTAGAATTTTAAAACGGCACAAATATCATAAATTGTGATAAGTCGGGTGAAATTTTGTCAATGAGGGCTATTGCATATGACTTCGCCGCTAGATGCGCTAGTGTGCCGTGAGGTCTCCGAAATGTGAAATGTCACTGTTTGTGGTGGACTACGCGGGTTTATTTCTAATTAGAATAATGTGAATATTTTGCAATACCTGAGATTAATTACGGGACATATGAATCGGGTCATGAATGTCAGTGCTTTAAAAGCGGAGCTAAGAAAAATAGGTTAAGCGGGTTGAAAGAACAGTTAATTCAGAGGTATGTTTGTTTACTGTTTACAAACACATTTTTTGTCAAAAGTACGCTTATTTACCGAGGTTACAGCTATCTTCTTTCTTTTTACAGACTTCAAGAATAGAAATAATAATTTTATTGGAAACTTATATCCTCCTTTTTCTCCGAACAAAACGGGACTGAGCAACACTGCGGCATGCTCGATATTTTTTACGGTTTCCATTGATTGGTAAACCTAGTTCTGCTGGAGTCTATATCCATGGGTGTAGGCGTGTTAGATGGTGGTTTGGATTCTGCAGGTGGTACATTTGGTCTCTGTTGACTAGGTGCAGGAGTCCGAAACTATGGGTGCTTCTGCGGGAGAGGTTGAGGTGTCCAATTTTAGTGTCCGACTTTTTAGGTGTGTACCTGATGGTGATGGTTGGTGGACTGTATTTATGGCTGGACGTGTATGTGGAGGGTTTATTCTCAGTTGGTATCCTTGTTTAGTCGTTTGTACAGGACTAATGCCTTGATTATAGGGTGCATTGATCTTTGATCGATGATAATTTATATTTTCTTCATCGATTACGATTTGGATAGCGTCTTCCATTGTCTGTGGGTTCCTACAACGGAGCAGGTGGCTCAGCTGCTGATTGACTCCGGTTAAAAATTCTCGTAATGTAAATTAATTATATAAATCGCCTTTAATTAGCTTACTTTCATTGCTGATATTCTGGCAGGTTAGTTTTGAAATCAAGAGACACCATGTCGATGCATCTGTCTGCAAATTGTAATGGTGTTTCTCTGGGAGATTGTCTTAATGTGTTTAGGTCAGACAAAAGAGATTCTTCGTTTCTTTGATCTCCAAAAAGTCTAAAAATGAATAGTTGTTTTAGTTCCGGAAACGTGGGAAATGTTCTTGCTGCCAAAAAGGGTTGACGCTTTGCCTATTAATTTGTTTCGGATGTGAAGCATCGTGAAAATGACTCTGCTTGGTTCATTTCCTGGGGCCATGAGAGAAAGTACATTTTCGCAAGAATTAATGAAATTTGATCATTTCGTCTGTTCGCCATCAAATGTTGGGATGCGTTCCAAATAATCTCGTACTGTTGTAGAACCATTGTGTTGGTGTTGTTTGATCTCAAATTTTGTGGTTGAGCAGTATGCAAGTTTGATAGACGATCGACTAGTTCGTCGATAATGTCGTTCATTCATACGACGTTGAACAAATAATGTTAATCACACACTTTGGTTTAAGTTTTATTTATTGTATTGCAGACTCAATACATACGGTTACCGAAACCGAGGGACGTACTGTATATAGACACGGCAGTGCTCTAGTCCCAAACTGTGTGTAAATTGTCTGCGGGGCTTGGGGTTTTAAAATTGTTTATTCCTTAAATCTAGTGTTAGTTAAAGCTTAATTACGGCGGATTTTGATTTCCTGCCCTACTCAGTTCAGACAGTAATTTCATCTTAAGAGAAAAAGAGAAAAAAAATAGACGGTTGAATTTCCTAGCTAATTCGAAAATTCAGATCGATAAGGGTTTTGTGTTGAGATGGTGGGAAAGGAGGGTAAATGGGAAAAAGCGGAATGATCAATATCACTTACAAAAATACAATTAAATTTGTCTTCATTCTTCAGAAGTTGGCGAGGAAAGTACAGCGATACGAGTGACCTTCCTAGCTAATGTAGAAACCGTAGCCTGCCTCGTATTTTCTTCCGGTTTTTTGCTCGCTTTGGTTCCTTTGTTGATCCCGAATGAAACGTTTTTTCTTCCTCTTTTTCTTGTTTTGAACGGCGGTTCACTATCCGCGATAGATTGCTGGGTTACTAGACAGGTACCCCAATGAACTGGTGCTTGAGTTCGAATAGCGCTTTAATCGTTGAAACGAACGATTTTTTTTGATTTTTGAAAAAAATTGGGCACTATCCTACAGCGAGTGCGCCAGTTACGCCGCGTGACCGGTGTAACAATGAAAAAATGGTTTGATTGACAAATACAATTTATTTTTGATTAAAAATAATTTGACAATGATTTTACAATGATTTGGAATTTTGAAATGTTTGCTGAACAAAAGCTGAAACCCGAATGAATATAAAAATATGTGTGAGTTCTGCTTCTCGTCGGGATGCCGGCCGGGGCCACGGAGCGGTTCCCGACGAGATGCTGAGGCAGTTGATTCCTGGTGGCGTGACCCATGGCGTGATGCAGACAACGGCTCCAGCCAGCGGTAGCCCACATGGGCGCGCCTCCAGTGGCGGCGTCATAACTAGCTTGTTCTATAAGACATTTACTAAATTTTTAAGGGAAAAAATTGAATTTTGT
>JAPWTK010000388.1:42500-55000 GCA_029963805.1 Aromia moschata
TAAATTATTATTTTGATCATCACAGGAACGGCTTTTTCTCTTCTGATTTTTATCTGTTATTTCACAACATTTAATTTTTTGTTTCTCTCCGACGCAATAGATAAACACTGTATGGTTTGACATTTTGGAAATATACCCTTCAGTATTTAAAAACGTCATTTTACTATTTTGTTTACAAGAAAACTTAAATATAAGATTGTTTTAAATTTTTAATTGTGTTGGTGTTAGGCAGCAACTTTCTGTAACTTATTTTTTTTATATTTGAGTCTCCAGTATCCCCCCTCATAAAAAAGTTGACAAGGCTATTAATTTTATACTTTATACTAGATGGACATCTTAATAAACGGTAAATTTTTTAAATCAAAATTTAAAATTACTTCACCATCCCCCACCCCCATCGTAGATCTGGTATAACTATCACGATGGGGGTGGGGGACATGTATATATGTATACATATACGCCAGTCAATAGAGCTCGAAAAGGGGTGAGTTTATGACACGATTGATACCTGAAATCCGACTACGGGGTACTTTTAAGTTCAGTCCTTAGATGAAAACGTATATGAATTGGACTAGGAAATAGTTGCACTTTTTTTTTAATAACAAATTAGTGAAAAAAATGGAGTTTTTTCAGTTTTTTGCTTATAGAAGAAAAGCTATTGGAGCAATTACATCGCATCCAATACGAAAGTTGTAGAGAATTCAAAAACCTTTAAAAAGAAAAAAAATCCAGTCAATCGATACATTTTTCGCTGATAAAACTCGGAAAATTTTCTTAATAAATTCGTAATTCGTGTATTTTTGCATTAGAAGAGTCAATATTGTGGGAAAATGTAGGTAATATCACGAATAATGAGCGTGCAAAAACTGGATTATGTCCGATGAATAGTTTTTTGCACAATAGTCGAATAAATTTTTTTACATCGTATTTTGAATATTCCATAACACGTCGAGCGATAGATTAAATAACATTTTCTCGACGGATTCGGAATCTACAGAGTGTAAACTACAATTAGTCCATTTACTTTGTTTCATTTAAATGCCATTAAATTGGTGTAAAGCGCCTCAGAACACCGCGCGAAATTTGCTGGTGGCTGCCGCCGCTTCCCTCGTTCCCCCGCCAGCTCTACCTCGCTCGGCGGTCAGCGCGCCGCCGCCATTGAATACAATCGTGTCATGTCAAAAAGCTCTATTGACTGGCCTAATATGTTGGAGTCAGATGAAGAATTCGGCCCGTGGCCGATATAATTGGACATATCGCCATATGTCCATACTAGATCAGCCAGATGCCGAAATTCGGCATCTGACTAACTTAATTTGGCCATATCGCGAAGTGCGCATTTCTATAATACGGAGTTGCCTCTCTAATCATAAATAAACAACTTAACCTCAAATTACTTTTGTAAAGTGCTCACGTGCAGTTTGTTAGTGGTTTTTGTATCGTAAATACAAAATTTGTAAGTAAGTAATTTATTTTAACTATGAGGACTGATAGAAATTTAGTTGACCAGCATATTTTTGAAAAAAATCAAAGCAGAAAGGGTTGGTGGTAAAACCAATCATTTCGACAGAATTTAACAAAAGAGGGCAAATTGATTTAATTGATATGCAAACTGAACCGGATGGTCCCTATAAATTTATCATGAATTACCAAGATTATTTAACAAAATTTGTGTTCCTCAGAGCTCTAAAATCTAAACGAGCCTAAGAAGTTGCCTATAATCTAATGGATATGTTTTGTATCACCGGGGCCCCTTGTCTACTGCATAGTGACAATGGCAGATAGTTTGTGAATAAAATAATTAATAGTCTAGCAGATATGTGTTTCAAGCAAAAATAATTCATGGTAAGCTACGCCACTCACAAAGCCAGGGATCTATTGAGAGGGCAAACCAAGATGTACGAGATATTTTAATTACTTGGATGCAAGAAAATGAGACATCCAAATGGTTAGACGGATTGAGATCTGTGCAATTAAAAAAGAACCGATCATTTCACAGAGGCATTCAGCGTACTCCATACGAGGCTATCTTTGGCATTCCACTTATTAATGGTTTGACTGATTCAAATCTTCCATTTCAAATTGTAGAGAGGTTACAAGATGTGGAAGATATCTATAGACTCCAAAAGACTGTAAGCAAAAATATATTATGGAAGACATATTATCTGATGAAACTGACAGAGAATTACTGAATAAAGATAATGACAGAAACAGCAATAATTTAACAAATGATGGAGATGAAACCATAAATCAGACAGAAAATGGCATTGCGCAAGAACATCTACTGAGGTAATTAAATAATATAATAATAATAATAATAATAATAATTTAGTGGAACTACTCGTTTCCCACCGTCAGGCAGTTACGTTTAAACCTACGCTTAAAAAAATATAATTGTACTTGAAAATGTACTTGCAAGGACAAATGTATTTGAAATTTCTTACAAAAGTTTAAAAGTAATTTATTATAAATAGTACTTGATGATTATTTTCAGAAATGGAATTCAAGTACAAAGTACAAATATACTCTATTATTTGTTTACTTAAAAGTACAATTTACTTGAAATTTCAAATACTTTTTTCAAGTACTTACCCAGCTCTGCCTCAGAGTAAGGTGTATGGCAAACTCAAAAAAAAAACAGTAATTAAATGTTTTGCTTTAGAGAGAATGAAGCTCGCCTACATAAATCAACATTGCTCTGAAAGCGTTAATAGCTTAAAAAAGCAGGCAACAGAAATATTACAACAAAGTTGCTCCGAATTTCCTAAAATTGAAACTGGACAGAACGTTTTAGTTAAGATTACTGATGTCGACAGAGGGCGCTTAGCTCCTCGTAATGTTTTGTCTTTGTATTTCTGAAAAGAGGGTTTGTATCAACTTGGTACATCAACTGGCGTTTTGGAAAAACTATATGCAAGGAATGAATTTCAGGTTGGTAGTTAATATAAATTGATTTACAAATGTTTTTAGTATTATTCTTCTTTTACAGCCTTCCAAAACGAATACATTGACATCGTCAGATGTATCTGTTCATATAAAATTCAGTTTGCGAACAATTGCAACAAAATAATATAATTCTTCACAGGGTGTTGTATGGTGCAACTGTCATAAACAGTGTGGTGACAAAAATGTGTATGCGTATGTGTAATCAATAATATAAAATAATGTAACAGTAAATGTCATTCAACTACTTCTTGTCGCAATAAATGATATAATAAATATTACGTTAACTCTATAATACATTATTTGTTTAATTTATAATAATCAATCTTGTTCGGTTCAGCATCGGCTTATGACATTATAGGCATTTTGGGATGTGTCCAAATCATGTTATCCAGATGCCGAATTATATCATTGTTTAGGCATTTGGCATGTCTAGTATGGATATATAGCGATATGTCCAATTATATCGGCCACGGGCCGAATTCGTCATCTGACTCCAACATAATATATATGTAGTATATTAGGGTGGCCCAAAATATTGGAATATTTTTTTTTTTCGTGTTTCGTGTGAAAATATATTAATTTATCGTGTTATAAACGCCCCCTTAAAAAATCAGCTCAAAAAAATTTTTTAGAGGTCGGTTAAGATTTTTAAAAATTTCCAAATCGTCAAAAATTGAATTTTTTTATAATATTTTTTCATCGTCATGTTATTATTTTTTAGGTTGAAAATAATGTCGATTCTGAAAATTTGAAATTAATATTTTAATTTCTTAAGGTCAATCATAATTTTTTTACTTTTCAAAGTATATAATGCTTTCGAGCAATCTCTAAATATAAATATTAACGAAGTAATTATTTTTAAATTGAATTTGACGTACAAAAGAATAGAAATAAAACACGAAACTTAAAAAATTTATAAAAATTAGATAAATTAAAAAATTATAAATATTTGGTACTTACAATGTGGTAGTCAACTTTGTTTCGAGAAATTTTTAAGTGTCTCTTTCTAGTGTGGATCATTTAGAAAATGTTATAAGAGAAATATTTACAAATATTCCTAGTCAGTTCTTACTAAATTCTGTCAGGGAATTTAACCGCCGAACTGAAAAATGCATGGAAAATGAAGGTAGTCACACAGAGATATAAGGTTTATGCAGGTTGCAACGGCATTCCATGGCTATTGCTGATTTTTTTAGTATATCAAGCTTTTTTAAAGTGATTCATTTATTGTTTGTTATTTTTAAGTAGTTGTTTCATGTTAAGACAGCCAAATTGTAATTAAAACTATTTTTGTACTGACAAAATAAAGTTTAATAAAAAAAAGGTAAAAAAACAATGGGTGATTTTTTTTGGAAATTGAAAAATAATTCAGACAGTATTATTTTTTCTATTAAGAATATCAATAATCTTCAAAACCAACGGATACCTACGAATATTATTAGCACAGTATGCATTGCAATGACAGACTTTATACTGCTTTGGAGCGTTTTAAATGTTTTTATGTCAGTTAGTTACGGGAGTGAATCAAAAACTTCAATATAATCAAAAACTAAAATATTTCACTCAAAATCGGCATTAGGCGTAAAATGTCATTAGGAACATAATTTCTTAGTGACACTTTTCGAAATATTAACAATTTAGGACACTTTCTAAAGATTTTTTTAGAAAATCACTTTGGCAGTTGCCAGATGTTAGCTGTCAACTTTGAATTGATGCATTTTAAGTTATTTTGGAAGCAGAAGTGAAGTGTCACCAAAAGTTTTTATCAAATTCTTATATTAAAAAAAAATCTCGTATGTTTCCAACTTTATGGCGGACCCTGTATATATGTCATAGGATATGGTATTCGTATAACTTATTATATAAACACATAATAAGTAGTTATTTCAGACGGCAGATTAAGTATAAATAGAGCAAGTGTGTAGGTTAGAATTTAGTTTTAATCTTCTCCTGATTGTCCTGGTAGTCCGTAGAGCTGAAACCGTCCGCTAATTTTTTAAATTAACAATTCGTGAAACAAATAACGTATTTTCTTCACATTTTCGCTTACGCATTTAATAAGTTGTAGCCTATTAAATTTCCAAAATTTTAAGCCCAACCAGAAGTCTCCAAGTGCTATTGTTAATTTGCAAATGACTGCTGAAGTTGAAATGCTTTTTGATCACTATTTTTTTTACTTCGTAAGTAAGGCGACTATGATCATGAAATTTCTTGGAGGGACTGTTATTTGCAGTATGAAAAATTCAGCTCGATCCGTTAATCACTTTTCGAGTAATTAACGAACGAATTTTTTTGCAAGCCTTAATTAACAATGACGCTATTTCTTTGTTTATTGTACGATACTGACTGGGTTGAGCTAGAAAAATCATAAATCTCTTCAAGTTGCGAGACTTTTTGAGATTTTGAAAAATATTAATTTGAGCCAGTTTTATAACATTTTCTACGCGACTACCTTTTTTTGACGCGACGTACCTAGATATTGTTTTAGCGTTGCCGCTTCGAAATTCTTGGAATTGTCTGTTCTTAGACAGACAGTTCTGTTTTTAACCAGACCAACCCCTTTAATGGTCTTTTTTAAAAAGACCAACGCCTTTAATGTTTTTATTTCTCTATATGTTTTTGAGTTATGTTTATTTGAATCGAGATTAAAGAATAAAAATGTTCTACCTAATTTCTGCACTGCATGGAACTGCACATATGGAATATTACAATATTTGCCTCATTAAAAAAATCAGGAAACGAAAATTATAATACATGTATATTCGTTTTATTTGAACATTTATCAATTTATGCACATTAATAACCATGAGCACCAGAAATTATGCTAAAGAAAATGTTCAAAGTGTTGTCCATTTGATTCAACGCAACATTCGACTCGATGCAAAAGTTCACGAGTGGTAACACTTCTTAATAACTGGACATTAAGAGTCACATTCATTTCTAATTCTATTTTTAAGTCTTCTAAACCTGTAAGAGGCGTCTGGTATAAAGTATACCAGACGCCTCCTTTAGATACCCCCAGAGAGTAAGATTATATAAAAAGAAATACTTTTAAACACGTTTACCATCTTTGAAACCAATAATTAACAGTTACAACAAATTCATCAACAACAAACACAAAATATGACTTTCGGTTCAATTTCTTATATTAAAAAAATATCCACCAATGAAATAATTATTTTGAAAAGTAACCATAACACTAAAATTTCGCAGGAGTTCATCAGCTATCAGAAATGTATATACTTGAAGTACAAATATGACAAACTAAACAAAATCAAATGTGATGTACCGCATTCCATGTCAGAATTGCAATAATAAATATATTGGTCAAACAAAAAGAAACTTAAGGTAACATATTGCCCGTCAGTTTTTTTGTTATAATACGATACAAAATATATATACAGTGTGTCTTAAGTTCTCTACATATGGGCAATACAGTTTTTCCATATAATATTTAATCAGATTATATGTCTAAAAGCTTTCGTTTGTGTTTTTAAAGTCAATTTGGATATAACCTTTATGGATTTTGTGACCATTGTATTCTTTATGAAATGAAATTCTGTGATCTATATGGCCTTTATGCCTAATAAGACCTTTATGATTTCTACGAATTTCGTGACCTTTATGACCGATTTTTATGACCTGTATGAGCTTTATGACTGAATGACCAATATGACATTTATGACCTGTATTACCTTATAACTCATCTATGGTCATATAATGAGACTCATCATATTGTGTGACTTATCATAGTCTAGATCGTATGACCTATGCGAAGTATGTGACGAACATTTACGACCATTACAACTAAATATAACCTTTGTGACAAATATAACCAGTATGTCCTTTGTGACTAATATGGCTTTTATGACTTTTATGGTCTTTATAACCACTATGCAGGTATGATCTTAAAGATCTTTATGACCAATATGACCTGTACGACCTATATGACCAAAAACTTCTATAACCTAATGTAATTTATGAAACAATGTTTTATAAGTCATAATTATTGTATTGGAAATGGACGTAGTAGGAAAAATGAGAGTAGAGGCTTATTATGGTGTTTTCTAAATTACTCTACCCTCAAAACCCTATAAAACGTGAATATCTTTCTTAATTGATATTAAAATAGAATCCCCTTGCCCCTACCCATATCGTGGGGCGACAAATAACACCATCAGCTAAGTCAAAATAATTTAGCGTGGCCATATATTATATACGTTTTCATATATTTTTTATAATTTCCCTATATTTTGTATTAGTTACTCCCATACGCCCGGAGGGGTGGGGAGGATGCAGCAAAAGTAAGATTTTCTTAGAGCTCCGTCCACTGTAATTATTAAAATTAATGATAAATATATGTATTCGACTTACTTTAAATACTTACCCCATTCAACCCCTCAACCCCTGACACTATTAGGTCAAAAATTTACATTTGTAGGTTCTGTTATGTTGTATATGTGTCTCAAATTTGAAGAGCATATCTGTTGCATCGTTTGCGAATTACCAGTAGTCAAGGAAACAGTGTATTATTCCCATTTAACCCCAAACCTCTCAACCGATTAAAATCAACATCGAATCAGCTACAGACTACGTCATGGTACATAAGTGTTCCATATTTAAATTTGATATATTAAAGTGTTCTCGAGTTATCGTGTACACAAGAAAGGTTAACAGACAAACAGACAGACATATTTTTTTTCGCTTAAACTTAAAACCTCGACGTTTAAAACATTTTAGACCTATTTAGTCGATAAATTTATTTAAAATAATTACTATGTGGATGTGAAAGTAAAATTATATCTAAGTTTAGATCCATTGCTTTATATTAAACAATTTTTGACATTTCAAAAAAGAATATTTTTAACTAACTCAAATAAAGTAAGTAAAAAAATAAAAAAGGAATTAAATAATCACGTATTTGCCTTAACAACATATATTTAAATAGAAAAAAGATTATAAAAAGCTAAAAATAGAAAAATGTTATTAGCTTGTTATATACACTCTGTACATGTTATATCAAATTTGATTATCCTAATATTATTTTTTCAGGAGGCAGAACTTTTTGCAAAGAGTAACTTTCTTCGAAAATCAATAATAAAAATGGTTTTCATATGTTAACACACATTGTATCAAATAACACATTGTGTATGTACTCATTACATACAAATTTAAAAACAAATTCTCAAAAAATATTTGTAAAACGGAAGGAAACTGCATATTGTGGAAGAGAGTAGTTTAGTATTAGCATACTTATGTTCTTTATACTCGTATTATGTTTGATAATTTATTGTGTTTCTATGACCCCTATCACATTTGCATGCTAAAATTAATCCATATTAAATTGTGGTTCATTTTTGTGCTTTCATCAGCAGACCAAGGGAACGTGGCAGTATAGATTAATTAACACTGTTATCAAGAGGGTATTTCTGTACAACGAGGGCTTAAGGAAAACGTGCAGTTACACCATTTCACCCCATCCACTGAAAACGTTAAACCGCAACCCTAATATTGAACGGGCTGCCTCCCAGATTATCGCTAATCCCGCACTAGGCGCGGTCCTGTGACACCAGTGATACTAATTTTGGTTTACGCAACGTAGTCATTAACTGAATGTTTAACTGAATTTTTAACAAAATGGTAGTCTCTTTACGTTGTAGAGTATATTCGTATATGTGAAATAGAGTATCGTCGTATATGTGAAATAAAAACTTAAATATCTGATACATAAGGTGGCAGCACAAATGAGTGTCTACTTAAGAAAGAATTGGAATGTCATATCCTTCCAGAAACGTTATATCAGTATTATATGTACTATTAAAAAACACAAGAGGAAAGCTGAAATGCTGAACTTGCTATCCTCCGACCATATTCTAAAACCAACCTTATCACCAGAATATCCAAGGTAATTTTTGACTGTTTTCTTATTAATGTTCTAACGTTTTTGTGAAGGTGCATGAACAAAACATATTGTACAAAAAAATTCTTAAATGACTTATTTCAGCTCAGTTTCCAAAACACAACTTATATGGCGTTTTTTCATTGATACCCGAGGGTTCTGCTGTATTCAACGGTTGAACACATGCTGTATTGAACGGTTCGGTTCGGTTGAATGAACGACTTCGGACGACAAGGGTTGAACACACGAATGCTTGCTCCTGCTGTTTATTTTCACTTTTATTCTTTAATTTGAAGCAATTTTTTTTATATGGCCGCGATTTTTACAGTAGTTGCAAATTACTAATATCTTATCCTTACTAACAAGTGCTACATTATCGCCTTTAAAAGGTTCATCTTTCTGCATGTTTAATAATATTTGTTCATGGAACCTCAACCATTCGGAAAGTATACTTATAATTTTATCTTTAATTGGAACCGATTCCCAAGCACTCTTGAATTCTAAATACTCGCTTGGTAAGGTATTCACTACACTTTTGAGTAATAACGAAGTAGGTAATTCTTGCCCTTCATGGTTAATTATTCGTACAACTGTTGAATAACTGTTTGTGATATCGACATTGTCCGTGAAAAGTTCACAATACAACATATCTAATCTTATATCATTCTTCTATTCATAGACAGTAAGTATATGATGCTTCGGCTCTGCAGATACAGCTGAACCAATAATGTATCTAGCTATTGCATCATTATCATCAAATTCCTTAATAAGCTTTCTATCATCGTCAATAACAGGTCGCCCAAAACTTCCCGTGGCGACATCCGTCACTTTTTGAAGCATTAACAGCAGATGGAACATGCATGTCGAACTTCCATGATACCCATGATTCCCAGTTTGAACTGCCCTCCAATATTTCTATGCAAATGCGATCTAACTTAGACGCCATTTTTTTAATTTATGTTTTATTATCCCAGTTTATTAAAAAACTTATGACAGCTAGGTATAAACAATGGCAGTTGAAAATATATGTATGCCACACAAACATCTTCCTTGCTCTAAAATAGGGTCTATAATATTTTGTGGAAATCAGAATCTAATACACAGTTAGGAACAAAAGAGGATTTTAGTTTTTAAAGTGTTTTACTTGAAAGGACACAATTTGTAACATTTTCATATGACTTCTTGACATCAACACTTATTTTTTACAGAAATATATAGTAAGCGGCAGCCTAATGCGTACATAGGTGGATATTAAATACATATTAAATTATACATTTTTATGTCATAGTTAGGCGAATTTACTACTAGCGTCTAGCCAGCACCAGGTCACGGGCGATCCGACCAATTAAACCCAAAAAAACGTGCATGCTTCTAGACAGTTTTACTGCTGAGAAATAAAATAAAACTGTAAATCCTGTAATCAATTTTCATTAAATAATAAGACAATTTTTGTCTATATTTCCTTAAAAACCAAATTTTAATCAAATGTTAAAAAAAGAATCAAGCTAAGTTAGTAAGGTGATTGCTTTAAACCTTTCATGTCAAAGTATTGTGATTTACTGATTTCAAGTTTGCCGCCTTCACCGCGTTACACAGGTATTTTTCATTGGCCAGGATCACGCGTGACCTGGTACTGGCTAGACGCTAGTCGTTTGTTGTCGTACTTGTCGTCTGGTTAATTTATATTTTATATGTGTTAGTATGCGAATAGTTGTTCGAAGGAGATGTGCTGGCGTATCTGTTTACTTACACACATATGTAAAATCATTGGCAAATGACAATATTGATTGATGATACGCACTTTTATAATCAGGCACTAGACCAGAATAAAATATAAAATGGTATTTCAAATTTTAACTCAAACAGCCCTACCGACAAACCGGATGCCTTTCATACGCCTGCGCTAGCGCTTAGATTGCGATTGGTTCTCACCTCATGTTTATATCTACTGAACAAAGAAGTTAAATTATCATTTGCCCTTCATTCGGCTATGTACGCATTAGGGTGCCGCTTACTGTATATAACCTCGGTAAAGGTTGGATTATATTATGACTCCAGCAGTAGGAACTTATTTTGTTTACTTGTTTTGATTTGTCAATAGATTCCACTTGAGAAAACGGCTTTAGAAGAACATGGACGAGCATAGAGTTGACGCTGATGAGTTTCTAGCAGGAAACAACTCTCGAACGGTCATGACTAAAACACAAACCATAGCTAGAAAATCGCAGATAGATTTCAATAATGCAGACCATCGATAACAAATATTGACCTTCAAAGATCTGCTAAGACAAAAGGTGAAACCGAAAGGTGCCTGGCTACGTAGACACAACAAGCTGACAAAATGAAAACAACAGAATGCTGTGTTAGAGAAGAACCAAAAGCAATTTCTGATAAGCTTGGAGAGACAGGATGAAGACCAACGTGCAGAAACAGATCCAGCACGATTCACAACAGTACTGGAAATCAATATGGAGTGACGCCTATGCATACAAAAAGAATGCGTCATGAATTGAGGAAATTGAACCACATAACGAAGATCTCAACCAAATGACTGTCGGAAGTATCGCAAAGGAGGACGAAACCTCGGCAATCAAGAGGCGCAAAAACTGAAAAGCACCAGGCCCCGATGGGATACACAATTTCTGGCTTCAGCATTCACTTGCACCTCACGATATTCTGGCAAATTGTTTCACGGAGGCGATCAACGATCCACATGTCTAACCTGAATTCCTGATGGCAGGCAACACGTACATGCTTTTCAAAAGTGGCGATGCTGCACAACCGACTACAGACCCATCACGTGTCTGTCCATAATATATGTTACTCACATACATCATAAATGAAAAAAATATATCATCTCACCGCATGGAAAACAACATCTTTGAGGAAGAACAAAAGGGATGCATCAGAGGTGCAGCGGGCTGTAAACATCAACTGCAAATAGACGCCGTGATATTGAAACAAACCCAAGTAAAAAGGAGAAACCTGCATATGTGTTACATTGATTGCAGCAAGGCTTTCTATTTGGTACCTTACAAGTTCTGGAAATTAACAAAGTTTGCCCTTCGATAAGAGCTCTTCTCCAACATCTTATGCAGTAATGGAAAACAAACATTTGGGTGTCTGGAGGAAACAGAGGTCAAGTTGAGATCAAGAAGCGAATCTTCCAAGGTGATTTACTTTTACCGGGTTGGTTCTGTCTGGAAATTAACACATTATCTACACTACGGAATAAGACAACAGCTGGGTACAAGATCAACATGAGAAACCACGCAATACTTACTCACCTGCTTTACGTGGATGATTTAAAACTATTCAGTGGGTCCAAGGCAAAACTTCAGGCCCTCATTGAACGTACTTGTACGTTCAGCGACATCAGAATTTCCTTTGGCCTGATTTTTATAGAACTCATAGTTTATATATTATTATAATATTTATAAACTAACATAAATACTTGATTGGATTGCTTTATACCCCCTTTTTTCCCCTAAAAACCCCCCCCCCCTTTTCCCCCCCCCCCCCCCCTCCCCCCCCCCCCCCCCCCCACACCCCCCCCTTTTTTTCCCCCTCCCCAAACCCAACCCCCCTCCCCCCCCCCCCCCCCCCCCTTCCCCCCCCCCCCCCCCCCCCCCCCCCCCCCCCCCCCCCCCCCCCC